>AP027115.1:36728005-37277811 GCA_028142955.1 Pinctada fucata
CCTAACGGGCGTTTAACATGGGGAATCTACTAGTAATGAAAATATTTTAATATTGACAGTGCTACTAGTTCACATGTATACTGTCGATTTTCATCTGATAAAGTATAAGGAGCGGACATTGTGATTTCGTGTAAAGCATTGCCTATAATGTCTGATCTATCGTGTATCATACTTTCCCCTGTCGTTGGGGAAAGAAAGACAACTCTAATCTAAACATAGAAAGATTACAATTTTTTCCTTTTTCCATTTAGTTGTTTTCTTACACGAATGTATCATCATAGGTTGAATAAAACGTAAACGTGGAAAAACGACTATAATAATTGCATTGTGTCAATGTCCTTGATCGTGTGTATGCTAGCAAATGTTGAATCAGAGTATTTACTGGCTTAAGATATAATACATTGGAATAATAAGATGTAGTCTGTAAAAGCAGAATTAAGTTTATTATAATCAGTAATTGATTTTCGTCAAGAGGGTATAGAGTTGGAACACTTCCGTATTATTTGTGGATTAATATTATTATTATATCAATTATATTAAGATTGAAATGGAAGTAACCGGATGTGACAGTTCTACCGAATTGAAGCGGCAGGTGTTGCATGCAAGCAGGAGATGCTTACTCTTCCTGAGCACCTGGTCTCACTCCCATATCGGGAGTTCGCTTCTTTTCATGTAGTGGAGGTTTTTGTTTGTTTGCTTTGGTTCCTGTTTTATCCTGATTTTGTATGCCTTCGGTTTCTGATTTTCTGAATTATCGATTTTGTGCTGTATACAGGGATATGAACAATAATCCACATTTGTCATTTTAATGAAAACATTTACTTTTCTGGATTATGCATTATATGTAAAATTCCAGTCACACTAGAATGGTGCTCAAATGAGTTAAAGAAGATCCTGACGATAATCTCAACAGCACTCACAATATAGTACAAAATTAAGCATCGACGGACCCCTAGCAAGCTAGAGGTGGGACCAGGTGCCCGGGAGGAGTAAGCATCCCCTGTTGGCTAGCCGCACCCGCCGTCGATGTATAAGCACGAAAATGAAAACAATATATAAACTTCATGCACTGTCTGACGTTATGTCTATATAGAAAGTGCTATGGCGACAATGTCAGGGAAATATATTCAAAACACTTACTGTCAAACCCCTCGCGGGGAACTTTTTTACGAGCTCCACACGGCAAAGGGCATAAGTGTGACACAAATGAGTTAAAGAAGATCCTGACGATAATCTCAACAGCACTCACAATATAGTACAAAATTAAGCATCGACGGACCCCTAGCAAGCTAGAGGTGGGACCAGGTGCCCGGGAGGAGTAAGCATCCCCTGTTGGCTAGCCGTACCCGCCGTCGATGTATAAGCACGAAAATGAAAACAATATATAAACTTCATGCACTGTCTGACGTTATGTCTATATAGAAAGTGCTATGGCGACAATGTCAGGGAAATATATTCAAAACACTTACTGTCAAATCCCTCGCGGGGAACTTTTTTACGAGCTCCACACGGCAAAGGGCATAAGTGTGACACAAATGAGTTAAAGAAGATCCTGACGATAATCTCAACAGCACTCACAATATAGTACAAAATTAAGCATCGACGGACCCCTAGCAAGCTAGAGGTGGGACCAGGTGCCCGGGAGGAGTAAGCATCCCCTGTTGGCTAGCCGCACCCGCCGTCGATGTATAAGCACGAAAATGAAAACAATATATAAACTTCATGCACTGTCTGACGTTATGTCTATATAGAAAGTGCTATGGCGACAATGTCAGGGAAATATATTCAAAACACTTACTGTCAAACCCCTCGCGGGGAACTTTTTTACGAGCTCCACACGGCAAAGGGCATAAGTGTGACACAAATGAGTTAAAGAAGATCCTGACGATAATCTCAACAGCACTCACAATATAGTACAAAATTAAGCATCGACGGACCCCTAGCAAGCTAGAGGTGGGACCAGGTGCCCGGGAGGAGTAAGCATCCCCTGTTGGCTAGCCGCACCCGCCGTCGATGTATAAGCACGAAAATGAAAACAATATATAAACTTCATGCACTGTCTGACGTTATGTCTATATAGAAAGTGCTATGGCGACAATGTCAGGGAAATATATTCAAAACACTTACTGTCAAACCCCTCGCGGGGAACTTTTTTACGAGCTCCACACGGCAAAGGGCATAAGTGTGACACAAATGAGTTAAAGAAGATCCTGACGATAATCTCAACAGCACTCACAATATAGTACAAAATTAAGCATCGACGGACCCCTAGCAAGCTAGAGGTGGGACCATGTGCCCGGGAGGAGTAAGCATCCCCTGTTGGCTAGCCGCACCCGCCGTCGATGTATAAGCACGAAAATGAAAACAATATATAAACTTCATGCACTGTCTGACGTTATGTCTATATAGAAAGTGCTATGGCGACAATGTCAGGGAAATATATTCAAAACACTTACTGTCAAACCCCTCGCGGGGAACTTTTTTACGAGCTCCACACGACAAAGGGCATAAGTGTGACACAAATGAGTTAAAGAAGATCCTGACGATAATCTCAACAGCACTCACAATATAGTACAAAATTAAGCATCGACGGACCCCTAGCAAGCTAGAGGTGGGACCAGGTGCCCGGGAGGAGTAAGCATCCCCTGTTGGCTAGCCGCACCCGGCAAACTCACGGCACTCCCGGCTCGACTTGGAAAAATACAGTTTCCATCATTTTTTTGTGTTGATACCTCGGTCAACAACAAATCTTAAAAACAGCACAGAATTTGAGAAAAGACAGAAGACGTACTCTAAAATTCAAAAATGCTATTCCCCTTGCACAACCAATCGTGTCTCACATTTAATTCATATGAAATAAGCATCAGGTAAATTTCACATGAAAGTTCACGAAGTTTTACACCACATTTGTACGTTCTTCGAGACCTCTGGGTAATTGGAGAAGTGAGAGGGTTGTGAGCACGTAATCCAGGATAACCACACCATTTGCTACTTGCGTGACAAATGGCCGTCCAAAGACGACACCGGATGCCCATTGGTCTCGTCGGTTTATGTGTAGTCTTTTGTGTTTGATGTTTACATGTCGTGTGTCTCTTTTCCGTCTCGTGCTGTACTCGTCTTTTGTGTTTTTGCATCGGGTGTTTTTGTGTTTTGCTGTTGATGCTGCAACGGGGTCTTGTTGGAGATCTCCTCCCTTCTTTCATATAAACATTTATGTGCAAAATATTTCACATGAATTTCACATAAATTTATTTCACATGAATTTTTCTTTGTGACCTTCATGCGACAATAGTTTCATTCATTTCATGTAAAAACTTCGTGTAAATTTTATGTTCGTGCTCGTTTAATCATGTACAGTTCATGTAAATTTCACATGAATTTCGTATACATGTAATGATACAGACCGAGTTGTTCCAACTCTATACTTTTCTGAAGAAAATTTCAAACTAATTTATTATGGTAGATTGAAATATTTCTTCCAGAGGGAGGGATGATAATAAATAAAAACACAAACACTCAAATACACAAATTTTCGGCCCCTTGGCCTTAATCAAGTGTAAAAAACCACGATCTATAACAATTCTACGTAAAATCCATCCTTGCTTCCCTGGCGTTCATTGCAAATGTTTATGTTAGTCTATGACGTCATAATATTCGCGGCATATGCATGCATTTCGCGTTACCCGCGAAAAGTTACAAAGTCTTTGTAATAATGAACGATCCGAGAGAAGATGGTTTCAAAGAACTAAATCATGATGTACACATATACATGTATATATATTCGAAACACGTGTCTGGTGCATGAGAATTGGTTTGAAATTTTCTTCAAGAAGGTATATAGAGTTGGAACACTTCGGTATTATTGATATTAGATTTGTGCGATTTGCAGAGAGTGTTCGACTCCAAATTTCCTGTAGGGTCGATTCAGTAGCATATCCAAATAAAATCTATGTTCAAAATAGCATTGGAGGGATGGTGCTAAGATGTTAACCTCCTTTAATTTCGATGATATTTTTTCAGTGAAATGACATGTTTCCTAAATAATATTTACGACTTCAAATTGATAAACGAAGATTCCGATTTGTTGAGAAATTTTGTTCATACACTGAATGACTAAAATTTTTTTCACAGACGTCTATCGGAGATTCCCTAAAACACGTCTCAGCTCGCTTGAAGCATTGATGCAATTTTTCGTCCAATTTTTCGCATGATACCTGCATCAACAGAAAAAAAATGGAAGATTCATTTCTAAAATCTACATGTACGTATTGCTTACTCAGTCTTATACTAGTAGTATTCTTATTCAATTTTTGTTAAAATTGAGTTGAGTATATAGTTGGAACCGTCATGACTTGTTCTATCTCGTAAACGTACCTAACTCAAAATATGTGGCTTTAAAGACATCAAAATGTTTTACTTTTTCGTTTTGGATCAGTAACAAAGTGTTCTATATCCATTATTTCTTTGTAATGAAAATGTGCATGAAAGCTTAATAGAAAAGTATTCTATTTCCAATACATAAAAGGAAGCCGACAGAGTTTTGTTCTATCTCCAACAAAATTGTATGAAATTCTTGTAAGTTGTTAGTAAGAATTGTTCTAACTCCATCTTTGTTCATCACGATAGAAGATACATAGTTTTGAGTACTGTAACATTGCTTTCCTCAATTTTCATGGTTGTACAATAAGCATTTCCAGAAACGCGAAACACACGTGATGATCCGTGTTCCGGCAGTGATAAAAACTTGGAGGAAACGCGGTAGGACGCGAAAGTCGAAGCGGTCTGTCACGGCCAGAGCACGGTCATTCGACGGGTGTTCCGCTTAAGTATCACGGGTAAAAGCGTGTGTACAACGTCTTGTCACGGACGTTTTTAGCCTTAGACGAGGTTGGACGTGGTTAGCCGTGCTTAGGCAGTGTTTCAGTAGTGGAACAGCCGGCGGCGGTCGTACCCCGTATAAAGCACAGTCGAGGCAAAAAGTACCACGTATGACCAAGTCCAGCAGATTTTTGAACGTGGTTTGGACGTGGAGTGTAGTGTGAGAAATACTATGACTATTAAACCATTGCTTAATTTCTGCTCTACAAAGTTTCAGTTTAGAATCAGTACAGAACTGATACATATAAAATTACTGCAATTTATCTAACCTGTACAGGGCTGATACATATACAATTACTGCACTTTATCTAACCAGTACAGGGCTGATATATATAGAATTACTGCACTTTATCTAACCAGTACAGGGCTGATATATTTAAGACGTATTTGCAGTACCTGGACTTGGTATATTATCTAGAAATTAAAATAATTCCCCTCTGGTTAAAACTACTTAGATCAAAACTGAAAAAAGGAGGGGATCTTCAATAACACTCGTTTGCAGTATCCACAGCAAACCCCCAAAACATCCAATTCAAAACACAGAGCAGACATGTACAGAAAGAGACGCAAAAGGTACAAGGAACACCAAATCACATATAAAAATCAAACGTAAATGACTACGCATAAACCAACGAGACCAATGGGCAATCGGTGTCGACTTAAGATGTCCACCCGCCACGCCAGTAGCAGACGGTCTGGTTATCCTCTCATTTTTCCGATTACCCAGAGGTCTCGAAGAACGCAAAATAGAGGTGTAAAATAACCTTCTCACTGTTAGATGACCATACACAAACAAGACCGCAAAACACAGGGCACAAGCAACACAGATGAATATGTAAAAATATTAAAAGCGAACGTACGTTATACAGTCCGTGCTCGGATTATATCCACGGTATAAAAGACGTTTGATGATTCTAACACAATTTAGATGGTTATTCTTCGTACCTTTGATCGTTCATATCATATTAATAGAAATACCCCAAGTAATATACTATGTTGCTTGAACTGATGAGTAGAGTAGTAACTACATAAATCCTGTTTTCGATCGTGATATTATTCTTTTCTAGATTAAAACCATTACAGACTGGTAAAGCTCATTACAGACTGGTAAAGTTCATTACAGACTGGTAAAGTACATTACAGACTGGTAAAGTTCATTACAGACTGGTAAAGTACATTACAGACTGGTAAAGTTCATTACAGACTGGTAAAGTTCATTACAGAATGGTAAAATTCCTAACAAACCAGTACAGAGCTATAATAGCGACAAAAACTAACTAAAACAAGTCGACCATAAAATAAATATACAGTGAAACCTGTCTCAACCGATATCGACTCGGACCAAGAAAAACTAGGTATAGACAGCTTATTGGAATACTTAGGTTGAGGATCACTGACGAGGGTAAATTATCCGAAACGTGCATGTCTGGTCCATACTGCAAATTTATCTGTTCTCAATTTCATAGGAAATAACTGTGGCTTGTTCACTTCTTTCATCAGTTTCTTTAGTGTTATCGTGAAAATTCCCCCACGCGAAAATATCCCCGTTGCTTTCTTACAATAGGAAAGACATTTTTATCGCGAATAATTCCCCTACGCGAAAAGTCTTGATGTTATAATCGCAAAATTGAAATGAAAAAATATGTGTATCCATCCAAGCGTATGATATAAAACCATATAAATGAGTTTAAGAAGATCCTGACGATAATCTCAACAGCACTCACAAGAGAGCACCAAATTGAGCAACGACGGACCCCTAGCATGCTAGAGGTGAAACCAGGTGCCCGGGCGGAGTAAGCATCCCCTGTTTGGCTAGCCGCACCCGCCGTCGATGTTCATGCACGAAAATGAAAACAATATATATAGAATACATATAAAGTTTTCATTCCATGGAAAATGTCAAATTTTTATTCTATTTCATGAAAAAGATAATGAGAATATAACGAATGATTTTCTTGTTTAGAATATATATTTAATCAAAGTTTCATTCAGAAATTTGGGGGTATTCAGGCCTATTTTGGAAAAAAGACAATTTCCAATAAAAGTGTTCTTGAAAATAACCACATCAAATAAGAGTTATCTTTCCAGATACTTTACTTCATAATTAAATATTGGGCCAGGCACATTTTTTCAACTGATTGCATTCTTTTCATAACTCTAGGATATCCTTGAAGTTCCTCACTCATTATATTTAATAATCCTTGCTTCCCACTTCTTTGATAAGCCAAGTCAAGATGATGATAATAAATATTAAAGAAGTACCGAAGATGAGAAAGACCAGAATAGGCAATCTTAGTGGCCATGCCTTTTGAAAGATACTTCCCATCAAGAAGGTGTTGAAGAGTGCCAAGATTGGTCTTTATCTTTATCATATGACTCTCAAGATTAAATACATTTTGTTAATGTATGTTTGGCAAAAGTTTAATCGTTAGTGTTATGTTGTTCCATCAAAAGACTTATTATAGATATTTTGCATCGACAACAGCATTATGCGCATTTTCCATTTCAACAGACAATATATTTTTTAAAAGTGTTTCTTGAGAATAATTCGAATGATTTGAAGTGTCTTTAAACAATGGTGAAGTGTCTTTAAACAATGGTGAAGTATCCCTAAACAATTGTGAAGTATCTCTAAACAATGGTGAAGTATCTTTTAACAATGGTGAAGTATCTTTAAACAATGGTGAAGTATCTTTAAACAATGGTGAAGTATCTTTAAACAATGGTGAAGTATCTTTAAACAATGGTGAAGTAGCTTTAAACAATGGTGAAGTGTCTTAAAACAATGGTGAAGTGTCTTTAAACAATAGTGAAGTGTCTTCAAACAATGGTGAAGTGTGTTTAAACAATGGTGAAGTGTCTTTAAACAATAGTGAAGTGTCTTTTAACAATAGTGAAGTGTCTTTAAACAATGGTGAAGTGGCTTTAAACAATGGTGAGGTGTCTTTTAACAATAGTGAAGTGTCTTCAAACAATGGTGAAGTGTCTTCAACTAATGGTGAAGTGTCTTTAAACAATCTTGAAGTGTCTTCAAACAATGATGAAGTGTCTTTAAACAATGGTAAAGTGTCTGAAAACAATGGTGAAGTGTCTTCAAACAATGGTGAAGTGTCTTTAAACAATTGTGAAGTGTCTTTTAACAATAGTGAAGTGTCTTCAAACAATGGTGAAGTGTCTTTAAACAATGGTGAAGTGTCTTTAAATAATGGTGAAGTGTCTTCAAACAATGGTGAAGTGTCTTTTAACAATGGTAAAGTGTCCTTAAACAATGGTGAAGTGTCTTCAAACAATGGTGAAGTATCTTTAAACAATGGTGAAGTGTCTTTAAACAATGGTGAAGTGTCTTTAAACAATAGTGAAGTGTCTTTTAACAATGGCGAAGTGTCTTCAAACAATGGTTAAGTGTCTTTAAACAATGGTGAAGTGTCTTCAAACAATGGAGAAGTGTCTTTAAACAATGGTAAAGTGTCTTCAAACAATGGTGAAGTGTCTTTAAACAATGGTGAAGTATCTTTAAACAATGGTGAAGTATCTTTAAACAATAGTGAAGTATCATTAAACAATAGTGAAGTGTCTTTTAACAATGGCGAAGTGTCTTCAAACAATGGTTAAGTGTCTTTTAACAATGGTAAAGTGTCTTCAAACAATGGTGAAGTGTCTTTAAACAATGGTAAAGTGTCTTCAAACAATGGTGAAGTGTCTTTAAACAATGGTGAAGTATCTTTAAACAATGGTGAAGTATCTTTAAACAATAGTGAAGTATCATTAAACAATTGGAAGTGTCTTTAAACAATGGTGAAGTGTCTTCAAACAATGGTGAAGTGTCTTTTAACAATGGTGAAGTGTTTTTAAACAATGGTGAAGTGTCTTTAAACAATGATGAAGTGTCTTTAAACAATTGTAATGGTAGTGTGATACAAAATCTATCAATGGATTCTTGTAAAGATGTGTTAGGATTTTTCAACAGAGCCTTACAAAACACTACGATGTCAAAATGCAACGGATGCATTCTGGAATGTTGAAATCCAATATTTGAAATCCTGTAGATATACTGTAAGCGTTAATTCTCATATGGACGCCATTTTTATCCATTATGGATCCATCATAAGTGATGTCATTGGCTTGTGACGCACTACGTTGAATGGCATCCTCTTTTGTAACATATCGTGAAAATTCTTTTTTCTTGCATACAACAGCCAGTTGTACAATTTCTGACAGACCTGTAATTTATAGTATACTCATATCATTCCAATATAGATAAATGCAGACATTTGTCATGTATATGTGCATACATAAAAGATGACGTTATAATGTAAACAAGTATAGGTATGTTATAGTCAAAATTCATATTCAATAGGTCAAATTTTTTAGCCAAAATTCATATTCAAAAGGTCAAATTTTTGTCAAAATTCATATTTAAAAGGTCAAATTTTCTGGTCAAAATTCATATTCAAAAGGTCAAGTTTTCTAGTCAAAATTCATATTCAAAAGTTTAAATTTTCAAGTCAAAATTCATATTTAAAAGGTCAAATTTTCTAGTCAAAATTCATATTCAAAAGGTCAAGTTTTCTAGTAAAAATTCATATTCAAAAGTTTAAATTTTCAAGTCAAAATTCATGTTTAAAAGGTCAAATTTTCTGGTCAAAATTCATATTCAAAAGGTCAAACTTTCTTGTCAAAATTCATATTCAAAAGTTTAAATTTTCTAATCAAAATTCATATTCAAAAGTTTAAATTTTCTAGTCAAAATTCATATTTAAAAGGTCAAATTTTCTGGTCAAAATTCATATTCAAAAGGTCAAAATTTCTTGTCAAAATTCATATTCAAAAGTTTAAATTTTCTAGTCACAATTCATATTCAAAAGGTCAAATTTTCTAGTCAAAATTCATATTCAAAAGGTCAAATTTTCTAGTCAAAATTCATATTCAAAAGGTCAAATTTTCTAGTCAAATTCATATTCAAAAGGTTAATTTTTTATGCATGGTTCCTCTGAGCATAACAATGAAAATGTAGCATAACATATTTCCATACATTTAAGGAATGACTGTAATATTTTTCTGTCTATCGATGTATAGACAAAAACCGATGCACAAACTATACAATCCGCGAAGTGGATTACTATTTATTCATCTAGTTTATTTTGCAATTGACGGCATTTTAGAATTGTTGATTCAAAAAAGTTCAAAGCAGGCAACGTAATATTTGAACAGGCCTATTGGAGCGGCGCTCGACGTTAGTGACATCATAATAGGCGGCATTGTCTATACAGTATAGATAAAATTTCGCTCTGTACGTTTGCACATACAGCTTTATACAGACACTACGGAAATAATTAAATTATATCGGTATATACATAACTTTATTCCAAAAATGTAAATCAAAATGTTATCCACAAAAATAAACATAAAAAAGATCATGTATACAATGGTATTTATGATAATTTATTCATTCTTCTTCATTATTGTTCCTTTGGACTTTACCACCAAAGGTTGCTAGTATTATTTGATATCTCTATCATCAACTCAATGAAATCATTTTGTACGTTGAGTGGGTGTCTACACTCATCCAATTTTCATTCTTAAGACACACAAATAAACATCAAAGAAGTACATAACCATTATTCAGTCTCAAAGTCGAGAAGGCAAGGCAAAATCGTGGGAATTTCCATCGAAACGGTTGCGAACCCCGGAATGAACAACATTCCGAAGTGAGACCAGGTGCCCGAAATATATCTAAGAATTGAAATTTATACATAGGCCTGTAGTTTCAAGGTAAAAATACACTATGTAATATGGCAGTGGTGGTAATGAGGCATTACTTGGTTGTTGAGGTGGTATCTTCAATGGATTCTTGAAAAAAAAACTGCCGGTATCTGCCGTGATCTTGCACGTGCGACCCTATTTCGTTTCGGATGCTGCCATCTTACTGCTCTTTCGACCCTGTTATGAATAAAACAATAGATTATACTGGAAATAAGTCCGTCGCCTGACTAATTCTAGATTATTAAGAATAATCCTTCAGATAATCTATAATCGGAAATATTGTAATCAATTTATTCATTCTTCTATTGCCAAACTGAAAGAGACAAAACATAGACTGCAAGTATAACCTATTGTACACGTAAATTTCTTCAATCGGAACATTCAGAAATATTTTCAAAAAACTTGATTTATTTCACTAACCAAATATCGATTTAATGATACGGATTTCATTGATCCCTCATCAACAGATGGCAAAACTATGAAAATAATCTGACCTTCAAAACAATACGACGAATCTTCGCATCTCTGGGGTCTTCTGCTTTTGACTGGCCACTTTTCGCTTCCGCAAAGTTCTAACAATATGTCGCTGGGTAAATTCCCCCGATGATAAATGTAACTCCTCATTTGTCTGAAAGAAACATGAATCAAATATTAATAAGTCTTAATAAAGCAACAATGCGCAAATATCAAAGCCTTAGAATATAGATATTACAAACAATGAGCATCTCAAATTATTTTTTTTATCAATGTGACTTCTCAAAAGAAAGGAGGGGATCTCCAACAACACTCGGTTGCAGCACCCACAACAAAACCCCAAAACATCCAATGAAAAAACATAGAACAGACAGCCACAGAAAAAGACACAAAAGGGACAAGGAACACCAACCAACACCACAGAAACATAATCATAAACACAGATGATCACATACAAACTAAGGAGACCAACTAACACCATAGAAACATGAAACACGAAAGAATGGGCTACCAGTACCGACTTAGGACGGCCATCTGCCACGTAAACAGCAGATTGTGTGGTCATCCTGGATTACGTGCGCACAGTCTTCCCACTTTTTCGATTACCGAGAGGTTTCAAAGAACAAACAACTGTGGTGTAAAATAATATCTTCACTGTAAGATGAACATACAAAAGAAAGCATGATGCAGGGGCCCAAGAAACACAAAGATGTATATGTAAATAGATAAAAACAGATGGCGTTAAAAGCACTGATTAAAACACGTTTGATTTCTGTGTTACATTGACCTAGTGCTTTGTCTGTGTTGCAGTCGCCTAAATTCGAATCAACAATAATATGACTACAGATCGAGACACATATGTTTAGGCAGAGCACAAACACTGCCCAAGTAAACAAAAATGCTGATGACAATCTAACATGAAAACTAAACTTCTGCACATAGTCTTGTCCAGTGTTCTTCTGACATTCTGCAGCAGCAACCCTTACAACCGTACTTTCCGATCCTGAGTAAAATTTGCTCTTTGGATTCTACAGAGCCACCAACTGGTTGAAATTTTTTATTTACTAGCGTTCTTTCTAAAGCTGACAGTTTCATTACCTGTTCTGCATATCGACTTAAAATAGTGTCTAAATGAATCCGTAGGGAAGAATTTGAAATGTTGAACGTCTTCAAATTCGTTAGCATCATTTAAAAGCAGATTAATTTACAGTATGGACCAGACATGCAAGTTTTGGGTATGTAACCCTTGTTATATATTTTGTATGGTAAGTTCTTTGGTATATATCAGGTTTACGAATGCGTTTGCACCATGATTCATTACACTGTTGGTGATCTCCCATGTCGGCACCAGTTGCCCATTGGTCTCGTTGATTATGAGTGGGCTTTTGTGCTTCATGTTTCTATGGTGTGAGTTGGTGTTTCTTGTCCTTTTTTCGTCTCAGTCTGTGGGTGTCTTTTCTGTTTTTTTTTTTTGCATTGTTTTTTTTTTGTTTTACTGTGGGTGCTGCAACCGAGTAGTGCCTGAGATCCCCTTCCTTTCTCCACACAACTGCAGGATTTCCTTTATTTGATGTAATGGCATACGAAAAGTATTTCCTAATTAGTTGTATCACTTTTAAACTCAGAACATTTTTATAGTATTTACCATTCTGTACGTTGTGGAGAGTAGTAGAGAAAGATTTGAAAGTGTGGTTTCATTATATCAAAGTCAAACATCACTCCTAACTTTAGCTATCGTACATGAGTTAAAGAAGATCCTGACGATAATCTCAACAGCACTTACTGTCAAACCCCTCGCGGGGAACTGTTTTACGAGCTCCACACGGCAAAGGGCATAAGTGTGACACAAATGAGTTAAAGAAGATCCTGACGATAATCTCAACAGCACTTACAATAGAGCGCAAAATTAAAACATCGACGGACCCCCAGCAAGCTAGAGGTGGGAACAGGTGCCCGGGAGGAGTAAGCATCCCCTGTTGGCTAGCGTCACCCGCCATCGATGTTTATGAAGCATGGAGATGAAAATATATAAAATTCATGCACTGTCCGACGCCATGTCTATATAGAAAGTGCTATGGCGACAAGGTCAGGGAAGTATATTCAAAACACTTACTGTCAAACCCCTCGCGGGGAACTGTTTTACGAGCTCCACACGGCAAAGGGCATGTGTGACACAAATGAGTTCAAGGAGATCCTGACGATAATCTCAACAGCACTTACAATAGAGCGCAAAATTAAAACATCGACGGACCCCAGCAAGCTAGAGGTGGGACCAGGTGCCCGGGAGGAGTAAGCATTCCCTGTTGGCTAGCCACACCCGCCATCGATGTTTATGAAGCATGGAGATGAAAATATATAAATTCATGCACTGTCCGACGCCATGTCTATATAGAAAGTGCTATGGCGACAAGGTCAGGGAAGTATATTCAAAACACTTACTGTCAAACCCCTCGCGGGGAACTGTTTTACGAGCTCCACACGGCAAAGGGCATAAGTGTGACACAAATGAGTCACCATCCATGACGATTTTGTCCACATGTAGATGTAACATTTCAACAGCCATTGCTGGTTCCATCGCCTTCGCACTTCCTGCACCATTTTTCGACAGTTGTGGTTGGGTACATTACAAGACTAACTCGACGCATGATCACATGTCCCACAGTGTTTTTATTTTACACTATAGTCCACTACTTTCTGAGTCAGACAGCCAACCATAGCACCATGACCTTTAAACAGGAATGGAAATAACGTGCATGTCTGGTCCATGCTGTAAATTTATCTGCTCTAAAATGATGCTAACGAATTTGAAGACGTAAAACATAGATAAAAAGTACAAATTCATACACACCGGTATATGTACATGTACAGACTAATTGTGACGTCATCAAATTTCATGAAAATTAAAATCAAATATATGAAAAGAATGCATCTCAAATAAAGACATTTCTATAGGAATTCCATTCCATTACATCATATTGCCGTTATGGTAGATACTGTCCCAAATAGAATGTAAACTTAATAGAATTAAAAGATGGAATATATCGTCAAAGAGATTTACTCCATATTGGCATCCCATTTTGTAATTGATATTACTTTTAAGATTGAAGAAATGAATCTCATATTTTTTTCTGTTGATGCAGGTATCACCCAAAAAATTGGACAGAAAACTGCATCAATGCGCGTAGCTATAAATAGACTTCTGTGAAAAATATTGTGTTGATCGATGTATCATTTTATTTCCATTGTCATTTTCAAGAAACGAAGATTCTTATTGGCTGAGAAATTTTTTGATATACAGTATTTCATGGAATTCTATTTATAGCATTATTTCTAGAACCGGGGTTACCTCAAACACGAATGGACCCGTTGCTGAAAATACAATTTGTTGAAGTTTGCTTATTATTTCAAGGGTACCATTTCTTTTCTGCTTACTCAAAAATTAACAGTGCATGTAGAAGTTGCTCAAAATGGTCCTTGTTCCAAAGATATAGAGAGACGATCTTTCGCTGTTTAAATCATGGCGGCTGCCAAAACTTGTTTTGGCAGAAGTATCACTGCGAAGCCATCCGAATTACGAAATAAAGTGCCGTCATTGATTGTTTTTAGATTCAAGAAAACAGTCTGTTTTCCATGAATATATGATGATAAAATGATAAGAAATAAATCTGATATTTTTCTGTTAATGCAGGTATCACCAGAAAAAATTGAACAGAAAACTTTTGCATCAATGAGCTACGCTGTCCAGTTTTCGGGATATACCTCCATCAACAGAAAAAAAAATATCAGATTCATTTCTTAAATCAACAAAATTTCTCGGCCAATCAGAGTCTCCGTCTCTCGAAAATGACAATGGAAATTAAATGATTCATAAATTCCATGATAAAGCCATGCATTTGGCATTCAATAAGTAACAGATGTCCAGAAGAGACATACACGTGATATTGATACTACAATGAGTTAAAAGAAGATGAGATAAACTATTTGATTCCAACATGAAACTCAAATGAATAATTATAATCAATGTACATGCCTGAGAAACTCCTTTAATTTCTACCACTCCCTTTCTTTTGCCTCATACTAACACTTCTCGAAACATATTCATGACTTCAAGTTTTCAATTACTGCAATTTTACGTGAACACGCTATATTATGTCAGTTTGACTCTTTTTTGTATGTTTCTGCTACAATATGATTGCACTTAGATAAGTTCACACATACAGTTCATAGAGTTGTTGCGACGGGTGTTGGATGCAATCAGGAGACGCTGACTCTCCCCGGACAACTGGTCTCACTTCGTAATGATATTTATTCCGAAGTTCGCAGCCGTTCCTACGAAATTCTAATGATTTTGCATAGCCTTCTCCACTTTGAGACTGCATTACTGATAGGTACGTCTTTAATGTTTATTTATAGACATTGATTTAGAATATGCATTTTGTAAATCTGTATGACAGATTACTTTGATATGAAAAACCATACTCCATCTAAAATTTCTAAAACAGTACCAATGTATCATGTATCGCCTTCCTAATAATTGAAAGTATTTGAACACCACAAAGCCCGAATTGATATATCTTTTTTCATCAATTATTTTCAATCTGTCTCTGTGGAATAATACCAGATTTGCAACATATACAAAGAGGTGAGTTTCTGTCACATTCCAAAAGACAATAATGTGATGTGGCTTTGAGTGACAAAACACAATGCAACATCATTTTGCATGGGAAAATATGAATCAGCTGTCATTATTTACATACAAGAAATCAAATTGAAATGTAAATATTTCATATATTACAATAGTAAATGCTGTTTAACAAAAGATATAACGTTCATGTAAAATAAATTAGTACCCTTCAGTAAGAATTTTCTGTGATTTGACGTTCCTTGTACCACTGCGTCTCTTTGTGTACGTGTCTTCTTTGTGTTTTACAGTGGGTGTTTTGGAACGGTGCTGTTGATGCTGCAACTAGGTGTTGTTGGAGATCCCCTCCTTTCTTTTGTCTCTTTGTTGCAATGTTTTTCGCACAAGATTCCCTCGCTATGCTCTCTACAGCTTTACCAGCCTCACGCTCCCTCTTCTTTAAGTTTCTTGGAGTAATATTTGGCTCATTTAAGAGCGCTAAGAAGTTGACCACCGCAGATTGTCCTATGCCAGTATGAGATATTAATGCAAAAGAGTGGAAAAATACTTGACTGAAGCCTTATCTAATTTCACTTACTTACAGGTAGAAATATCAAGTTGTTTTTTGAAAAGTAATTAAGTGATGCTAAATTTATATTTTACAATTATTGACTGGGAATGAGGGCAATGTATGATTTGTTGGACTTGGAAGATAAAATATCGTCCGAGGCCGAAGGCCTATTATTTTTCATAAAAATATGAAAATCTATAGATTTTGAAATGTTCAAAAAGGTGTACTGAATCTTTGCTATGTCTGATCATCAAGTAAATTCCTCTTAATGTTTTGATGGAAAGGTGTATCAAAACTATTGTCATGTGCTTTAGTATGGATTGTATGTAAAAACCTAAAACAGCTGGCGATGGCATGCCATGGATTTTGATGAAACTTTCTGTAATTATCATGTTTAATGTAAAATCAATGAAAACAAACCATAATGTTATATTTGAGCCATGGTTGTCATGGTTACGGGGACCTTCTATTTGACACCCTCATATATATGAGAAATAAGACATTTTCTGGCATTCTGTTGCCATGAAAACTATGGTCTAAATTTCCTTTATGAACACAAAAAGTTTTCTTTTTAAGTTAAACTCTAAAGATTAACTTTTTTTTGGGGGGGGGGGGGGGGGGGGGGGTTATAAGGTACATGTAGTTGTTGATATTTAGTCATAATATGTAAAAATCATGCAAAAATTATCATTATCACTTGACCTTCAAATTATTTCAAGGTAATCTGTCATAATCTCAAGGTCATTTCTAACTTTAACAACTAAAAATTAGACAAAAATCAGAATTTCCAATTATTTTGAACTGATTTCTCTAACTTGCTTCATTAGATATTTTGATTCTAAATATTTACAGTTGAACAACCGATCAAAAGAAGTAGAATTCATCACAGCTTTGTTTACTTGTAATTCAATTCTATGTATAAAATACTTTCAATAAGAGCATATAATTGTGATTTTCTGAATTTTCTCGTAAAATATGTGAAATTTATTTGGTTATTCAATGGACTTTGATAATTTTGATGCCCATCCCACAAAATAATACATTTATCATACTTTCACATCTAGTTGATTGATAAATAAAAATCACTTTTGTTTTACCAAAGTTCCATACCGTTTTATGTTAATCATGTCTCTTTCTTGTGAAAAATCACAAAAAAATCTACATACCAAGTTTTGTAACGATAGCAATCATACATTTTTAGAAATTAGCTTTTTACTTATGACAGGTATGTACACCTCCTTACTAAATGTTGCCATGGTAACCTTTTTCAAAGGCATATAAACAGAAAAATCTCACGTCTACATAAATTTCCTTCGATTCCCATGAAGTCCTAGAATAATACTCTTCAGAAAATAGTCAACTGTATTTCAAATCTTGTGCAGTTGCATTATTACTCATGTAGAAAGTAAGTTTAATATAGGCAAAATGACATTTTCTGGCATTCTGTTGCCATGAAAAATATGGTCTAAATTTCCTTTATGAACACAAAAAGTTTAATTTGTAAGTTAAACTCTAAAGATTAACTTTTTGGGGGGAGGGGGTTATAAGGTAGTTGTTAATATTTAGTCATAATATGTAAAAAGCAAGCAAAAATTATCATTATCACTTGACCTTCAAATTATTTCAAGGTCATCTGTCATAATCTCAAGGTCATTTCTAACTTAAACAACTAAAAATTAGACAAAAATCCGAATTTCCAATTATTTTGAATTGAATTTTCTAACTTGTTTCATTAGATATTTTGATTCTAAATATTTACAGTTGAACAACTGATAAAAAGAAGAAGAATTCATCACAGCTTTGTTTACTTGTATTTCAATTCTATGTATGAAATACTTTCAATAAGAGCATAAAATTGTGATTTTCTGAATTTTTCTCGTAAAATATGTGACATTTATTTGATTATTCAATGGAGTTTGATAATTTTGATGCTCATTCCACAAAATAATACATTTATCATACTTTCACATCTAGTTGATTGATAAATAAAAATCACTTTTGTTTTACCAAAGTTCCATACCGTTTTATGTTAATCATGTCTCTTTCTTGTGAAAAATCACAAAAAATCTACATAGTTACCAAGTTTTGTAACGATAGCAATCATATATTTTTAGAAATTAGCTTTTTACTTATGACAGGTATGTACACCTCCTTACCAAATGTTGTCATGGTAACCTTTTTCAAAGGCATATAAACAGAAAAATCTCACGTCTACATAAATTTCCTTCGATTCCCATGAAGTCCTAGAATAATACTATTCAGAAAATAGTCAACTGTATTTCAAATCTTGTGCAGTTGCATTACTACTCATGTAGAAAGGAAGTTTAATATAGGTAAAATGATGTCTAAATCGGCCTAAAACAGCACATTTTGAATAAGCAATTTTTCTTGAAACTGAAGCTTTACATAACATACAGAAAGAAGAGCATTGAATAATCGAATCGTATTAACTTCAGAGGATTTGAATAATCTGTTCAGAAAATTACATATAAAATCAACAATCCTTTTCATGTTAACGGGATGTATAAAAATGCCTTATTTAAAGGTGTTTTTATACTACAGCTGTAGGTCCCGTGGGTGCGGCAACCTGGTATTGTTGGAGATCCCCTCCTGTGTTGTCTGACCTCGTGAGGTCAGGTTCACCTAGATTTAAAATGCATGAAACAAAAACAAGAAGTCAATGCATGTAATAATGATGAATGCACCGCTTACAAACATACAAGATCAGACAAAAACAGCATTCTCTTTAAAAGAGTTATCGCTCCTTTAACATGTACGCTTAAACCTGAAGATAAGGAGCTTCGAATACAACAAATGGAGATGGCTTAGTGGAAAAGAAGTTTATTCTTCACACAGACGACGGTGGTTCGAATCCCGGTGCGATCATACGAGGGAAGAACCTGGTATCAAATGGATGGAAGATTTTATTTTGTTTACATTAAAAAAATTCAGCTCAAAAACGTGGGTGTATATGTACAAACCCGTGGCACTTTGCAAACATGAAAAAGTATGTGTCTGGAGGTAGATGCAGTACTACATACTTATTGCACACGAAAGCGGATCCACTCAACTTACCAGAAGCACTCATTTGGTTTACATGATACACGTGTTTTTCTTCTTTATTGGTGGTGGTGGTGGTGGTGGTGGGGGGGGGGTTACTTCTAAACATTACTACGGAGTTATCTGAAATATATACTATACTGAGTTATAGACGTGTTACTGCTTGTTAGACTACGCGGTGAGGAGGGTCGCTGTTATTTTGTTAAGGTCAGGCAAGCTTTTATGAAAAGCTTATACTTGTTTTATACCAAACCTTGGTTGCCATGGCAACGGAACCTCTGAGAAAAAAATGGAAGGTCATTTCTTTCTGAGGACGTCATTTACACAGCCAATTGTGCCTCATATGAAATTCATGTGAAATTTACATGAACTTTACATGAAAGTTCACATGAAATTTATGTGAAACGAGCACGAACATGAAATTTACATGAAATTTTTCACATGAAATTCATGTGAAGATTTTTACATGGATGTTATGTGAATTCAGTTTCCTATGAAGGTCACTTAGAAAAATTCATGTGAAATTCATGTGAAGGAAATTTATGTGAAATTCATGTGAAATATTTTTCACATGAATCTTATGTGAAATTTATATGAATTTTACATGAAATTTCACGTGAAATTTACATGATGCTCATTTCATATGAATTTCATGTGAGGCACAATTGGCTGTGTACCTCGTACACAAAAAATATTCATAATCTGAGACATGTCGTGGCCAAACATGTCTGATTTTTGGCCGGATTGCAAAGCAATTCCGGTCTATAGATTGACGATTTCCGTCCGTCCGTCCGTCTGTCCGTCCGTCCATCTGCCGTCAACATTTTTTAGGTTTTCACAGAGAATCCATATTTGAATTACTCATAACATTACATCTTAACAAATAAGGCACAGTCCATTTGATATTCTGGAGGGGGGGGGGGGGCTTGGTTTTTTTTCGAAAAAACATAATTTTGCTCTGAATTTTGATGAAAAAAAAATTGCTTATGGTGTGACAGAAAAAAAATTATCTTGCTCTTACAAGTAATCTGAATTTGAAGAATAACCATGAAATCAAGCCACCTTAAAATTCCTGAAAAATTTTCTACTCGCTTCGCTCACAGCAGTTTTTACTTCATATGAAAAACAGTTAGCTCCCTTCGCTCGCCATAGTTTTCTTCACTCGCCTTAGTTTTCTTCTATAATGGCAAGTTCAAATTTAAAAATATCAAAAGTATGCATGTGACTGAAACAAAAGGGCCTCCTTAAATGCTTAAAAATTCATTACTATTAATAGATGCATGTCTAATTCTATATAAAAGCTTGAAAGGAGAATTGAATTAAGTTTTTCACAAGTTTTTATTTCTACATATAAAAACTTTTGTTTTGCCTCGGACTAGTTTGACCCAATGGGAATGCTTGAATTTGGTCATGTGACTGCCCGACAAATTCTTGTGGAAAGTCAGTTTCAAAAATTTGTAAGGCAATGGCCGACAATTAGCAAAACTGGGTAAAACTTTACAGCACTATTGCTTGGTAAAGCAGGAGGACAGTAGGAATCACCATGTCTGTCTGTCTGTCATACCTAAAATGGTCCTCGACAAAACAAATCAGTTATTAGGTTTGTTACTGACCTTACACGGAAATCTGTCGGGTTGATAAAGCCCATAGAAGGCTCGGCGCAAGCGCCTCGCCTTCTATGGGCTTTATCAACCCGACAGATTTCCGTGTAAGGTCAGTAACAAACCTAATAACTAATAGTCTAGAGGATCCTCCCCCTCAGGTCCTCTTACATCTAACATGAACTTATATACATTTTGTTTACTGAGAATTATATATCATATTGTAAAAATCTTTTATCTCTCTGAGTTTAGAAGTGAATGCAAGTTTTACATAAAAATAAAGTAATGATTAGAGTTATTTAAGTAAAATTAAGAATGTCAATTGAAAAAAAACACAAACATTCTTAAGATACACATTAATTATTATAAAAAAAATTCCTTGCTCCAACTTTGCAAGAAAAAAATAATTTTCCCTCGGTCCCTGGCGAAAAAAAAAATCTTGCTTCTAAAAAAAAAACAAAGCCACCCCCCCCCCCCCCCCAGAATATCAAATGGACCGTGCCTAAACGAAAAAAGATAACATGTATTCGTCCTAAAACAAACACTCGCGTTACTTTATGTTACAACGTATTGCAACATTGTAGCCAAGTTCGATCAATTTCGGTTGATCGTTTCTTCAACGCATTCTGAATTTCTGTTCTCAAAATTTCTTGAAATTTCTAAAACGTGGGTCCTGTAGCATCATATCCCACCCATCCTGCTACGTCTTTCGATACGCTTTTTCGACATAGTAACTTTCATACCTTTTTGGCATATTACATTGTTTAGATTTGAGGATCACTGACGAGGGTTATGTACCCGAAACGTGCATGCCTGATCCACGTTGCCAATTTATCTGTTCTTAAATGATGCTATTCAATTTGAAGACGTTTACATTCATCGCTTCAATTTCCTTTATGCATTATATAATACTTTCATTTAATAGTTGCCAAAGTTTTATGCACACAATCTAAGTTTAACTAATTGTTTATTTAAAAGAAAGGAAGTATTTCATCTTAATATCTGGAATTAAAGTAGAGATTGAGAATTTCGAAGAATGTTCTATATAGCATGAATATGTAAATATAGATTTACAATAAAGAAATGCTTATGGTATTGACAGGGGCGGATCCAGACCCCCAATTGCCGGGGGGGGGCACATACAATTTTTATGGAAATCACTTGCGAGGCCCGAAGGGCCGAGTGGGGGAGGGTATGGGAAGGGGTTTTTCCCTCCCATTGGTGGGGGTTCGGGGGGCCTCCCCCGAGAAAATTTTGAAAAAATGAAGCAATTTGGTGGCATCTGAAGCGTATTTGAACTGAATTTAGAAGGGATTTGGCGCGCATGATTCAGTCAGTGTCAGTAATAATAATTATTATTTATATAGAATATATTTGAAATTTTTCGAAATTTTCTGATGCTGTACTGTTCTTGCACGGCATGCAGAAGTCAACATGTTCAGGATTCCCCGATAAAATTTTGAAAAGAATGAAGCAATTTGGTGGCATCTGAAGCGTATTTGAACTGAATTTAGAAGGGATATGGCGCGCATGATTCAGTCAGTGTCAGTAACAATGATTATTATTTATATAGAATATATTTGAAAATTTTCGAAATTTTCTGATGCTGAACTGTACGTTCTTGTACGGCATGCAGAAGTCAACATGTTCAGGATTTCCTAAAGAAACGGGCGGATCAGGAGAAGTTTTGAAAGGGCAGAGAGGTCAGCCCATGGGAGGGAGGGGTGTCCAGCCACAAATTTTCGTAAAACTAGGAAAAATCAGCATTTTATATGCAATTTCCAGGCAGGACGTATTTGACCTTCCTAACCACTCTAGATCCGGCTTGTTTGTTAATATTTGTAAAAAGGTAAAGAAAATAAGTAATTACAGGGTTTTTTCTTGCCCCTGATGTCAGGGGCCTGGGCCGATGATATTGCGAATTTTGCAACATTTTAACCTAAATTGGGAAATAAATTTCAAACAACAGAAAGATATATTCATGGAAATTATCCCTTATAATATCAATTGTCTATATTTTGAATCACTCTTAGAGCATGTTTGTTCTACTTTCGTTCTCCTTTCAGTTAATGATACGTAAATTGGAAATGAATTTCCTGTTTTGGAGAAAAGATTGAATTGGGAGTTTTTAGGTCTAAAATTGGGGAAAGGACCTCTTTACCGAATTTCGGCCCCATACAGACCATAAAAAATTCTCTTGTAAATGATTAATTTCCTTGACAAACTAGAGATCACGGGTGCCCCATTCCCTCCATCGTCCAGATTGAAAGGTTTAATTATTGCTTGTTCTATCATGATTTTATTTTTGATTTACCTAGGGGCTTAACCAAAAATGTAATCATGATAACTTCGATTCTAAAAATAAAGAAAAACATGCATTTTTATCTTTTCAAAATTCTTGGAGGTAGCCGGTTTAAATCTGACCAAAACAATTTCAATTGTTCATTTTAAAAAGATTGATCACGACCTCAAATTTTGAGTTAAAAAATGTAAGTTTTAAAGGAGTTTCTATCGAAGATTTGGTCAAGAAATATGTGTGTTAAATATGCCTTGCATAGGATATAAAGTTCCCGATTCATCCCTCAGATAAAGAAGTAGGTTGTTCCCGAAACGTGTGTACGTCCACGTACAGACAATGGACATGACTATCTATCCCCGAGAAATTTTTGGAAAATTTACTCAAATCGGTGGTTTCTGGAGTGTTTTGGGGCTATTTCTGACTAGTTTCATAGATTTATTACGGAAACAGTAGTTTAATGCTTCCAAAAGCATGTCATAAGTGCCCCTTCTTTGGGCACTGCCGGGGGGGGGGGGGCACGTGCCCCCGTGCCCCCCCCCCCCCGGCTGAATACGCCACTGATTGAGTATAGTTACAGCTCTGTCAAATCAAAATCAAAGCCACCTATATGTTTCCTGACTTGAACATCGTGTTCTGCTATGGAACAAGAACATTCGTCAACTCGTTCTGAGTTTTAGATTAGCTACTGCTTTATCTAATTAAAAATAAAGCCTACCATGCCATTTGTTTCCTGACATAATCATTTTGCACTAATATGAATCAAGAATTTTCCTCAACTCTTTTTGATTTTTAGATTATTTACGGCTTTGTCTGATCAGAATGAAATTTAAAATGAAGTTCAATTATATCATATCAATTTTTTTTATTCCACACCTGTGAATTTTTTTCGGGAAAAGGTCAGATACATAAATTGAAGTTTGAAATACGCATACATGTATGATATCATTTGGATCAATCTCTTATGATCTCAGAAACTGATTTTTTTTAGAAATGAGGCAATAAGTTAAAATACATGTATGTAAATTATTACAGGTATACCAAGATTATGTACTGTTCTCATTAGGCTAATGAATGATACCACACGATCAAATATAGTATTATACATTTACATGTATGTTATCTTAAGCTTGACATTTTTTTTTACCCTAATCCAACTATTTGGTAAATAAAATACTATCGGTAGAAACGAACTCTTCTTAAGCATTCATCGGATAAAAGACCTTTGATGTTTATTCCGTTAATACACCACAGATCGAACAGCCGAATTTAGACCACATCCGTACGGGAATTGTCAAACAAACATGCGTTTTTATATCGACTATACATGGTCCATGCTGCAAATTTATCTGATCTTAAATGATACTATTGATTTTGAAGACTTTTGAAGACTAGACCACATCCGTACGGGTTAAACATCTTCAAATTCAATAGCATCATTTAAGAACAGGTAAATTTGCAGCATGTCAAACAAATGTACGGTTCTTGTATCGACTATACAAGGTCCATGTTGCAAATTTATCTGTTCTAAAATGATGCTATTGGTTTGAAGACTTATAACATTAGCTGGGTGGTTACTGCGGAGAGACCTGATGGGATTTATGAGACCGCGTCTCTTAATATAAAGCTAGAATGATCAAAAGCATGCTTAATTTCTCCTCCATGCTCTCCGGAATGGACCATGAGCGCATAACTAATTTGAGAGATTTTGGTTAGTTAAAAATAGAAAGGTCACTCGACATGTCATAGATGACACTGATGAGCAGTGACCATAAACAGTAATGTCAAATTCTGCACGCTGATTTTTTCATACATTTTCTTTAATTGGTCAGCATAGTAAAAGTTTGTATCTATTCTATTCGTTCTAAAGAAGTAGAGGAAAGATAACTCCAGCCATTTTTCAATTAATTCAATCGTTCTACTTTAAGTTACAACGTATCACAGTATCTTATACTTTGACTTCAAATTTTATCTTTGAAAATTACCAATTTTTAACGCTATGATATAAAAGATTTGGAAAATTCCTTAAAATTACTAATATTTTGAGTAAATCAGTACACATAACTGGAGAAATAATACTTTTTATTCTTTCTGAAATAAGCACTCTTTGAACCTGAAGTTACAACAACGTTGTGCAACATCAGTAGCTGTATTTATTTAATGTAATATTCAAAACCTTTATTTGATAGTTGCCAAAGTTTGTTGCACGAAATCTAAATAATTGTGAAGTTGAAATATAAAACAAAATCATCTGGACTTAATGTAGACACTTGCAATTTCGAAGAATTCTTTATAAAGAATAAAACAATATTTTTATATATGTCTTATGAATTCACATTAATTTGTTTATGTTCTGTTGTAGATTATGAATGAACCTGTTATCTGCCTGTACAAGGTCTATACTGTCATACCGGATGTTCTGAGCTATTCTTAGAATTGTTCCCTGCTCCATGTTTGCAATGTAGCCTTGTTTTGTAATTCCCCTTAATTAATCATGTATGCAGGAACTCAACCAATCAGAGAAGGTTTATTAAGATAACAACGAATCAAAATCCTACTTGGTGATATCATTCTGAGCAAGAAACACAATGTAAGTTTTGCAGATTTTTTTTCGCAAATTCCACCTCCCCTCCATCCATATTTGACTCGAAATGTGTTTTTCTTTTCTTTTCTGAAATAAACACTCTTTGAACCTGATTGAGTTAAAGAAGTTACAACAACGTTGTGCAACATCAGTAGCTGTATTTATTTAATATAATATTCAATACCTTTATTTGATAGTTGCCATAGTTTCATGCATGAAATCTAAGTACATATGTAATTGTGAATTTGAAATAATTTTATAAAGAAAATTTCATCTGGACTTAAAGTAGAAACTGGCAGTTTCGAAGAATTCTTTATATAGAATAAAACAACATTATTGTTAAATAATTCTATGAATGAACCTATTATCTGCCTGTACAAGGTCTATACTGTCATACCGGATGTTTTGAGTTATTTTTAGAATTTGCCCCTGCTCTATGGTCGAGTGTAGCCTTGTTTTGTAATTCCCCTTAACTAATTATGTATGCAGGAACTCAACCAATAAGAGAAGGTTTATTAAAATAACAACGAATCATAATCCTGCTAGGTGATATCATTCTGAACAAGAAACACGATGTAATTTTCGCAGAACGTTTTTGCAAATCCCACCTCCCCTCCATTCATTTTTTACATGAAATGTTTTTTCTTTTCTGAAATAAACACTCTTTGAACCTGAAGTTACAACAACGTTGTGTAACATCAGTAGCTGTATTTATTTAATGTAATATTCAATACCTTTATTTGATAGTTTCCAAAGTTTCATGCACGAAATCTAAGTAATTGTGAATTTGAAATATAAAGAAAATTTCATCTGGACTTAATGTAGACACTAGCAATTTCGAAGAATTATTCATATAGAATAAAACAAGATTATTGTTAATAATTCTCTTTATGTCTAATGAATTAATATTAATTTGTTTATGTTCTGTTGTAGATTATGAATGAACCTATTATCTGCCTATACAAGGTCTTTACTGTCATACTGGATGTTCTGAGTTATTTTTAGAATTCATCCCTGCTCCATGTTTACAATGTAGCCTTGTAATCTCCCTTAATTAATTAGGTATGCAGGAACTCAACCAATCAGAGAAGGTTTATAGAAATAACAACGAATCAAAATCCCGCTAGGTGATATCATTCTGAACAAGAAACATGATGTAATTTTTTGCAGAACTTTTTCTCAAATTCCACCTCCCTCCCCTCCATCCATGTTTTATTCGAAATGTTTTTTTTTCTTTTGATAATTTATCATTTCAATTCTATTATCAAGTTGTCAATTTATTGCAGATATATTTGTCTTAAGTCATATTGACTCGATCTAATTACTTCAAAAGAATTTTACAATTATAAGCTCAATCCTGGGTGTCAATCATGATAAAGTTTTATTGTACTATTATATACTTTTATGTTATTGCTTTATACAGCTTTTGTTCACTTTTGAATACCAATGTTTAGATGACATGTTTTAATTATTTGATCACCTATTAGTTTTTTTTAACCACAAGGTGCAGATTTTTTATGCCAATCATGAATATCATTGTCTTTTCATATTGACATCACGTATGTCATTTCTTATAACATGTATATTGCAATTAGTCTTATATAAGTCTTGTGATTAACATGGGTATTGAGGGATCAAATATCAATTATATCGCAAGGTTTGAAACAGTGTTTGATGATCCTCCTTTGTATAGTTTGTCTATTCTTTAATTCTTCATTCAATAAATGACAGTTTTCGACAAACTTTATTTTCATGTTTTCTTTAATGTTGCCAACTTGGAAATCAGGAGGAGGCATAAATATCCTTCCTGATATGTAAATATAGTTTAAACATAAAGCAAACTTTCATTTATTGAGTATAATTACAGCTTTGTCATATCAAAATCAAACCCAGCCATCTGCTTCCTGACATGAACATCGTGTCGGGATCTTCTTTTACTTGTATGAAACAAGAACATTCTTTACATCTTTTTCAGTTTTAGATTAGCTAAGGCTATGTCCAATCAAAATTTAAGTCAGCCATATGCTTCCTGACTTGAACATCGTGTACTTCTTTTTAACAAAAGCATTATCCAACTCTTTTTGAGTTTAAGTTTATATACGGCTTTGTCTAATCAAAATAAAATTTAAAATGAATTTCAAATATTTCATATGTATAATGTATTTTTTCATTCGATACGTATACATACATTGACGTTTAAATTATACAAATATGTATGATATCTTTGGATTACTTTTTTACCTCAATTTGATAAACATTGCATTTTTGAGGTTGAAAATTTCATAAACGAGGCAATAGGGTAATATGATAATGTGAAATTATGAAGGGTTCAACAAGAGAATATACTGTGGTCATAGACTAGCGAATGATAACACACGATCGAATACAGTATTATACACTTATATCTTCATGTATGATCTATTCAAGCTTAAAACTTTCTTTACTTTAATAAAGCTGTTGGGTAAATATAATACTATCTTTACAAATGAAAACTTAAGCATTTATCGTATAACAATCTTCTAACGTTCATTCTGTTCGAGTTTAAACCACATCCGTACGGGAACTGTCAAACATTTGTAACGGCAGACAACATGACTGTGTGTTTCATAGAAATGACAAGCATTGTTAGTGTATTTGAGACTGTTCGATTTTCTATTCTTACTTGAATTATATAGCATAAAAGCGGCTAAACGAGGATAGATGATATAAGTCTCTCAAACGCAATTGCATACTACATACTGAACTAAAGCAAAGTAGTCGTTGTAGAGTTACAAATGTGTAGGTATTGATGCAATTTACATCTTACGACTTATTTCGACAATGAAATATATTCAATTGACTGGCTGCAACAGTTACCGATTCACCTTGACCAACCGTTGTTCTGTAAGTTCGTTGTATCAAATTTAGAAATTTGAGTCGATGGTCGATGAATTTCCATCTCCACTTTATAACCACATCGTTTGCTACTGATTTGGCATATGGCCGCCCTAAGTCGGCACTAATTGCCTATTGGTCTCGCTGGTTTATGTGCAGTCATTTGTATTTGATGTTTCTACGTGATTTGGCGTTCCTTTTACCATTGGTGTCTTTTTCTGTGCGTGTCTGCTTTGTGTTTTTGCAGTAGGTGTTTTGGGGTTTTGCTGTTGGTACTGCAACTAGTTGTTCAGTTACTATATATACCACGATTCTAATATTGACTATACTTGGTCCATGCTGCAAATTTATCGGATCTTAAATAATGCTATTTATTTGATGACGTTTAAAATTTAGCCGGTTGGATTTTTTGCAGAGGACACTTGATGGAAAGTATGTGAATTGAGAGACCGGGTCTCTCAATACAGAACAAAAATGATCAAAATCATGCTCAATTTAACCCCCCCCCCTTGCTATCGGAAATGGACCATGAGCGCATTCCTATTTTCAGAGATTTTTATTGGTTAAAGATGAAAAAGAAAGGTTACTGAACATGTCATTGATGACGGGAGTTCGCTTCTTTTCATATGGTGGAGGTTTTTGTTTTTGTTTGCTTTAGTTCCTGTTTTATCCTGATTTTGTATGCCTTCGGTTTCTGATTTTCTGAATTATCGATTTTGTACTGTAGACAGGGATATGGTCATTATCCATATTTGTCACTGATGAGAATTGGCCAAAAAAAAAAAACCAGTTATGTCAAATTCGGTAAGCTGATCATTATTCACACGTTTAACGCATATTGATTGATACCCTGTATCGGAACCGGCCTGTACTACCTGCGTCTGTGATAGTCCTTCGCTACTATATAAGTATATTTTACAGAACGCTCCAGCATCTGGCAACTAAATTGTCAAATGTTGAAGATCTTGAAATGCGTTCAGATATTTCAGATAAACACATCTTCCTTTCCCTTCGTCTAATCTACGCATTAGATAATTTTCCTAATCGGCAATCAAAGTAATATATTGTATAGTAGAGTAGAGGAAAGATAACTCTAACTGCTTTTCAAGTTATTCATTCTGAAGCAAACAATCGCTCTTTGACTTAAAGTTTTATCTTTGAATATGACCACTTTTTCCAAGCTATGAGGCACATGTAACCAAGTTCGATCAACTTTGGTTGATCATCTCTCTCTTTAACGCATTTGAAATTTTCTGTTACAAAATGTCTTGAAATTTCTAAAAAGTGGGTCCTGTAGCATCATATCTCACCCATTCTGCTACATCTTTTGGTACATTTTGGACACAATAATTTTCATACTTTTTGGCCATTTTACATTGTTTTGACTGAGGATCACTGAGAAGGGTTTAGTACCCGAAACGTGCATGTCTGGTCCACACTGTAAATTTATCAGGTCTTAAATGATGCTATTGAATTTGAATACGTTAAACATTTAAACTAATTGGTGAGTGTCATTGCTGCTGGACCAAGACTCCCTGAGGGCACATGTAGCCAAGTTCGATCAACTTCGGTTGATCGTCTCTCTCTTTAACGCATTTGAAATTTTCTGTTACAAAATTTCTTGAAATTTCTAAAACGTGGGTCCGGTAGCATCATATCTCATCCTCTCTGCTACGTCTTTTGGTACATTTTTGGACACAATAATTTTCATACTTTTTGGCCATTTTACATTGTTTAAACTGAGGATCACTGACGAGGGTTTAGTACCCGAAACATGCATGTCTGGTCCATGCTGTAAATCTATTAGGTCATAAATGATGCTATTGCATTTGAAGACGTTTAACATATAATAAGAATGCATTAGAATTACTTAATTTGAGTAATTTAATCATGTCATTTCACATAATTGGAAAAATGAGATTCTTTATTCTTTCTTAAGCAAACACTGTTTGAACCTGAAGTTACAACAACGCATTGCAACATAGTAAGTTGATTTAAAAGATGAAACATTTGATAGTTGCAAACGTTTTATGCACGAAACTTATACTCTTTTTGAGTTTAAGATTATATACGGCTTTGTCTAATGAAAATAAAATTTAAAATAAACTTCGAATGTTTCATGATTATGTATATTGTTTTTTTTATTCGATGCATTTGGATTGTGTCTGGACAAGGTCGTACATGTATACATACATTGACTTTTAAATTATGCATACATGAGTTAAAGAAGATCCTGACGATAATCTCAACAGCACTCACAATAGAGCACCAAATTGATCATCGACGGACCCCTAGCAAGCTAGAGGTGGGACCAGATGCCCGGGAGGAGTAAGCATCCCCTGTTGTCTAGCCGCTAGCCGCACCCGCCGTCGATGATCATGCACGAAAATGAAAACATATGAAAAACATGAACTGCACTGTCTGAGGCCATTTCTATGTAGAAAGTGCTATGGCGACCATGTCAGGGAAAGTATTCAAAACACTTACTGTCAAACCCCTTGCGGGGAACTTTTTTACGAGCTCCACACGGCAAAGGGCATAAGTGTGACACAAATGAGTTAAAGAAGATCCTGACGATAATCTCAACAGCACTCACAATAGAGCACCAAATTGATCATCGACGGACCCCTAGCAAGCTAGAGGAGGGACCAGGTGCCCGGGATGTATAATACATGTATAATATCTGTGGATTTATTTTTTTGTCTTAATTTGATGAACATTGCATTTTTGAGGTTGAAAATATATAGCTAAGTAATTGTGAATTCAAGATAAAAAGAAAATTTCATCTGGATTTCGAAGAATGCTTTATATAGCATAAATATCATTCAAGATGTGTAAACATAGTTATGAAATAAAGAAATCCTTCATGTAATGAGTACAATTACGCCTTTGTCATATCAAAATTAAAGCCAATCATACGCTTCCTGACAAGAAAATCGTGTCCTTATATAAAGAAAGAACATTCTTCAACTCTTTTAATTTGAGTTTTAGATTACGTACGGATTTGTCTAATCAAAATAGAATTCAAAATGAATTTCAAATATATTATATGGATTGTGTTTTTAATTAGATGCCTGTGGATTTTGTCTGGACAAGGTACGTAATACATACTTTGACGTTTAGATTACACATACATATATGATATCGTTTGGATTAATATAGTGTTATCTTAAATAGATCAACATTGCATTTTAGAAGTTGTAAACTTTAGAAATAAAGCAGTAGGTAATGTGTATGTGTAGACTTTTTACGGGTACCACAAGAAAATCTACTATTGAGCATAGACTTCTGAATCGTAACACTTGGTAAAATACAGTATAATACTTGTATGATATATTTAACGAGGACATTGACAAAACGTGTGCGCATCGTTTCGCGCAATACCGTAATGGGTTCAATATGATATTGCTAGATCGCACCAGCGTATTTTTATATAATGGTATCATACTAAATTGACATAACAAACAATTTGACACCGTTACAAACGAAAAATAATGCAAAGTATGGTTAGATGACGTGGTCATCAGTCCACGAGTTTACTCAAGTTTTCTTTTGTTTCTAATTATTTAACGCGATACCTACCCCTCCTCCCACTGAACATTTCAAATCATCAAAGGCGCCTTAAAAAGAAGACGAGACACAATTTAAAAATAAAAAGAATTGCATCGAGAATTTTGAAATTCATTTTAAGAAACATAAACAAAGTAAAACATTATTGCTCATCGAATTATAAGCAAGATGCATCTTGAAAATGATATGATGTCAATCTATACTAACCTAAGGGGATGTTAAAGTTCTAATAGGTTGTTAAGAAAACGGAAATTTCCCTTTTATTTTTAAAGGGTAAAAACAATTACTAGAAATAAAAATACAAAAACACTATTCGAATAACTAGCTTTTTTAACCATGTAATACATAATTTTTTGTGTACTCATAGTAAAATAGCAATATTTTACGCTCAGAAATTGTCCCAAGTCGTTTTTCTTAACAAGGGTCGAGTATATTGAATAAAACAGCAATACCTTTTCATACAGGTATATATTCACTGATCATTCAGGAATAAATCTAAGTGTACAACTATGATTAAGGTGGCTCCCTACTCGAACCGTTATAGGTTTTTCCTTATGTGGAGCAGTCTGCGTATAACGTTTTACAATGGCTGGTGAGGGACGAGCCAGCGCATTGAAAAACACAGACAGAAGATCTTAAATGCCAAAAGAAGCAAAAGATGGTGAAATCTATCAATGTCCACACCAATCATATAGTATAATTTCTTAGCTGAAAATGTGATAAAATTATAAGAGGGTACCCTTATGTTTGTAGCCATATCTTGATCATTTATAAAATTGTATACCTGTATGTGATTTTTTCACCATCTATATACATTATCGTATAAAACGATCCAATTTGAAGGAATTCCATCTGTTGTTTTTTACACAAAAAGTGATATACTATATATTATTTATCGAAAATAACATTGTAAGGGGGTACCCCTATGTTTGGAGCCATACAATGATCATTTCAAAAACTGTGTACCTGTATGTGATTTTTTCTTCATCTACATACATAATTATATGAAATATTACAAAATGAAAAACAAATCATCTGTTTTTTTATGCAAAAAGTTGAATTTAGTACATATTCTTGGTCAATAATGTTATGAAATTATAAGGGGGTACCCTAATGTTTGGAGATATATCATACATGTACTTTGATTTATGTTACAATATCATTTTATGTGTTGTATTTCTTCTATATGACTTGTTATCATAAAATAAAACAGAACAAATAAACATATTCGTATCATCACTAAATTTGGAGGGTTCAAAAGCATATGATGGATATTTGATATTGCTCAATATTTAAGTGTTAGGGTACCTTTCTTTAATAAGAATGGAGGAGATCTCCAACAAGACCCCGTTGCAGCATCAACCTTTCTTTAATGTACTGTATCTTTAATGAAAACAAAATTACCTATTTATGTCTATGTTCATTATGTCATTTTTACTATTATGTATAGAAAATAACCTTAAAATACAAAATTCATCTGTTAAATTCACGAGTAGGGACCCACCTTAAGGCTTTCGCATTAATCAAACTTGACCATTGTTAATTTTAATGACTTAGTGTATGGAAAAGATGATTTACCGTGCTATATTCAATGTGTAAAGGGAAAACGCCTAAATGACACAAAAATAAAATTTCATAAAATATTCATATTATACCATAATGAAGTTGAAATTTGGTGGCCATCTTGAATTTTAGTCCTGAATGAACTCAAATTGTAAGAATGACATCGGAAATGGGTTTTTTGACCCTCAAAACCCCTGATTTGATGTGCCACACTTAATATTTAAAGAAGGAATTTCATTTCATTTATTGATTGAAGGCATTTGGCGGCCATTTTGGATTTCCGGCGATAATAAGAGTTGCCCAAGGTTGCCGGAGTGGCAACCAAGCTAGAATCGTTCAGTACTATCCCATAGATAAGAATCTTCAAAAAAGTTCATAGGAAAGTACATTTCTAGGTTCTGAAATTTTCAAATCGACTAATGTTACTATTTTGACTTTAATAGTAAGTTATGAAATCCTTTTCTAAAAATTAAGTTTTAAAACAAGGATATCTTTTCTCATTTTTTTCAATCAGCGTGACCATGCAACGAACAAGACCCGTAACGGCTTAGAAAAAAAAAACCAATTAAACTTTAAGAGAGAAAAAAAGAGAAGTATGTTTTCACATTTCTTCTTCTTCTTTTTTTTAATCTTCTAGGACGTACTGAACATCAATTATAAATGGCGGATCCGAAACGGCCTTGGATATATTTGATCTGCGATTTATGTTGATGAGTACTTCACTTTAATTTAAGTGCTAAGTTTTCAAAGAGATATGGCAGAGCGCTTATCAGTCTCATAAATATGCTTCTAAAGACTGATTTTAACAAATTTTATCTTTCGTTCACGGAAGGAAAAAAATAAAACGTTTTGATTAAAATAGAGAGTTAGCAAGATACTAGAATGAGAAAATGAATGATACTATATATATACCAGTAAGAAATTGAATTCTAAACTTAAAATTCGTATCATGTCTTCAGAATGGATAGAGGCATCATCTTCTACAAATGACTACATTAAGCGGTTGAAATAATAAACAAATGGAGGGATCAAAATAAAAATTTAGATTTATAGTATACTTTACATTACAGGCGCGAATCTCGGTGGGGGGTTAACATGCTTAAGGAGTTCAGGTATTTGCAATGAAAATATTTTTTTTCTGTTATTGCATAGATACATATAGGGGTTTGTAGACTGAATTCCCAACCCCTTTTGACGGGTTGGAGAAGAAGGTGGGTAAGAGAGAGAGAGATTGAGATTAATTTAATTTATTGCATATCTATATTACTTTAAAACAAGTCTCACTTTTTCTAATGTGCGTGAAAAATGAGGCTACATCAGGTGGCGACCTCTATAATACCGACTATGCATATGGGTATTCAATTGTCGCCACGATTAACGGAAATGGATTCTCGCGGAGATTTTTATAGCTGCGGTGTTTTCCTTTCTTTTTTATGTATATTTTTTGAAGGGGGGGGGGGTATATTAATAATTGACATCAAAATTGAGATATGAAATATGGCCATAATTATATGATTTGGATTTTCTCCGACTTTAACCTTGAAATACATTGTATTAGGTTATGGAGAAACTTTTGAACTTTTCGTATATAAATGATGCTACTAAATTTGAAGACGTTTAACATTTGTACCACTTGGTGAGTGTAACTGCTGGTGGACTAGGAATCCCCCATGCACATGTAACTAGGTTCGTCATCCGATTCGACTAAAGACAAGGGGATTAACCAATAAACTACGATTTTTAGCGACTCATTTTCTCCCTGCATTTTTGGACGATAAAATGAAAATAATAGAATATCTTTGTTTTCTATATTTAGAATATTTTAGGTCAGAAGAATACAAAACAATGAAAAATGTCCCGCTTAACTGAAGGGTGTTGCTAGCAAATAGCAGATACTTAATCTACTTCTTTATCAGAATGAATTGAAATAGTAGAATGTTCCCTTCATGGATACTTCCTTTTATATTGAGATGGAATATTTCTTTAAAAGAGGATAGTTGATTCCAATATGTGCAATACTACAACAAATTAAGAACAAAGCCTCCTTAAACATTAAAGTAAGAAGATTATACGTTTACAAAACTAAATGAAGATTTGTCATTACTATGCATACAAAATACGAGAAAAATGAGCTTTATTTCTATTACATTGCATATAATAACAGAAATATGTTATCGACGGCCATTTTAAAATTCCGCCCACAGCATTCTTACCACCATGAATACGTAAGGTATAACGTACACTTGTCTTGAGAAGATGCGTTCTTACTTGATTGAAAGAATTCAATTCCGACATTCAAAATGGAGTCCAATCAAGCATGCCCATTCAAAATGGAGTCCAATCAAGCATGCACTTTTTGTGTCGTATTTTTGTCTTGTTTTGTCTTGTTATGTTTCCCTTGTTCAGTTTCTAGTTTTATGCTTCTCTTATTTTTGTGCTGGTGTGTTGTGCGCGCTACGACCTAGTCTAATGCTTCTCTCATTTTTGTGCTGGTGTGTTGTGCGCGCTGCGACCTAGTCTAATGCTTCTCTTATTTTTGTGCTGGTGTGTTGTGCGCGCTGCGACCTAGTCTAATGCTTCTCTTATTTTTGTGCTGGTGTGTTGTGCGCGCTGCGACCTAGTCTAATGCTTCTTTTATTTTTGTGCTCTTGTGTTGTGCGCGCTGCGACCTAGTCTAATGCTTCCCTTATTTTTGTGCTGGTGTGTTGTGCGCGCTGCGACCTAGTCTAATGCTTCTCTTATTTTTGTGCTGGTGTGTTGTTATGCAAGCTAGTCTGGTTGGAGCTCTTCTTATTTTTTTTCTTATACAAAAACTACAATAACTAGAATATATACTATAAAAAAAGAAAACAAAACTAAATGTCTTTAAAAGATTTGTTTGTTATAGTAAAATATTGTTTTCTCTCTTTTCAGGCCCTGGTCCTTGTCGTCCAGAATATCGAAAATGCAATTATTCTAATATATGTGTGCCTGCCAAAATGTGGTGCAACGAATACAGGGATTGTGGACCTGGTGATTATAGCGAGCCAAGTAACTATGACATTTTTAAAAATTATACTGCTGTTCATTTTAGAGCCAGGTCCGTGTAGACAAGGATATAAAAGATGCAATATCTCTAAACAATGTTTACCTTCTGAATGGTGGTGTGACGGACAAAATGATTGTTGACTTCATGATGATACTGACGAACCAAGTGACTGTGGTTTGTAAATTTAGTTAATACGGTATTAGCAATTTAAAATAGATCACACAAGAAAACAAACTAATAAACAATTGAAACTAGTAAATAAGACAGATTTAAATCGATATCACGTACGATATGTACGGGTCATGTTTTACATGAATCTATTATTTTTGTGAAAGGTCTTTTAATATTTTTTTACAACAATCAGGTAAATTACACCTTTGAAGCTCTGATGTTTTCCCCACACTTTCCCGATTATCTTTGGGTTGCGCGCACGTAATCCGGATAGCCACACCGTCTGCTTCTGCCGTGACAGACGGCCTTCCTAAACCGACTGCAATTGCCATTTGGTCTCGTTGGTTTATGTGTAGTCATATGTCTTTGACGTTTTTGTAATGTGATTTGGTGTTCCTTGTCTCATCTGCGTCTCTTTCTGTGTGTATCTGTTCTGTGTTTTTGCATTGGATGTTTTGGGGTTTAGCTGTGGGTGCTGAAACCTAGTGCTTTTGGAGATCCCCTCCTTTATTGTTTATCTTGCATTGTGTATCTATAAGACAGGATGGAAACGTAAAACATAGAAAGATTCCCTACATTGAAACAAAAATTCTTAATACATGTAATTTTAAATGATATGGGATAACAAATTCTAAAGAAAAAGTATGAAACAAAACTTTCTCATTTCAAAAAAAGGACAAACAGTCGGTTGAAATGAAACATTTCCATCGAAACAAGAAGGACAATTATATCTCTCATCCGGGACAGAGATATCTACAGATTTACGCGTTCTGAGACAACTCTGTCTCGCATCCCCGGATTTTTGTCTCGAACCCCCTATTGGGACGGCATGGACCTTTACGTAGGTTAATCTGCCTTTGAAGTCACATGGAGCAAGATTTAAAACAAAACAAGCAATTGTTTTTTATTCATGAATTATGTGAAAATAAATGGACAAGAGAAAAATAATCAATCACCCCTTTGTATAGAGACAGGGAAATTCCACCCTCGTATCAAAGATTTCCAACGTCCACGACTCTGTAAGCCTCGACGTGGACTGCAAATATTTGATACTCGGTTGGGGTTTCCCTGTAGAAAGGGGTGATAGATTCTATTTATCTTATGAACGATATTCAGATTCCAGTGGATCCACGGTGAGGAACGGTGCTATATTAACATGTTAAACTTGCTGTGCTTACTTGCAATGTCTAGACATATTCAGATATTACATGAATCATATTACATATCAAGGATATTACATGAATCATATTACATATCAAGTAAAAATTTAACTAAATCGACAGAGTTGATAAAAAGCTAATTCATAAATGAATTTCTCTATTACCATTATTTAAAATTATGGGGGTAGGTCGCTAATTGAAAATGTTATTTGAACCAAAAACAAGTGGATGGAAAGCAATACCACTCTTAATAAGTTCATTGAAGAAATAAGATGTGCAGAAATGCATGTACATTGTATTGATCACAAAGACTGCTAATCAGAACAATTTCTATTGATTAAATCTGGTTTGATAAAAAAGGGTACCAGTATTAGCAAAAATAGGGAAATAAAACAGCAAAAGCTTTTTAATTTACTGTTTGCAATATGTTTCTGTCTGTGCTCTTTCAATGTCATAATTCCGTTCACAAAAATACGCGTGGGTCGTGGGTAATGTTTCGCTAGAATTATATATTCCGCAATTTCTAAACAAAAAAAGCAATTTTATGTAGTTATAAACATAGGAAGCTTTTTGCAAAATTCACAGACTTTTGAGGGCAATTTGTTACTAATTTAGCAGATGACCGGCCTAGGTCGGCACTGATTACCAATTAATGACGTTTATGTAACGTCTTTTTGTTTGTTGTCGAATTCGATTTTTCTCGTCCCGTTTATTACATGATGTAGCAATAGCTATTTAATGATTTGTTGTTACTATTCTTAAACTTCTTAATTCTTCATACTTGCAGCTTGTCCAGAACTACAGTTAAAGAATGGAAGCCTGTCTTCCGAATGCTGGAGACAAAGAAACGAGTCATGTGAAATAATATGCAACTCCGGATATCTTCCGAAAAATGGATCAAGTTCCATAACCTGCGGTCTATCCTATCAATGGTCTCGGAATCTTGACGACAATGTGTGCGAAGGAAGCGATTTACAATTGAATGCAAATGCAGTAGAAGAAAGGATAAATACCCTAAAAATACTTGGTTACTTCTATCTGAGCCATCTTTAATTCTAACATTTTAATGCCCCCAAACCAAAAATAGAATAACTTACTCTTTGATTTTGTTCTTTGTTATAAAGGTATTGCAAACCTTATCAAAGGCATCATTGTCATGACTTTTTTGTATTTCTTACAATTTACACTTGTCGATGTAATTTGATTTGATTTTCACTATTATCTAATTGCATTATTGTAATCTTTTCTCATATATTCGTTTTTGTCCCTTTTTACTGTCTTCAGTCAAATGTAACATGTTTGGATAGACAGTATTTACTGGTATTTGATGCAACAAAGTTTACAGTATTGCTTTTTATATTCCTCTTATATTGACACTTCATTCAGCAATTCTTTGTCCGGAAGTTGAAATAAAGAATGGAACACTGCCGTCGAAATGCCCGATGTTAGCTAACCACACTTGTGAATTCAAGTGTGATGCTGGATTCACACCGAAAGGCGGTTCTACTAATGTAACATGCGGACCTATGGGTAAATGGATGGAGGACATAGCGGATGTGTGTGAAGGTAGATATTTCTTCACTTCTCTTACGAATTTTCAATTGGTTATATTTAATTCCGTCTTTTCGATTTTACAGTCCTACGTTCGATTTTTGCAGGTATCTTAGGTAAAGCATTGTGACGTAATTAAATTCTTTTGAAAGCTTCATACCTGTGACCCTGTTTCCCTGAATTTAATGCTGGTTTCCGTAGAATTCTACGACGTCACAATGCGTTGACCTCAGATACCTTCACAAATATAATGGAAAATAACTCTATTTCGAAAAGACCGATTCGTAATGATTTTGCTGGTAGATGAATCGTGCCAATTCAATTTTTTTTCTTATTTTTACCAAACCATTATAATTCTGATCCTATTTCATCATGGGGATTTCTTCTCTCACAGTGAATTAGTGTCTTAATTTGTGTTTTGTTACTTTCCTTTCAGGGAACTATATTGGCTGTGCATATATATCAAATTTATACTTCTGTAATGAAGAACGTGTTTTTTTTTTGTTCTTCGATCTTTCCTTATTTGATCTTAAAGCAATCATTTGCATGAAAATTTAAATAAAGAATAGAATACTGTCATAATCATGCAAGAGATTTCCTAACAAAACTAACCCTTACCCTGCTCCGCTGGAAGCATCACTGATGAGAATTCAATGTTCGAAACATTTGTCTGGTGCAGAAAAAATGGTTTGAAATTTTCTTCATGAAGGTATAGAGTTAGAACACTTTCGTATTATTATGACAGTGCGTGGACATCATCGGGGGTGTGGCTAACCAAACAGTTTGTGCTTATTCCTCCCGGGCACCTTGTCCCACCTCTAGCTTGCTAGGGGTCCGTCGATGCTCAGTCTCGTGCTCTGTTGTGAATGTTGTTGAGATTGTCGTCAGGATCTTCTTTATCTTATTAGTTTTAACTTTAAATTGACGAATGTTGCTATTATGCAGTAATCTGTTACTTCTCTAAGCACCTGATTTCACTTCTAATGGGAAATTAAGTTTGTTCCTTAGTAGAAAGTGTTTCTTTATTTTTACGTCCTTTACTTTCCCCGAGCACCTCTTTTTACCTCTAATTTGGAATAATTTCTGCTTCTTTGAAGCATATCTAAGTACTTTTATCAATTTCATTGATTTCTATGACCGTTGGTACGATGTTTGAAATTTATGTTTGGTCGTTTGTTCCCATCCGTCTCGGCTCTTCGTCAGATATTAAATAGGTTATTGTCAGAATAATGCAATTCGTTTATTCCCGTTTGTCTTTGTCCAATGTTTCGGTCTCGAGCATACATTAAGATAATACTATAAATATGTTTTCTTGTTAATATTTTATTAGTATAACTTTTTTTCTTAAATGACAGAAATTGATGACGGAATACAGACCATCACTCTTGTAGCCATTATCGTTGTATTCCTGTTTGTTGTAGCAATTATACTTTGATTGTGGAGCAAGTAAGTATGTTTCATTTCGTCATTTTAACATGTCTTCTGAGTTGTTTTTGTGTCGCTTTTTACCCCTGTCCACTCTATGTTTCCACATTTGAGTGTTTGGTGTTTTTCTGTAGGTGCTTCGACCGAGTCCTGTTGGAGATTTTGTGTATTATTTGAATCCCAATCGTTGATAATTATGTAATGTATATCAGTGAGTGAAAGTCAAACACAACACCGGAAATTAGTTTCCAACATTGACAAGAAAAAACTGAGAAAATTCCTGAAAAAAAAAACATATATAGCATACTTTTCTCAGTAGAAAAGAAAATATGGCATCAGACGAAGACAGTAACACCGCATTATAGAAATACGAATAAGAATTCAATCTTAATCATCCATCCTGAGTCCTGTGTCAGTTAGGAATGTATAGTTGGTGGTGCTTTAAATTTAGTACCGTGCTAACAAGTATTGTGTAACTATTAAACACATCCAAGCACCACACGAAACTTTGATTCAACCTGCGTTTTTATGACAAAAATCTAACATGACTTTACGACCATATAATTCTTCTTAACTTACAAAATGTAAAATGATTTTCCTACAATTGATTAATCTTATCGTTACCGTCAATTGTATATACTATTTATTAAAAAAAATTGCAGTATTAGATTGTTTTCTGCTCTCCAATTCAGAACTTATATTACTCATGGACATCTAACATCTTAAATTGATAAGCACCTAGTTGAGAGTATCACAAAACGGAAGTAAAAAGTCCTCTTGTATTCTATATAATTTCCTTAGCTAATCGAGAGATGAATATCATACTTAGATACATCGGATGTAAGTTGTACACATGAATGAAAAACCAACTTAATTCCCTCCTATAGTGTTGTTAGTCGATTGGGTATTTGACAAATGTGGTTATTTCTATTTCAGACAACCAAACATCCCTAAGATTTGGCAATGAATTACCGCTGTACCGTGGATTGTTACACTGGAAACGACAAGGCAACATACACTGAAATCGACATTTTGTTTCACTAACAAGACTTTCCAATGGATTTTAAAATATTCAATTTGACTTTATGTTTTTAGAATATTGAATATATAAACATTTTCTTTTTTTGAATAGAGATTTTGAAAAATCTGTTTTGCTACTCAGATTATAAAGTTTTCAAAAGAGAGTATTCTTGTAAAGGGACATTATTCTAAATTGGTCACATAAACATAAAATGTAATCAGGGGTACTCAAATTTTCACGACAAAGATTTATACGATGTCAAAATAAGGGAATTCCGCGCATGATTCACAATCGATCATAAGAAATTTAAAACTTTAATATTACTGTGAACAATAATCCCCGATATTATTGAAAATAGTATTGTTGCCTCTCTATATTACATATTAGACAAAGGAAAGTTTAAAAGCTACAAGCACAATTTCTATCAAACCATTCTTTTATTCAACAACAAATTATTTATACATGTTATATATAAACAATTTCTTTTACTGAAAAGTGAAAATTATGTCCATTTGGAACCTATATAAGTATCACTTTTCCATCTTTCTGATATCACGTTTACTTCAAATATGTTAAGGAAAAAAAATTCTGATGTTTTGAATAATTTTTCAGTGTATATTTAGGGTGAGATGCAACTCCTAATCGCCATCATTTATCCCCGAATCTACTAAAATAAGGGCGAAAAGAAAATCTAAATAGTATCTCTACTTACATTACATCATGTACATGTATAGAGATAAATTTCCAAGAAAGATAACTTCAATTTAAGTTATATATATTCTTATAATTTATATTACTGTTTTCAGAATTTCGCTGTTTGTTTTAGAGGGTTTTTTTTAAAATGAATATTGATTATAAATTTTGTTTATTGTCATTTTAATCATTAGCTAAGCACATGCTTCATTTATATAAATATTTTGTTTTATGTATACTAAATGTTTTGAATGTATTGTCCATTTGATTTGTATATATATAGTAGATTGTTTAAAAGATAGAGATCTTGTCCGTCTCGTAGACTTTTGCCCTTGTATATGTAATAATACGGAGTATCCCAACTCAATTAATTCTTCAAGAAAGATTCAAATCAATATGAATGCACTATGTAAGTATCATGATATCATATAAGTATATATATATATATATTTATGAGAAAATAACGTATAAATGAAAAAAAAAAAACTTCTAGCATCTTAAATTTAATACATTAATAAAGATCGCTTCTTATGCACAAATCAAGAATATATAGTAGAAAACATAGGAAGGGAAAAGATGGGAAGGAGATCGGCCAGTGTGGTCCATACTGTGATTTTGAGAATGTAAATATTCGTAAAATGGAAATCTAAATATTTCTATCTGTTGCACGTGTATGATTTATCAAGTAATATTGCTGTACATATTTTTGGAGAAAGAATTTCATAATTTTGTATTTTCCTATCCTTTATTGACAAGTATTTTTGTAACTGCTGCATGATTGACTTTACAAGATATGTTTTATTGTTTGGGCATCATTTTCTGACTCTAAGTTTTTATTATTGACAATTTGTATTTTTAATACGTGTATGCAAATATTTCAAATAATTTCATCAACATACATCATTATACATCACATTACCTATTCATGACGAAATGTAAAACCAACTTCAGAAAATGAGAAAGGGATAAGAAAATAAAAACTGTTTCGATAAATCAAGGTTTTGTAATGATAAAGTTGAATTATTATTCGTTGATATACTATTACATTACTAAAATTGAATTTTATCATTTTTTAACGTTCATTGATAGGAAAGCTTTTTTTCGACCAGAAACAAGAAAAATATACAAAAGAAAGGAGGGGTCTCCTTCTCCTACAAGACTTATTTGTTTAAGCATATAGAAAAGAAATTGTCATGGCGAAATTAATACATTTCATAAAATCATAAGTATGCTTGTATTACTTATAATGCAATGGATGTATAATGAACTACTTCTCATTTGTTTGAGCCGCGGACAAGGTTTATTTCAGATGTCGGCCGCCAATGTTAGACGACGTTTGACGCAGAGCAAGTCACGAATATTTTACGCCGAGATAAAATGTGATGGATGATAAAAATTTTATTTATTACTTTTTTAGCTAAGAAATGTACAGAGTTTGCAGGAATATTTTATCATACATCTAATCCTTTAACATGATTGCTGATTATTAGAAAATAACTATAAGAAATGTAAACAATTGTCGAGAAACAGCAATTCCCTTCGGTGGCTTTGATATACAATTCAATCAAATCAGGTTTTTCGATTTTCTTTTCTCACGATAAGGATGAAGCAGTGTGATCATATATTAAGGTTAAATTGTAACTATGATGATCATTGGATTATATGACTGATATGCCAAAAATAATTTCTGCAGTAAATAAATTGTTTTCAATAAAACATATGATTTCGTCTTATTACTCATATTCTTATCATATTATTTCAAAGTATCGAAGCAAATTAGAAGGTGAAGTAGAAAAACGTCACAATAAAACGTTACACTGATCACTGTGGAACACACACACACGACTAGAAAAACAACACTTAAAACCACAACGTGATTGAAAAAGACGGAGAAACATAACTCAATGTAGTTGAAAAATTAAAAATAACACAAAGAGCGAAATAAAATAAGTAGACTGAAAATAATCATAAGTTATAAAAAATGAGTTTTCTTTTCAAATGTACCAAATAAAAGGACTCGGTTGCAGCATCCACAAGTAAAGTATCAAAACACACCAAGTGAGAACACAAAGAAGATATACAAAACAAGAGACAAAAGGGGACAAGTAAAAATAGGACAACAAAAACACACTAGACATAAAAGACTGCACATAAACAAAAGATACCATTGGTCAACCGGAACTGATTTAGGACCTTCATCTACTTTGTTAGAAGCAATTGGTGTAGTTATCCGGATAACGTGCGCACAACCATCCCACTTTTCCAGTGGCAGCCGCACATATTTCCCACAGAATGCATAGCTGTAGTGCGAAATAACCTTATCACTGTAAGATGACCATACAAACAAGACAGCAAAACGCAGAGGCCGAAGAAACACAGATGAATATGAAAATGGATACTAAAGGAGGGGCGTACGAAATACAGTCCGTGCTTTGCCGGCTGTAACGAGCTTATCCATGTATGTAATCATCCTAGAAATCAGACCGAGGACAGGTGGTCAGGGCCCTGTCTTCTCTATAGAGGTTTGGACAATGTCCGTCAATAACAAAAGTTTTACACTCTAATACTTAGACTTGTATATATCCGAATATTCAAAGCAGCTGTCAGTAATTTTCATAAAACTTCCAGAAAGTCGTAACTAGTTTATGGAAGCAAAAACCTTGACCTAAAAAATTTCATAGTAATTTTTTAATGCCGTATGACGGAAGTATAGGAACATCACCGTTAAACCAGAGGAAATCATCCATTTTGTCATACACATGTTTATGTATCCCAGCGCTAACAATTTTGATATCTGGGTCCAAACATGATGTTTAATATGTGTTGAGTGTCTTTTCTTGTGGAGAAATTTCGTTCTACACCGTAAGTCTGGTTAATATTTTTGCTGTCGATTAATTTTTAGTAATTTTGCAGGCATGATGATTTTCTTACAAATAAATCCACGTGAAAATTATGCTTCCTATTCATCACTTCAACAGTGCGTGAACATGCATCCGTGACTTTACTTTTAAATCCACATGATGTCCGTTTTGACATACAGACAGGGGGGGGGGGTGCATATGTCTCATTCAGTGACCATATTAAAAATTACTTGAACCAAAAACAAAACAAAAACAAAAGAAAAAAAAAACCAATTCCAACTCTACAAAAAAACAAAAGAATTATCACTTGTTCGTCTAAAAATTGCGTATAATAAACGCAAACGAACATGTGAAATACAGGTACGCTACGCCGATTGCTGAATAAGTGTGAAAAATAAATCATTAGACAATTAAATTGGGTCTTTGTTCGCAATAAGGGAGTTAATTATTTCTTGTTGCATGGTCTACGTTTTCGACGGTAATGAACACCTTTCCAGACGGTGCAATAATTTTCATTGTGTAGCAATGATTAGATTAATGATCAAAGTATTGATTGAATGGTTGACTGTTTCAGAAACAGAATTGTCAATATCAGAATATATTCCAGGTACCAAGATGCTGAATCAATTCAAATCGTAAAATTGTACATGTCTTTGCTTTTGAAAATTAAGGATACATTCTTTTTCATACGTGAATGATAAAAAATCGAAGAAGCACAGTAAGTAGCTATATAGGAATACATATTACCTGCTTGTGGAGATTTTAACCAAATCTAACCAAAATGTTACATACTAAAAGTCCTTGATTTAAATGAATTAAAGTCTATACAGGAAAAAGTCCCTAAGACACAGATATGATGATATCAATTTTCTCATCTCTATCGTATTGTTTGCCAAGACATTTCTAGACTTCATTTATCACTCACATCCCCAGACCAAAAGAAACTAACATCATTCTTATTTAGACACATTTCCAAAATATCTCTGCATGTGTTTCTTTATCGCAGTACGTGCTGGCGTCAGACAAATTTGTAGTGGAGCAATTGCTAGAGTTAGCAATGAATCGAAATCTGTTAGAAGACTTGCATTTGTAGTTTTGGTTTGCAAAATATATGATAGGGAGATCCAATTTAGAAAAAAAGACTTGTTCAATGAAGACAAAACAATATAATTAGTGCTCTCCCACCTTACGAGTCCATGCACGTCATCATCTCATCATCCGAGGAGTCCAATCGACATCCTTATAGGACAGATGGGCTGTGTCGTCTTCTCTGATGAGGTTTGAACAAGATTCTTCATTTAGTTCTGTCGTAACAGCCGCCAGTACGAGTGCATTTTAAGGGTGTTCTAGTAAAAGGATGTATACTATTCACGTACCAAGCCAAGTTTACGTCTTGTGACAGGAGGATCATATTCACAGAATTTCAACGGCGTTGCAGGATTCTTACGCAGTTTCGATTGCTATTCTATCATTGATCCTTCCTATTTTTTATTATGTCACCATAAAGGCAATTTGTGAAATACCAATCCTAATATCTAATGTGGTTCGAATGGGTATGGATTTCAAAAAGAACTAATCATATATATATATATATTTTTATTTCTCAACGCATGAGCTGTGAAATGTAGAAAAAAAGAGGGAATATCCAACAACAGAAGCATCCACAACACAAATGCAAAACACCAATATAGAAACACAGAGCAGACATGCATAGAAAGAGACGCAAAAGGGACGAGGGAATCTCCAACAACACTAGGTTGCAGCACCCGTAGTAAAACTACAAAACATCCAATGGAAAACCACAGATAAGATATCCACAGATAGAGCCTAAACCAGACCTAAATTTGGTTTTAAAATTTATTTGAATATCCCTAGTTTCAATACCCTCTGTCGTAAAAAAAAAGTCAGATTTAGTTAAAACTGGTTAAAAGTGGTAAAGTCGTAAAAATGAAAAACGAAAGATTTAGGCTTTACCATGCGTGTGCTTTACAAAACCTGAAAAGGCATCGGCAAATCCCTTCTCAGAAATTGAGGTTTCTTTAAAACTAAATTTGTGACATTTATACCCTTATATTCTCATGCTTTGGTCAGTAATGCGCAAGAAAACGTCATATTTTAATCCGTCGGCATGGGAATGTACAACGTCATAGCAAAAGTTGCAGTGAAATATGAATCCACTCGCAGTTTATTCTTCGCTGAACCAATTAAAATGCACGTTGCAATCAGAGTGCATTAGAAATATCGTTTATATCCCCTGTATTCCTTTATGAAAATATGATGCAGAATTGTATTAGAGGTAGATTATTTTCTCCTTTCTCGAAATATGGTATTTCCATGCAAATTTCTGTGAAAGATAAACAATCCGTGTTACATGTAATATCCTTTCTGAAGCCTGGATACTGAATTTTTGTCTCGAAACATATGGACATACAGAAATGTATATATGTTTATGATTTCTACATGTAAGGCATTCGAACATCGACGGCGGGTTTGGCAACATGGGATGCTTACTCCTTCCGGGCACCATGTCCTACTACTAGCTTGCTAGGGGTCCGTCGAAGTTCACTTTTGTGCTCTTTTGTGAGTGCTGTTGAGATAATCGTCAGAATCTTCTTTAACTCATTTGTGTCACACATATGCCCTTTGTCGTGTAGAGCTCGTATAAAGTTCCCTGCGAGGGGTTTGAAAGAAAGTGTTTTGATTTTTTTCCATGAAATGGTCGCCATAGCACTTTCAATATCGATATAACCTCAGCCAGTGCATGTTTTTTAGATATTGTTTTCATTTTCGCGCGTGAACATCGACGGCGGGTGCGGCTTGCCAAACAGGGAATGCTTACTCCTCTCGGGCACCTGGTTCCATCTCTAGCTTGCTAGGGGTCCGTCGTGGCTCAGTTTGTGCTCTATTGTGATTGCTGATGGGATTATCATCAGGATCTTCTTTAACATGTTTAACTCACATGTTCTATGAATACTTACCTTTTAGACGGTATATACATATATTTTTCAAAATTAAACAAAAGAAAGTTGAATAGCATCATCGTTATGACAAATTATAATATAATACAGTAATATGACTTAAAATAATGATATAACTAAAATTAGAGTTATCTTTCTTGGGCTTTATCTCTTTGAATTACTGTAAGCAGTCATACTATATTATACATAGATGTAATATAAGGTGGCAACATAACTGTTTTCAATAATATTAAAGATTATTGTTAGCAACAATATTACAATTCTAAGTAATATTACTATTACAAGTATTATCCTGGACTGAATTTCTTGTGGCAAGACTGTGTATTGAGACGTGATAGTGACAAGCTGAACTTAAACTTAAATATAAAAAAAATCTGTGCATGTTTGATGTATAAAATATTCAAAAATATATTTTGACGTTAATTTTTGTACGACAGGAGTAGGATAGGGTAAAAAATGTCTTTGAGATCTCAAGAAGGTCCCAGGGACAGGAATTGAGGGTCACATAATATGGAGGAGGAGGGCTTTATATTTCGCTAGTATAAATCGAGCATTTACGACATTCATTAAGGCCATATACGGACAAGTGTTGGAGTTGTATTGGCAGCTAGCTATTGTACTGATTGAACTTAGAGGTAGTGGAAGTAAAATGTATATTTCGTTCCTTTGTTGATGAGAGAAGCGTTATTTTGCTTCAATTTAGGAGGAAAATATATTTTCACATCACCTGTTTTGATATAATTAGTACGGTGATAGTTCGAAATGAAAAATGAGGAATTTTCAAAAAAATATTATAATTTGTAAATCTATCGTCATCTATAAAATAAAACAGTTCTTTTTATTGATATTCATATGTCCAAATCCCAATATTGTATTTCAGTGAATTCTTAATAATAAAGGGGGGGGGTTCAATTCCTGTAGCTCTTGTGTTTTTCAATTGATCCCTATCAGAATTTCCACAATACAAATTTATATAGATACATAGAATAGAGTTATCTTACCTATCCTAAATTGGTTTAATTCCAGGTTGATCGTTTGTTCCAACGCATTTGAAAATGTTTTTTTACCAAAGAAATTCTCAAATTTCGTAAACCTGGGTCCTGTAGCATTATATCCCAGCCATCTTGCTACGTCTATCTGTATATTTAGGACATAAATTTTACAGATGTTGGCCATATTACATTGTCTCGATTGAGAATCACTGACGAGGAAACGAAACGTACATGTCTGGTCCATTCTGCAAATTTATCTCCTCTGAAATCATGCTAATGAATTTGAAGACGTTAAAGAATTCTAATAAAAATGAAAATAAAACTCTTAATGTAATGTCAGCCAAATGAAACAGATAATTGTACAAACGTTTCGCCTCCTTGGTCCTTATCATGTAATAAATGACAATTTATATTTTTGTTACAAAGAGAAAAAGACAGACAATGGAATATTAAATAAAGCAACCAAATAATAGTACGTCAAATGTTCATGAGTCTGTGATGACCAAATGATAGTACCAATATCCATGAGTCTGTGATGACCAAATGATAGTACCAATATCCATGAGTCTGTGATGACCAAATAATAGTACCAATATCCATGAGTCTGTGATGACCAAATAATAGTACCAATATCCATGAGTCTGTGATGACCAAATGATAGTACCAATATCCATGAGTCTGTGATGACCAAATGATAGTACCAATATCCATGAGTCTGTGATGACCAAATGATAGTACCAATATCCATGAGTCTGTGATGACCAAATGATAGTACCAATATCCATGAGTCTGTGATGACCAAATGATAGTACCAATATCCATGAGTCTGTGATGACCAAATGATAGTACCAATATCCATGAGTCTGTGATGACCAAATGATAGTACCAATATCCATGAGTCTGTGATGACCAAATGATAGTACTAATATCCATGAGTCTGTGATGACCAAATGATAGTACCAATATCCATGAGTCTGTGATGACCAAATGATAGTACCAATATCCATGAGTCTGTGATGACCAAATGATAGTACCAATATCCATGAGTCTGTGATGACCAAATGATAGTACCAATATCCATGAGTCTGTGATGACCAAATGATAGTACCAATATCCATGAGTCTGTGATGACCAAATAATAGTACCAATATCCATGAGTCTGTGATGGCCAAATGATAGTACCAATATCCATGAGTCTGTGATGACCAAATGATAGTACCAATATCCATGAGTCTGTGATGACCAAATGATAGTACCAATATCCATGAGTCTGTGATGACCAAATGATAGTACCAATATCCATGAGTCTGTGATGACCAAATGATAGTACCAATATCCATGAGTCTGTGATGACCAAATGATAGTACCAATATCCATGAGTCTGTGATGACCAAATGATAGTACCAATATCCATGAGTCTGTGATGACCAAATGATAGTACCAATATCCATGAGTCTGTGATGACCAAATGATAGTACCAATATCCATGAGTCTGTGATGACCAAATGATAGTACCAATATTCATGAGTCTGTGATGACCAAATGATAGTACCAATATCCATGAGTCTGTGATGACCAAATGATAGTACCAATATTCATGAGTCTGTGATGACCAAATGATAGTACCAATATTCATGAGTCTGTGATGACCAAATGATAGTATCAATATCCATGAGTCTGTGATGCCAAAAGTATTAAAAGATTAAAAAGAGTGTTCGAATTTAATTCACGTATAACATGTTCACCCATACACAAATGACAAACAAAGTCTGAACATCTTTTTTGAATATTCTGAATGACGATAAATCGAAAAGACAACAAGACACAACTATACAGTCTAAGTAGATTTGAGACCACTAAAATTTTCCATTCTAAATATATTGAAACGACATCTAGGCAGTCTGAGTCGATTTCTGACCACTATTTAATCAACGAAGTTTAAGTTTATTCGGATAGCTTTTAGGTAATCCTTCAATCTATTACAGATATGTCGAGGCAATGAGAAAAAAAGTAAATCTGAACAGGTATCCCTTCTTACTGTTCAGTGACTTAACAAACAGTCTTGCAATTGTATCGTTGCCTGAATTCAAATAACAAATCAAAATATATTGAAATGATCTCAAGCAAAACTACCTAGTTATGGTAACGGCAGAATACAACTTTAACAAAGACCTCAGCATAACATGTAGCACAACAATACTCATAACAATGACAAATATTGATAATGACCATATTCCTGTATACAGCACAAAATCGATAATACAGAAAATCAGAAACCGAAGGCATACAAAATCAGGATAAAACAGGAACCAAAGCAAACAAACAAAAACCTCCACCACATGAAAGGAAGCAAACTCCCGATATGGGAAGAATACCAGGTGCCCAGAAAGAGTAAGCATCTCCTGTTTGCATGTAACACCCGCCGCTTCAATTCGGTAGAACTGTCATATCCGGTTACTTCCATTTCGGAAGACATAGAGTACAATCTTTGGTTGGATGGTTCAAATGGTCTATGACAGAATATCATCCACCATTCTGGAGAGTGGGACATCGAAGTGTATGACGAGTTCCCCATATCGACCGTAGAACTTCCTCAGTGACGATGTTAGTCGGTCACAAACACATCCCTGACTGAGAAGCTTATCTAAAAGATGCCTAGCTCTCAGAAGAAAATGCGTATATTTGGTACTTGCTCTGGCATAGTGTATCAACTGAGATATGAACACGCCATTAGCAGGCGACGAAGGGATGTTGCTACTCAGAAAAGGAAAGTTTGTAATGCTGAAATTGAAGTCGTCACGTTTGTCATAGAGTGAGGTGTTCATGTAACCATCAGTGTCGTTGGACAACATTATGTCCAAATAGGATGCTGAAGTGAACCAAAAATATTTGAAGAAGACACATTGATTCATACATGTACTTGGTTTGATTTAAGTCTGCACTGTTCAGTTTTGATATAGAACAAGCTTATACAAGGAAAGGTCACGCCAATGTTACGCTGATTCAAGCTGATTCAAGCTTTGCATATATGACAGAATGTAATAGTCTTCAACGTTTGCTTTCTTTGATATCAAAAACGATACATGGGCAGTAGGATGTTAGCTTATCTTTCCCAAAAGGCCCGTCAGCTTATTTGTTTATACGAAAATTTCATGAGTGGAACTATCCAAGAACACGGTGGGTAACGAAAAACTAATGATTAGAATGTCCTATTATCATGTCCTATTCGAAATGTATGTAGATTGTAACACGTCTTCAAATTCAATAGCATCATTTCAGAACAGATAAATTTGCAGCATGGACCAAATAAAATGAAGAAAGACGTAGCAGGAGGGATGGGATATGATGCTACCAGATTTTTCGCGTTTGACGAAACGATCAACCGGAGTAAATCGGATTTGGCAATTTTTACTCTTGAGAGCTCCTGGTCCACCAACAGTGACACTTTCCAAGTGGGACCTTGATACCTATAGCGAATGAATATGGAAAATGTTCGTTCAAATTTTCATACCGCAAACGTGACAATTTTCGCGTAGGGGTAATTTATGCTCTTTTTAGCGATTGTATTATTATCGCGCAAATTACTTCCGATTTCGCGATAATTACCCTCAAACGATTAGCTAAAATGGTCATTTCGTTAAAAAATTTCCCAAATATTTTGTGATCGTCAATCTAAACAATGTAATATGACAGATGCAAATCGATAAAATCACATGTATCATTTGCGCATGTATTGTTTTGTACTTTTTCTAGATAGAGTTGTCCATGACGAGCAATGTCCATACCTTTTAGAAAAAAACAGGGTCCGACCACTTGTCCTCTCTGAATGTAAGTCGGACTCCTTTGGTGATTACATCCATTAGCTCGTTACAGCCAGCAGAGCATGGACTGTTTTTTGACCCCCCCCCCCCTTCCTTAATATCCATATACATATTCATTTGTGTAGCTTGAGTCTCTGTGTTTTGTTGTCTGTTTGTTTGGTCATGGATGTTATTCTACAAAACATTTGCGCGTTCTCCGAGGAGACTTTTGGGCAAACGGAAAAGAAGAAGGGTTGTGCGCAATTAAAGGATTGTCCTACGTTGGCATCAGTTGTCCACTGGCCTCGTTTGATAATGTGTTGTCTTTTGTGTTTCATGTCTCTTTGTCGAATGTCTCCTTTGCGTACTTTTCTGCGCGTGTTACTCTGTGTTTTCACATCGGTGTATTTGATTCTATAATGTGGGTGCTGCAACCGAATGAGATTGGAGATCGTATTCTTTCTTGTACATAGTTTACCAGGATTATTGTTTGAAAGTATCCCTTGCATTATTTTTGGATAAGTTATAAAGCGTGACTGTTACTAATCTCATCCATCCAGATAATGTAAATATGGCAAGTTAAATATGCTTCTGACGTCGAGAAGAATAATGTTCATACAAAGCGCAATTATTCGTTATTTTAGGAGTAAAGGTCTTTAGCAATTTGGTGAAATTCCTTCTTAGAAGGAAAAAAATACGAAACAGAAAAGATTGAGTCCAGTGTAAAGGAAAAGAGGGAATCTCCATAAATAGTACCCACAACAAACCCCCAAAACACTCAATGAAAAAACACAGAGCACACATCCACAGAAATAGTCAAAAAAAAAAAAGGGGGGGGGGCACGGAACAGCAACTCACGCAATAGAAAAATGTAACACAAAAGGCAGCAAATAAACCAGTAAACCACATAAACTATGCCTACTGAACACATTAACCAGATTGACCAATGGCAAACCGATGCCGTTTTTGGACGGTCATCTGCTAAGCAAGTAAGTTGCATGGAATTCTTACCTTAAGGAAGTTATTTTACACCACAATTGCACGTTCTCCGAGACCCCTGGCTACTTGGAAAAGTGGGAGGGTTATGTGCACGTAATCTGGATAACCACATCGTCTGCTACCGGCGTGGCAGATTGCATTTCTACGTCAGCATCGGTTGCCCATTGGTCTCCTTTGTTTATATGTAAGTATTTGCGTTTGATAGTCCTATGTGATTTGGTGTACCTTGTTACTCTTGCGTCTCTTTCTGTGCGTTTCCGTTTGTCAGACAGACAGACAGATGAATTCCACATTGAAAGCAACTGTGGTAAAGACATAAATGTGACTTTTTTTAGTTGGCCTGAGCTACTGCACAGCACGAAAAAACAGGTTTTCATACCAAACCCCGGGTTTCCACGTGGTTTCCACCAGGTTTCCATAATGAAAACCAGTGGTTTCCATGTGTTTGGAAAGCGCTAACCGCCCTGTTTCCACGATGGAAACCACTTGGAATCGGGTTGGAAACCTCAAGTTTCCTTTTGGTTTCATACCTTGTAAATCTGTATAAGAGCTGGTTTCCACGATGGAAACCACTTGGAATCGGGTTGGAAACCTCAAGTTTCCTTTTGGTTTCCACATCTTGTAAGCCTGTATAAGAGCTGGTTTCCATGATGGAAATTAGTTGGAAACTTGATGTTTCCTTTTGGTTTCCATATCTTGTAAACTGGTTTCCATATACTTTAACTGTATGAAAAAGGAAATAATATCTCTTTATGTGTTAATATTTACATTCCTACTGCGTTTCCCTTATATAAAGGTACCAAACCAACTGTTGCTTTATTTCTCGATAATCGCAAGAGCCTATCACGTGACTTTAGAACTTAGGCGGATTAATTTTTGATAAAATGCCCAATTTTATTTATTGCTTTAATACAGATTCAAAACATGTATCCATTATCAAACGACGCCGTCTACCCCCAGTGATTAAATGTGTCAAAATCTAGGTCAACCACATGTACACTTCCAAGAAGTGTGACGTAGTAAGTCGATCACGCGTCAGTAGACGAAGTTCAAGGACGAACTGCATTGTTGTCTGCAAAAAGATGCCGTGTTTGGATGAGCGAATATTCAGGCATATGTGGATCAAATATTCAGTATTTAGGATGAGGATTTTATTCACTTGTGTCATTATCAACAGTGAATCTATCTTTGCTTCTTATGGATTCTTAATATCAGAAATACTTCGACTATCAGCGAATCTTTAGCCATGATGTTGAGGTAAGTCATGAAAATACCGAAAGTTTTCGCGTTTTCGACGGCTGTACTCGACTTTTGCATTATTCTAATTACTTCCAGATGAAATAGAGTATTTACAGAAGTTTGTATACAATAATACCGATTGATTGCATATGTCTAAGCAGTTTAACAGTGTGTTAAAAAGAGTTTTCAAAAGTTTTCCCTTCAGTTCTGTGAAATTTCTCCAGTTTAACTCTCCGCCATGTCTGATTATGTTGGACAAAAGTCACGAATTTTTCTTCAGTTTTAATTGAAATGTTCAAAATACAGCAAGAGGATAAAATTCAGTTTATCATTTGTCAACAACGTTTCCGTACAGAAGGTACTACTTCGAATCAAGCGAAAAACGTCGAACGTTCGTTTGCTCTTACGTCAAATGGCGTTCTCCCTCTGCAATGATATTTCAAATGTAAAGAAACTGGCTGAAAAATTGGCAGAAATAACTTAGTTAACACGTAAAATGTAAATATAAGGATTGTTTTTCAGATTTTGCGCTTTATCGATGTGTATTGGCAGTAGAGAATGGAAACAAAATTCATGAAAAGCACTTCGTGCTTTACATATTTTGTTTCCATTCCCTACTGCCAATACACACCGATAAAGCGCAAAAGCTGAAAAACAATCCTTAAGTATATACAATGAATTTGAAAGTTTTCAATCCTGCACTTTTCGTATTCCTTTATATCAGTATCAAGGCTACATGTATATTCTTCTATGTACTATTAATGTCATGATAAAAAACCCTAAAACATGCTTATCATACTGTGTAATATTTATTCAGAATACATGCTTATTCAACATCAGATGTAAAAGATGCCTTCTCAGTAATGGATATGTTTGTGACCGACTAACATCGTCACTGAGGAAGTTCTACGGTCGATATGGGGAACTCGTGATGCACTATGATGTCCCACTCTCCAGAATGGTGGATGGTATTCTGTCATAGACCATTTGAACCATCCAACCAAAGATTGTACTCTATGTATTCCGAAATGGAAGTAACCGGATATGACAGTTCTACCGAATTGAAGAGGCGTGTATTGCATGCAAACAGAAGATGCTTACTCTTTCTGGGCACCTGGTACTCTTCCCATATCGAGAGTTCGCTTCTTTTCATGTGGTGGAGGTTTTTGTTTGTTTGCTTTGGTTCCTGTTTTATCCTGATTTTGTATGCCTTCGGTTTCTGAATTTCTGTATATCGATTTTGTGCTGTTTACAGGAATATGATAATTATCCATATTTGTCATTGTTATGAGTGTTGTTGTGCTACATGTTATGCTGAGGTCTTGTTAAAGTTGTATTCTGCCGTTACCATAACTAGGTAGTTTTGCTTGAGATCATTTCAATATATTTTGATTTGTTATTTGAATTCAGACAACAATACAATTGCAAGACTGTTTGTTAAGTCACTGAATAGTAAGAAAGGATACCTGTTCAGATTTACATTTTTTTCTCATTCCCTCGACATATCTGTAATAGATTGAAGGATTACCCAAAAACTTTCCACTAATCTTAAACTTTGTTGATTAAATAGTGGTCAGAAATCGACTCATACTGCCTAGATGTCGTTTCGATATACTTAGAATTGAAAATTTAAGTAAATAATGGTCTCAAATCTACTTAGACTGTATAGTTGTGTCTTGTTGTCTTTTCGATTTATCGTCATTCAGAATATTCAAAAAAGATGTTTAGACTTTGTTTGTCATTTGTGTAAGGGTGAACATGTTATACGTGAATTAAATTCGAACACTCTTTTTAATCTTTTAATACTTTTGGCATCACAGACTCATGGATATTGGTATTATCATTTGGTCATCACAGACTCATGAACATTTGACGTACTATTATTTGGTTGCTTTATTTAAAATTCCATTGTCTGTCTATTTCTCTTTGTAACAAAAATTTAAATTGTCATTTATTACATGATAAGGACCAAGGAGGCGAAAGGTTTGTACAATCATCTGTTTCATTTGGCTGACATTACATTAAGAGTTTTATTTTCATTTTTACTAGAATTATTTAACGTCTTCAAATTCATCAGCATGATTTTAGAGTAGATAAATTTGCAGAATGGACCAGACATGTACGTTTCGGGAATTTAACCCTCGTCAGTGATCCTCAATCGAAACAATGTTATATGGCCAAAATCTGTAAAATGTATGTCCTAAATATACAGATAGACGAAGCAAGATGGCTGGGATATAATGCTACAGGACTCAGGTTTACTAAATTTGAGAAATTTTTTGGTAAAAAAACATTTTCAAATGCGTTGGAACAAACGATCAACCTAAATTAATGGAATTAAACCAATTTAGGATAGATAAGATAACTCTATTCTATGCATCTATATAAATTTGTATTGTGGAAATTCTGATAGGGATCGATTGAAAAACACAGGAGCTACAGGAATTGAACCCCCCCCCCTTTATTATTAAGAATTCACTCAAATACAATATTGGGATTTAGACATATTAATATAAATAAAAAGAACTGTTTTATTTCGTAGAAGACGACAAATTTACAAATTATAATATTTTTTTTGAAAAATCCAACTTTTTCATTTGGAACTGTCACCGTACAAATTATATCAAAACAGGTGATGTGAAAATATATTTTCCTCCTAAATTGAAGCAAAACAACGCTTCTCTCATCAACAAAGGAAGGAAATATACATTTTACTTCCACTACCTCTAAGTTCAATCAGTACAATAGCTAGCTGCCAACTCTAACACTTGTACGTATATAGCCTTAATGAATGTCGTAATTGCTCGATTTATACTAGCGAAATATAAAGCCCTCCACCTCCACATTATGTGACCCTCAATACCTTTCCCAGGGACCTTCTGGAGATCTCAAAGACATTCTTTGACTCTATCCTACTCCTGTCGTACAAAAATTAACGTCAAAATATATTTTTGAATATTTTATACATCAAACATGCACAGATTTTTTTTTGATATTTTAGCTTAAGTTCAGCTTGTCACTATCACGTCTCAATACACAGTCTTGCCACAAGAAATTCAGTCCAGGATAATACTTGTAATAGTAATATTACTTAGAACTGTAATATTGTTGCTAACAATAATCTTTAATAATATTGAAAACAGTTATGTTGCCATCTTATATTACATCTTTCTATAATATAGACAAAGCTACATTTTAACCCTACAAGCACAACTTTTACCAAGCAATTATTTCATTCAACAACACATTCATTAAACATGAACGAATCTTTATACTAAAAAGTGAAAATAATGTGCATTTGGATCTATTTGTCACTTTTTCGTCTTTCTGATATCACATTTTGATGATAAAAAATTTCCTTACGTTTTAAACAATTTTTCCATGTTAATTTCAATGAGATAACACTCCTAATCACCATATTTTTCCCCAAATCCATTGGTACAAGGGTGAACAGTCTAAATAGTATGACTGCTTACAGTAATTCAAAGAGATAAAGCCTAAGAAAGATAACTCTAATTTTAGATATGTTATTATTTTAAGGTATCCGGTGTACAATAGAGTAATTTTACATAGCGTTTTAATCATCTCCATGGTAAAGTATGGTAAATTTTATGCCTGGTGAGGTACTATGAACTATGTATTTTCTGAAAGGTAATGATGCCCCGAGTACAAATATATGACTCCAAGGTTTTAAGAACCAAAGGGGAAAACTCTTGTATAACTTTGCTATTTTGCATATTTTATATAAAGAAAATAGACAATTTCAATGCTTCATCAGTTATTCCCCTTTGTTTGTCTGGCCCCAAAATTATTATATCTGAACACTGGACATTATAATCTTTAAAAAAATATATAGTTTATAATACCTTACCGGGCATCGAAAAATGCCCTATTGTACATCGGATACCTTAAGTAATATTACTGTTTTCGACATTCCCTTGGACTAATAATATAATTTGTCATAAAGACAGAAGCAGTCCTCTTTTGGTGATAGATCCGGTCTTTATATAAAGTTGAACTCCCTCGGGACCTTGAATGCAGGCAACGACCCCTAGCAAGCTAGAGATGGGACCAGGTGCCTGAGAGGAGTAAGCATTCCCTGTTTGGCAAGCCGCACCCACCGTCGATGTTCACGCGCGAAAATGAAACAATATCAAAAAAACATGCACTGGCTGAGGTTATATCGATATAGAAATTGCTATGGCGACCATTTCAGGGAAAAAATCAAAACACTTACTGTCAAACCCCTCGCAGAAAACTTAATACGAGGTCTACACGACAAAGGGCATATGTGTGACACAAATGAGTTAAAGAAGATCCGGACGATTATCTCAACAGCACTCACAATAGAGCACAAAAGTGAACTTCGACGGACCCCTAGCAAGCTAGTGGTAGGACATGGTGCCCGGAAGGAGTAAGCATCCCCTGTTGCCAAACCCGCCGTTGATGTTCGAATGCCTTACATGTAGAAATAATAAACATATATACATTTCTGTTTGTCCATATGTTTCGACACAAAAATTCAGTATCCAGGCTTCAGAAAAGATATTACATGTAACACGGATTGTTTATCTTTCACAGAAATTTACATGGAAGTACCATATTTCGAGAAAGGAGAAAATAATCTACCTCTAATACAATTCTGCATCATATTTTCATATAGGAATACAGAGGATATAAACGATATTTCTAATGCACTCTGATTGCAACGTGCATTCTAATTGGTTCAGCGAAGCATAAACTGCGAGTGGATTGCCGATGCCTTTTCAGGTTTTGTAAAGCACACGCATGATAAAGCCTAAATATTTCGTTATCATTTTTACGACTTAACCAGTTTTAACTAAATCTGACCTTTTTTTTACGACAGAGGGTATTGAAACTAGGGATATTCAAGTAAATTTTAAAACTAAATTCAGGCCTGGTTTAGGCTCTATCTGTGGATATCTTATCTGCGTTTTTGCATCAATTTGGATGTTCTGTAGTTTTACTACGGGTGCTGCAACCTAGTGTTGTTGGAGATTCCCTCGTCCCTTTTGCGTCTCTTTCTATGCATGTCTGCTCTGTGTTTCTGTATTGGTGTTTTGCATTTTTGTTGTGGATGCTTATGTTGTTGGATATTCCCTCTTTTTTTCTACATTTCACAGCTCATGCCTTGAGAAATTAAAAACAATATATATATATATATGATTAGTTTCTTTTGAAGTTCATTCCCATACGAACCACATTGGATATTAAGATTGGTATTTCACAAATTGCCTTTTATGGTGACATAATATAAAAATAGGAAGGATCAATGATAGACAGAATAACAATCGAAATTGCGTAAGAACGCTGCAACGCCGTTGAAATTCCGTGAATATGATCCTCCTGTAACAAGACGTAAACTTGGCTTGGTACATGACTAGTATACATCCTTTTACTAGAACGCCCTTAAAATGCACTCGTACTGGCGGCTGTTACGACAGAACAAAATGAAGAATCTTGTTCAAACCTCGTTAGAGAAGACGACACAGTCCATCTGTCCTATGAGGATGTCGATTGGACTCCTCGGATGATGAGATGATGACGTGCATGGACTCGTAAGGTGGGAGAGCACTAATTATATTGTTTTGTCTTCATTGAACAAGTCTTTTTTTCTAAATTGGATCTCTCTATCATATATTTTGCAAACCAAAACTACAAATGCAAGTCTTCTAACAGATTTCGATTCATTGCTAACTCTAGCAATTGCTCCACTACAAATTTGTCTGACGCCAGCACCTACTGCGATAAAGAAACACATGCAGAGATATTTTGGAAATGTTTCTAAATAAGAATGATGTTAGTTTCTTTTGGTCTAGGGATGTGAGTGATAAATGAAGTCTAGAAATGTCTTGGCAAACACGATTTCTTCATACAAAATGTACAACCTCACGATTAATCTCATTATTATGCGTTTTGATACAGATGCGAAAATTGATATAATCACATCTGTATCTTAGGGACTTTTTCCTGTATAGACTCTAATTCATATAAATCAAGGACTTAGTGATCTGTGTTATGTAACATTTTGGTTAGATTTGGTAAAAAATCTTCACAAGCAGGTTGTAGGTATTCCTATATAGTTCCTTACTGTGCTTCTTCCATTTTTTATCATTTACGTATGGAAAAGAATGTATCCTAAATTTCAAAAGCAAAAAAACTTTTACGATTTGAATTGATTCAGAATCTTGGTACCTGGAATATATTCTGATATTGACAATCCTGTTTTTGAAACAGTCAACCATTCAATCAATACTTTGATCATTAATCTAATCATTGCTACACAATGAAAATTATTGCACCGTCTGGAAAGGTTTTCATTACAGTCGAAAACGTAGACCATGCAACAAGAAATAATTAGCTCCCTTATTGCGAACAAAGACCTAATTCAATTGTCTAATGATTTATTTTTCACACTTATTCAGCAATCGGCGTAGCGTACCTGTATTTCACATGTTCGTTTGCGTTTATTATATTATATATTAAAGTTGGAATTGGATTTTTTCTTTTTTTTGTTTTTGTTTTTGGTTCAAGTAATTTTTAATATGGTCACTGAATGAGACATATGCACCCCCCGTCTGTATGTCAAAACGGACATCGTGTGGATTTAAAAGTAAAATGTCACGTATGCAAGTTCACGCACTGTTGAAGTGATGTATAGGAAGCATAGTTTTACGTGGATTTGTTTGTAAGAAAATCATCATGTCTGCAAAATTACTAAAACTTAATCGACAGCAAAAATATTAACCAGATTTACGGTGTAGAACGAAATTTCTCCACAAGAAAAGACACTCAAGACATATAAACATCGTGTTTGGACCCAAATATCACAATTGTTAGCGCTGGGATGCATAAACATGTGTATGACAAAATGGATGATTTCCTCTGGTTTCACGGTGATGTTCCTATACTTCCGTCATACGGCATTAAAAAATTACTATGAATTTTTTAGGTCAAGGTTTTTGCTTTCATAAACTTGTTACGACTTTCTGGAAGTTTTATGAAAATTACTGACAGCTGCTTTGAATATTCGGATGTATACAAGTCTAAGTATTAGAGTGTAAAACTTTGGTTATTGACGGACATTGTCCAAACCTCTATAGAGAAGACAGGGCCCTGACCACCTGCCCTCGGTCTGATTTCTCGGATGATTACAAACATGGATAAGCTCGTTACAGCCGACAAAGCACGGACTGTATTTCGTACGCCCCTCCTTTAGTATCCATTTTCATATTCATCTGTGTTCCTTCGGCCTCTGCGTTTTGCTGTCTTGTTTGTATGGTCATCTTACAGTGATGAGGTTATTTCGCATTACAGCTATGCATTCTGTGGGAAATATGTGCGGCTGCCACTGGAAAAGTGGGATGGTTGTGCGCACGTTATCCGGATAACTACACCAATTGCCTCTAACAAAGCGGATGGAGATCCTAAATCAGTTCCGGTGCAGTCTTTTATGTCTAGTGTGTTTTTGTTGTCCTATTTTTACTTGTCCCCTTTTGTCTCTTGTTTTGTATATCTTCTTTGTGTTTTCACTTGGTATGTTTTGATACTATACTTGTGGATGCTGCAACCGAGTCCTTTTATTTGGTACATTTGAAAGGAAAACTCCTTTTATATAACTTATGATTATTTTCAGTCTACTTATTTTATTTCGCTCTTTGTGTTATTTTTAATTTTTCAACTACATTTAGTTATGTATCTCCGTCTTTTTCAATCACGTTGTTGTTTTAAGTGTTGTTCTTCTAGTCGTGCGTGTGTGTTCCACAGTGATCAATGTAACCTTTTATTGTGACGTTTTTCTACTTCACCTTCTAATTTGCTTCGATACTTTGAAATGATATGATAAAAATATAATTAATATGACGAAATCATATGTTTTATTGAAAACAATTTTTTACAGCATAAATTATTTTTGGCATATCAGTCATATAATCCAATGATCATCATAGTTACAATCTAACCTTAATATATGATCACACTGTTTCATCCTTATCTTGACAAAAGAAAATCGAAAAACACAATTTGATTGGATTGTATATCAAAGCCCCCGAAGGGAATTGCCGTTTCTCGACAATTGTTTACATTTCTTATAGTTGTTTTCTAATAATCAGCAAACATGATAAAAGATTAGATATATGATAAAATTCTGTACATCTCTTAGCAAAGTAATAAATAAAATTGTTCTCATCCATCTCGGCGCAAAATATTCGTGACTCGATCTCCGTCAAACGTCGTCTAACATCGGCCGATGTCGGAAATTCACTTTTTCAACGGTTAATACAAAGGAGAAGTAGTTCATTATACGTACAATGTATTTAAAGCAATACAAGCATAATTATGACTTAATTTTTGAAATGTATCAATTTCGCCATGACAATTTTAGAAATTTTATTTCTTTTCTATATGCTTAAACAAATAATTCTTGTATTTTCTCTTGTTTCTAGTCGAAAAAAAACCTTTCCTATCAATGAATCGTAAATAATTATAAACTTCAATTTGAATAATGAAATAGTGTATCAACGAAAAATAATCCTGGCCATCATTTATCGTTTCAAATTCTAGATTTATCGAAACGGTTTTCATTTGTTATCCCTTTCTCGTTTTCTGAGGTTGCCTTTACATTGCGTTATGATTAGGTATTGTGATTTATTTTAATGTTTGTTGATCAAATTATTTGAAATATATACAGACACGTATTAAGAATACAAATTGTAAATAATAAATACTTATAAATAATGCTCAAACAATAACACATATCTTGTTCCGTCATTCATGCAGCAGTTACAAATAGGCAATTAAGCATGATGGCTTGTCGATAAAGTACAAAAAGTTACAAATTTATGATTTTTTTTCTACACATATATGTACAGCAATATAAAATAATTGGCAATTTTTAAATCATGAACGTACAAAAGATACAGAAATATTTAAATTCCAATTTACGAATATTCACATTCTCAAAATCACAGTATGGGCAACACTGGCCGATCTTCCGACTGTTTTTACTTTCTTGTGTTTTCTACTCTTTATTTTAAATTTGTGCATAAGTAACTATCTACTGGTATATTATTGTATTAACATTGAGATGAAATAAGTCCTTCACTTTATATAAATAGTTATCTTAAAAAGATAATATGATAGCATAATGATTATATAGTGCATTGAAATAAATTTGAATTTTTCTTAAAAAGGTAAGGAGTTGTAGCACTCCGTGTGATTACATATACAAGAGCAAAAGCCTATGAACCGGTAAAGATCTTTTCGTTTCAACAATATACTTTTTACATCCAAATTTAATGAACAATAAATTGAAAGCATTTGGTTTACATAAAACAATACATTTATAGAACTAAGCGTTTGCTCAGCTAATGATTAATAGGAATAAAAATGTATTATTACTTATAAAAAAATATAAAACATACAACGAAAGTGCGGAGAGATTCAGATGTCGGAAATTATTATCTGAAATAAGGGAAAATAATTCTTGATAACGATTTTAACTAAAAAAGAGGCACCATTTTGAAAAAAAAATCGTCAAATATCATATGATCGATTGTGAATCATGCGCGAAATTCCCTTATTGTGACATCAAAATCATGTGAAACAGTTGTCATGACGGTTTATGCTAGTGCTCCTGACTACATCTAATGTATATGTAACCATTTATGGATAGTGTATCTTTACATAAGTACTCTCATTTGAAAAAAAAACTATAACATGACTAGCAAAACATATCTTTTTTTAAATCTCGTTTTAAAAAATAAACTGTATGTATATTCAATATTCTTCAGGCATGATATTGAATTTGTTAGTTAAAGAAAATGTTGATTTCAGCGTATGTTGCCTTGTCGTTTCCAGTGTAACAATCCAGGGTACAGCAGTAATTCATGGCTGAGTCTTAAGGATGTTTGGTTATCTGTAATAAATATAACCACATTTGTCAAAAGCTCAATCGACTAACAACACTATATGAGGGAATTCAGTTGGTATTTCATTCATGTGCACTAGAATAACTTACATCCGGTGTATTTAAGTATGATATTAATTTCTCGATTAGCTATGGGAATAATATAGAGTACAAGAGGACTTTTTTCTTCCGTTTTGTGATATTTTCAACGAGGTGCTTATCAAAACAAGACCGAAGGACTTTGATTGTCAGATGTCCATGAGTACTATATGTTCTGAATTGGAGCCTAAAATACCATTTGATACTGCAATTATTGAATAAATGGTATAAACAATTGACGGTAACGATAAGATTAAACAATTGTAGGAAATCGTCTTACATTTTTTTAAGTTAAGAAGAATTGCACGAGTATAAAGTCATGTAAGATTTTTTGTCATAAAAACGCGGGTTGAATCAAAGTTTCGTGTGGCGTTCGGGTGTGTTCAACTGTTACATTATACTTGTTAGCACGGTACTAAATTTAAAGCGCCACCAACTATACATTCCTAAATAACACAGTACTCAGGATGGGTGATTAAGATTGAATTGTTATTCGTATTTCTATAAAGCGAGGTTACTGTCTTCGTCTGATGCCATATTTTCTTTTCTACTGAGAAAAGTATGTTTTTTTTTATCAAGAATTTGTCAGTTTTTTTTTCTTGTAAATTTTGAAAACTGATTTCCGGTTTTGTGTTTGACTTTCACTCACTGATATACATTGTATAATTATCAACGATTGAAATTCAATTAGTGCACAAAGTCTCCAACAGGACTCGGTCGAAGAACCTACAGCAAAACACCAATCACTAAAATTTGGAAACATAGAGTGGACAGGGGTAAAAAGCGACACAAAAACAACTCAGAGCATATGTTAAATTGACAAAATGAAACATACTTACTTGCTCCACAATCAAAGTATTATTGCTACAACAAGCAGGAATACAACGATAATGGCTACAAGAGTGATGGTCTGTTTTCCGTCATCAATTACTGTAATTTATGAAAAAAGTAATACTAATCATATATTAATAAGAAAACATGTTTATGCGTGTACAAGCAGGGTTACAACGATAATGGCTACTACAGTGATGGTTCGGTTTCCGTCTGTATGTATTTCAGTTTCTGTCATTTGAAAAAAAAATGATGATCAAAAATAAGAAAAACAATGTTTACGTTGATGTACGCTCGAAGCCGAAACATTGGACAAAGGCTAAAGCGAATATACGAACAGCAATATTCTGAAAATAACCTATTAGATATATGAAGAAGAGCAGAGATGGATGGGAAAGTTAAAATCAAATAAACATTACGAAATAATATTAAAAATCGTTAAAATGGTCATACAAAGTGTATCGGAGAAAATGACATATATGGATAATGACCATATCCAAATACTCAGTACAAAATCGATAATTCAGAAAATCATAAACCGAAGGCATACAAAATAAGGATAAAACAAGAACCAAAGCTAACAAAGAAAAGGTACCAATTGTAGTTCGTTATTCAATGATCGAGGGAAATAAGGCATGATTGTGTAAGTACCAAACGATAAATCCATAAAAATGCATATTTAGCTATAGCAAACCAATTCTCCTAAACTTGCGTTCGATTTTAATTTAATTTGTCTTCACAGATCTAGACTAGATATATATTATACTTGTTTTCGTGAGATAAAGAAGATTCTGACGATGATCTCAACAGCAGTCACAATAAAGCACGAGGCGAGCAAGCTAGGGGTGGGACCAGGTGCTGGAAGGAGTAAGCATCCCCTGTTATGCTAGTCACACCCCCGTGGATGTCCACGCACGAATACGAAAACAATAAAACATACATGCACTGTCTTAGGTTATGTCTATATAGAAAGTGCAATAAAAAATTGCAATCATGTCAGGGAATATAATTCAAAACATTTACTGTGAAATTATTACCAATTGAAAATTCATAACGAAAAAACACGTACCTTCACATAAATCCTCCATGTCCCCTATCCATTTTCCCAGAGGTCCACATTTTACATTTGTTATTCCGTCTTTCGGTGTAAATCCAGCATCACACTTTAATTCACAAGTTTCGTTAGGAAATCTCTGGCATGTTTGTGACAGTGTTCCATTCTTCATTTCGATTTCCGGGCAAATGATTGCTAAAAGATCAAATTAGGAAACACACTTCAATTCATAAGTTTCGTTAGGAAATATCTGTCATGATTGTGACAGAACACGTTCTTTATTTAAACTTCCGAGCAAATAATTGCTAAAAGATCAAATAAGGAAACATATATATGATATATATGTACAACCTGAGATGAAACTATTAAAAGGAACGTTCTTATATTCCGAAAAATAAGGCTCATGACGTAACAATGCATAAGATCTAATGTACGATAAATACACTTGCTGTACGTGTGTTTTGCATGCCCGTTACAAAAAACAAATAAAGACACTCGTCTCTATGTGAGAAGTACTGTCCATGATGAAATAGGAACAGAAATATAATGGTTTGGTAAAAATAAGAAAAATCCGAATAGTCTCGATTCATCTGCCAGTAAATTATTACAATTGATCTTTTCGAAATAGAGAGTAACTTCCTTTTTGCAGGTATCTGACTTCAACGCATTGTGAAGTCATGAACAAGCATAGAATTCAGGGAAATAAGGTCACATGTATGACGTATTTAAAGGAAGTTAATGACATCACAATGAGTTTACTTAAGATAACTGCACAAATCGAAACGTAGGACTATAAAATCGAAAAGACGGAATGAAATAATTAATTGAAAATTCGTAAAAGAAGTGATGAAACATCTTCCTTCACATACATCCTCTATGTCCTCCATCCATTTACCCATAGGTCCGCATGTTACATTAGTAGAACCGCCTTTTGGTAAGAATCCAGCATCACACTTGAATTCACAAGTGTGGTTAGCTAACATCGGGCATTTTGGCGGCAGTGTCCCATTCTTAATTTCAACTTCCGGACAAAAAATCGCTGAATGAAGTTTCAATAAAAGAGGAACATAAAAAGCAATACTGTAAGGTTTTTTCATCAAATATTGTCTATCCAAGCATGTTACATCTGACCCAAGACAGTAAAAAGGGACAAAAATGAGAAAAGATCAAATCAAATTACTTCAGTAAGTATAATTTTAAGAAACACCAAAAATTTTAAAGATGCCTAGCTTGCTAGGGGTCCGTCGATGTTTAATTTTGTGCTCTATTGTGAGTGCTGTTGAGATTATCGTCAGGATCTTCTTTAACTCATTTGATAAGGTATGCAATACTTTTATAACGAACAAAATCAAAGACTGAGTAAGTTATTCTATTTTTGGTTGTCGGGGGGATTAAGCATGCCTCATATAGAACCAAGTATTTTTAGGCATTCATCCTTTCTTTACTGCATTAGTATTAATTAGTAAATTGCTACCTTCGCATGCATTGTCGTCAAGATTCCCAGACCATTGATAGGACAGGCCGCAGGTTATGGGACTTGATCCATTTCTCGGAAGATATCCAGAATTGCATACGATTTCACATGACTCGTTTCTATGTCTCAAGCATTCGGAAGACAGGCTTCCATTCTTAAACTGTAGTTCTGGACAAGCTGCAAGTATTAAGAAGTTTTAGAACCTATAATTGTTAAAGGTTTATGATAAGAGTAATCAAAAATCATTAAATAGTTATTGCTACGCCATGTAATAAACAGGACGAGGAAAATCAAATTCGACATCAAACGAAAAGACGTCACATGTGCTGTCATCAATGTTTAATGTTCTGTGCGTCTTTTACGATTGTTTTGTACGATGTTCTGGTGAATATTGTTGTATCCTTTTGCGATTTGGAGTTATATGATGTCACTTTTGTCTCACTTTCTTGTGGGTTTGTTTCGCTGGGTGAATGCAGGGTGGTCATGCTGGAGATCATTCTCTTTTCTTTCAAGAATGTCCTTCTTCATTTTTGTTAAGCAAATTTTGGAATACGCAATATTTTTTTGTAGCGACCATACTAAACATGCTCTTATTGGCTGTGAAATGAATACACAAATAGAAGTTAAATATGGGACGTTGCTGCACATAAAGGGAATGTTTGTGATTGTGAAATCTAAATCGTCATGATTGTCATAAGAGAGGTATTTGAATATAAACAAAAAGTATAATTTAAAATAATGCTATCCTGTCCTCTCTGAATGCCAGACGGACTCCTTGGGTGAAAACATACATGAGCTCGTTACAGCCGGCATGGACTGTATTACGCATTACCCCTTTTTACATCCATTTACATATTCATCTGTGTTGCTTGGGCCCCTGAATTTTAGCGGTTTCTTTTAAATCACAACTGTACGTTCTTCGAGATCTATGGGTAATCGGTTGTACGCATATAATCCAGGATGACCACACAATTTGCTACTTGTGTGGCGAATGGCCGTCCAAAGTCGGCACCGGTTGCCCATTGGTCTCGATGGTTTATGTGTAGTCTTTAGTGTTTGATGTTTATGTGTCGTAAATATGTCTCTTTTTCGTCTCTTAGTATGCTCGTCCTTGTGTTTTCACTTAGGGTGTTTAAGTGTTTTGCTGTTGTTGCTGCAACGGGGTCTGATTGGAGATCTCCTGTCTTTTTTAATACAAATGTTAAGCTTTTAGATCCTCCTAACTCCTTAAGGGCTTTAATAATGTTGAAATAACTTGTTGCCCGATCCAATTCAATGTTTTCTTGAATAAAATATGTTTAATCTAAATCTAATCCTAAGTCCTTCAAGAACTTAATAAGCAAAATGCCCTCAAAAGTCTGTGAATTTTGCAAAAAGCTTCCTATGTTTATAACTACATTAGATCGCTTTTTTTAGTTTAGAAATTCCGGAATATATAATTCTTTCTTTACTTGTCTGCTTTGTGTTTTTGCATTTGGTGTTTTGGGGTTTTGCTGTGGGTGCTGCAACCTAGTGTTGTTGGAGATCCCCTCCTTTGTTTTCTAGCGAAACATTACCCACGCGTATTCTTGTTAACTGAATTCTGACATTGAAAAAGCACAGACAGAAACATTCTGCAGACTGTAAAATAAAAAAAAAGTTTTGTTGTTTTTATTTCTCTATTTTTGCTAATACTGGTACCCCATTTTTTATCAAACCAGATTTATCAGTAGAAATTGTTATAATTAGCAGGCTTTATGATCAATAGAATGTCTTCAATGAACTTAATAAGAGTGGTATTACTTTCAATCCACTTTTTTATGTTTCAATACCATTTTCAATTAGCGACCCATCCCCATAATTTCAAATAATGGGAATAGAGAAATTCATTTATGATTCATTTTGTATACGCCTGTCATTTGACGGGACGTATTATGGTATGGCGAAGTCTGTATGTCCGTCTGTTCGTCCGTCCGCTTATGGAATATAATTGAATATGCGTCATGGGATTTTCATGATATTTGTACATTGTGATCAGACTGTGGAAAGGAAGCCGCTTTTCGATTTTTAGGTTCATCCGATTTGTCATTATGGAGTTATGGGACTTAGAATTTTAAAATACTGTGAAAATATACTAAAACAGTTAAGAATTCTTTAAAAAATAATTTTGGGGTTGAAATGTTTTGAAAATTTGCATACTTTAAGACGGTAACGGTTTTTTTTTTGGGTCGCATAATCGAGAAATCATGTGTAATGGGAGGAGGGGGTATATGCACATGGGCAAAATATAATTGCATGGAACGCAATAACATGAATACGCATCAAAGGATTCTCATGATAGTTGTACATTATGATCAGACTGTGACGTGGAAGACGCCTTTCGTCTTTAAGGTATGGGACTTACATATTTTGGTGTTGTGAAAAAATCCAATTTGGTGTAGCTTGCTGTGTGAGCCTAGGCTTTATTATTAACTTAGTCGATTTAGTTAAATTTTACTTGATATGTAATATTATTCATGTTTGAAGACGTTAAATCATGTGATATCTAAATATGTCTAGACATTGCAAGTAAGCACAGCAAGTTTGAATAGAACAATTCCACACTGTGGGTCCATTGTACTCTGAATATCGTTCATACGATTAATAGGATTAATAGAACCTATCACCCCTTTGTACAGGGAAATCCCAACCCAATATCAAATATTTGCAGTCCACGACCGGGCTTGCCGAGTCATGGACGTTGCAAATCTTTGATACGAGGGTGAGATTTCCCTGTCCCTGTACAAAGGGGGGATTCGTTGTTTTTCTTCCATCCATATATTTTTACATAATTCATGAATAAAAAAGACATTGCTTGTTTTGCGTGAAATGTTGCTCCATGTGATGTAAAACGCAGCTTAACCTACGAAAACGTCTTTGACGTCACAATAGGGATTTCGAGACAAACGTCCGGGGATGCGAGACAGAGTTGTCTCAGAATGGGTAAATCTGTAGATATCTCTGTCCGGGTTGAGAGAAATAATTGTCCTTCTCATTTCGATGGAAATGTTTCATTTTTCCGACTGTTTGTCTTTTTCTGTTTAAATGAGAAAGTTTTGTCTCATACTTTTTCTTTAGAATTTGTTATCCGGAATCATTTAAAATTGAATGTATTAAGAATTTTTGTTTCAATGTAGGGAATCTTTCAAAAGAAAAGAAACTCCTTGTATTTCCTATAGCTACACACCAACAGTTGCATCTAAAATTTACAATTACAAACGATTCCTGCAGTGTATTGATTTAAGTAATCCCTCACTACATCCACTTCCCTGCGAATGTTCTTCATCGGATTTCAACTACTCTCCTTGTGGACACGTTATTACTGGTGACCTTAGTATAGTCAAGAACGACAAGTTGAGAGAATTGTTAAAAAAGGGTCCCAAATACAGAGAAAGTATGTCCTTTACATGGAACCAAAATGTCAAAATTATCATGGACTCTTGTGAGGAATATGCAAGACGTTGGGCAAAGAAAGAGGATGTACAGCTCGACACCCTTTCCGAATGGATAAAATCAATCAGAGGGTTACTTTTATCTAGAATTAACCGATTAAAATCAACTGTGAACACCAGATTCGTGTCTATATTTAAAGACCCTGATGTTATCACAGAACTTACCTACCTCCAAGAACATTATGTCATCACACCAGCGGACAAAGCCTCAAATAATTACACATTTACTTGCAAAAAGTACTATTTCGACAGTCTAGTTAAAGAGTTGGGTTTAAATTCGACACATGGAAATCCCACTTACACCCCAACAAACCTTTCTGCCTCTGAAATAATAGATAACCACAAATCAGCTCTTGCTTCCTTTGGCTTCGACACTACCAATTTAGATTTAGATTTACCATACTTATACTGCATACCTAAAATGCATAAGAATCCGTACAAACAACGTTTCATCGCTGGTTCCTCAAAATGTTCTACCAAATCTGTATCGATCTTACTCACCAAAGTTTTATCTGAAATCAAATCTGGGCTACAAAAATATTGTTCGACAGTATATTCTCGCAGTGGTATCAACCAGATGTGGATTTTAAAGAATTCGAAGGAATTTTTAGAACATCTGAAATCCACTCATTTTAGTAGAGTCCATTCGATCAAAGCCTTTGATTTTTCGACACTTTACACTACAATTCCACATTCTAAATTGAAAGAAAGACTCGCAAAAATTATAAGTAATGCGTTTACAAGTAAGAACGGTAATCGCAAATACAAATTTATTGTTGTTAACTATGACAAAACCTACTTTGTAAAAGAAAAGTCAGATTCTGAAAATAAGTACACTGAAACAGACATTATTCAGATGTTAAACTTTCTGATCGACAACATTTTTGTGGTGTTTGGAGGAAAGGTCTTCCAGCAAATTGTCGGAATTCCAATGGGTACCAATTGTGCCCCACTCCTTGCCGACATTTTCCTTTACTCGTACGAAGCTGAATTCATTCAATCTTTGGTCTCTGAAGGGAAAAGATACTTAGCTTCTGATTTCAACTTCACTTACAGATACATAGACGATGTGTTGTCCATCAATAATCCAAAATTCGCGGATTACCTGAGCAGTATCTATCCTTCGGAGCTTGAAGTCAAAGAAACTACAGAGACAAATAATTCAGCATCCTATTTGGACATAATGTTGTCCTACGACACTGATGGTCACATGAACACCTCACTCTATGACAAACGTGACGACTTCAATTTCAGCATTACGAACTTTCCTTTTCTGAGTAGCAACATCCCTTCATCGCCTGCTTATGGCGTGTTCATATCTCAGTTGATACGCTATGCCAGAGCAAGTACCAAATATACGGATTTTGTTCTGAGAGCTAGGCGTCTTTCAGATAAGCTTCTCAGTCAGGGATATGTTTGTGACCGACTAACATCGTCACTGAGGAAGTTCTACGGTCGATATGGGGAACTCGTCATACACTATGATGTCCCACTATCCAGAATGGTGGATGATATTCTGTCATAGACCATTTGAACCATCCAACCAAAGATTGTACTCTATATCTTCCAAAATGGAAGTAACCGGATGTGACAGTTCTACCGAATTGAAGCGACGGGTGTTGCATGCAAGCAGGAGATGCTTACTCTTCCTGGGCACCTGGTCTCACTCTCATATCGGGAGTTCGCTTCTTTTCATATGGTGGAGGTTTTTGTTTTTGTTTGCTTTGGTTCCTGTTTTGTCCTGATTTTGTATGCCTTCGGTTTCTGATTTTCTGAATTATCGATTTTGTACTGTAGACAGGGATATGGTCATTATCCATATTTGTCATTTCTATACTTTACGTTTCCATCCTGTCTTATAGATACACAATGCAAGACAAACAATAAGGGAAGGGATCTTCAACAACGCCCGGTTGAGCAACTACAGCGAAACCCAAAACACCTAATGCAAAACAAAGGAGAGTATCTCCAACAACACCAGGTTGCAGCACCAACAGCAAAACCTCAAAACACTGAATGCAAAAACACAAAGCAGACAAGCACAGAAAGAGACGCATAAGGGACCAGGAACGTCAACGCACAAAACAGAAACATCCAACACAAAGGACTACACATAAACTAACGAGACCAATGGGCAACCGGTGCCGACTTAGGACGGCCATCTGCCACGGAAATAGCAGAAGGTGTGGTTATCCTGGATTACGTGCGCACAGCCCTCCCACAAAAATACAAAACAGACACACACAGAAAGAGACGCAAATGGGACAAGGAAAACCAATGAGTTAAAGGAGATCCTGACGATAATCTCAACAGCACTCACAATAGAGCACCAAATAGAGCATCGACGGACCCCTAGCAAGCTAGAGTGGGACCAGGTGCCCGGGAGGAGTAAGCAAATCACATAACAAAAACATCAAAGACATATGACTACACATAAACAACGATACCAACTGGCAATTGGAGCTGGCTTTGGAATGCCGTCTGCCACGGCACAAGCAGATGGTGTGGTTATCCGGATAACATGACCCGTACATATCGTACGTGATATCGATTTACATCTGTCTTATTTACTCGTTTAAATTGTTTATTATTTTGTTATCTTCTGTGATCTATGTTAAAGATAACATTGCTAATACGGTATTAAATAAATTTACAAACCACAGTCACTTGGTTCGTCGGTATCATCATTAAGTCCACAATCATTTTGTCCGTCACACCACCATTCAGAAGGTAAACATTGTTTATAGATATTGCATCTTCTATATCCTTGTCGACACGGACCAGGCTCTAAAATGAACAACAGTAGAATTCTTTTTGATTTCATTGTTATGAATTAAGATGTTAAAGAGTGTGTGTGTGTGTGTGTTTTGTTGTTTTTGTTGTTTTTTTCGTGTTACATTTACGAGTAATAATCAAAGTATTAAATGTTATACCAAAACATAAACAACAAAAGTACGGAACAAACCACAGTCACTCGTTTCGTCACTGTTATCCCCAGTACCACAGTCCCTGTAACCGTTGCACCAGAGGTCGGCGGACACACATATGTTAGATACATTGCATTTGCGATATCCTTGACGACAAGGACCAGGGCCTGAAATAGAGAAAATATATTTCACTGTAACAAACAAATGATTCAAAGACATTAATTTTAGTTTTGTTTTCCTTTTTTGATTGTTCATATTCTAGATATTGTAGCTTGTATATAAGAAAACAAATAAGAAGTGTTCCATTAGACTAGGTTGCAGCACGCACAACACACCAGCACAAAAATAAGAGAAGCATAAAAATAGAAACTGAACAAGGGAGACATAACAAGACAAAACAAGACAAAAACACGACATAAAAAGGGCATGCTTGATTGGACTCCATTTTGAATGTCGGAATTGAATTCTTTCAATCAAGTAAGAACGCATCTTCTCAAGACAAGTGTACGTTATACCTTACGCATACATGGGGGTAAGAATGCTGTGGGCGGTTTTTTAAAATGGCTGTCGATAAAATATTTTTGTTATTGTATGCAATGTAATAGACATAAAGCTCACGTTGCTGTATTTTATATGCGTAGTAACTGCAAATTTTCATTTAGTCTAAATTTGTAAATGTATATTTCTATTACTTTAATGTTTAAGGGTGCTTTGCTATTTGTTGTAGTATTCTACATATTGGAATGAACTATCCTTTTTAATGGAATATTCCATTTCAATGTAAGAAGAAAACATTCTACTACTTTAAGGAGGCAAGATGGCAGCGGCATTATTTGTTTTCTAACTTGGGATTTTTATAGATTATGCTTAGGTAATCCAAGAATTTTGAATTATTGATTGAGAGCACATCGTCTATGTATCTGTAAGCGAAGTTAAGATAAGAAGGTACGTACATGTATCTGTTCTCTTCAGAGACCAAAGATTGAACGAATTAAGCTTCGTACGAGTAAAGAAAAATGTCGGCAAGGAGAAGGGCCAATTGGTTCCCATTGGAATTCTGACAATATGCTTGTTATTATGCCCAAAATGTACCAAAACACGTAACAGGATGTGTGGGATATAATGCAGGACCAATTGTTCAAAAATTTCGATAACAGAAAGCTTCTTCTTATAAACGAAATAGAACGCATCACCTCGGAATGTTGTTTAATAGAATGATGCTTTTGCATTTTTGCACTTTCAGTCACTCCATGTTTTTTCGGCTCTAAATGCGTTCTTTTTTAAATTTAGAGTAACTTCCAATTTTTGCAGCTATTTGATATATACCACAAATTGATTGTGACGTTACTTTAACTCTAAGTCACAGAAAACCCAAGAATAAGATTGTGTTACATTGCCTTTACCATGTTTACGTCAATTACAAAAGAAGACCATTGAACGAAAATTTTGAGTAAGACTCATGATTATTACGTCACTGTCACATTTAAAATAATTTATTCGCTGGATGATGATTAGGTATAATCTTTAGAATAATATTTCCCATTTATTGCATTTTAGCTATTTTGATATAACCTGATTTGGCACGTTTCTGTTTTACTTTTTGCATGCAACCAGAGGACGATCGTTCATCCCGGGCACCTGATCCTGCCTCCATTCAGCGGTATCATAATTGCCTTTTGTAATGTAGACTTACACAATTATGTTTTATTCGCCTTGATCTTTAACCCTTGAAATACGAGGGCTGTTCCAAAAGTTCGTGGACACGTGCTCGAAAAATCACATTTGAAGTGTTATGTGAATGAAATTTTCTAGAAATGAAGGGATACATTCAGAATGAAGAAAAAAGAAATATCAGGTTCAAATGATTTATAGAAATGACGTAATTGTCATCTTTATAAATGAGCGGTAGAGGTTACGGAGCAGGGAAATGTGAATTGTTGAAATGAACCCATCCCTTACGCTATGTTGCTTAATAAACTAATGAAAAATACTTGGCTATCAATGAAACTTTCTATATCATTACAACTATTATTTGCCATGATCCCTGTGAAGTTTTAACGAAATCGGACGAAATTTATGGATTTTATGAGAATTTATGCATGATATTAGTTAGGCCATTTCTTTGTTATTTTCTGTTTTGCGTCCTCGTGCTGGTAGGTTTTGAGCCCATAGTCATAAAACAAAACAAAATTAAAATGATAAAATCTTTGCAAATTTAAGGTACTTTGTACAAAAGCTATAGAGAAATCGTTTAGTTCTTTATATTACATTTAGAAAATGTAAAAGTACTTCAATGATTCAAGACATCTATTCTTTTGTTGTCTAAAATCTGTTAACATTCAAATGAAACAAGTTTCTGTCAGAATTCACAACTTCACTTATTATGAAATTGCAACTTTGTTATAAATGCTTGTTTGTTTTTCTCCCTGGCTGGCTGGTAGGATTTTCAATTTCAAAAGGACGCAAAACAGAATAAAAACAAGAAATGGCCTTATAAAACAAACCAAAAATTGATGACGTCAGACTTCTTTACGGAGCACCGGATAGTCATTCAGTTTTGAATCTCCGTTGAATAAAACAGACGCACACTTAATAGCTTATGGATACATCTTGGTATGGGCCAAATATATCAAAAGCAATGTTGTGAAAACAGAAGAAAGTGTTTTCATCATGAATAGATATATAGATACACGATTTTGGATGGAGTGGAACAAAAAAAGTAAACGAAACTAATAAAAGTGATGTCTTTCCCACGCTTAATAGTGATCTGCCTTTGGTCCATTCAAAGATGATAGTACATGATGATATAGAGGTACAAATCCACATGCAAATAGAACATGTGTGTCTCATAAAACTACACGAAAGGATATCTGAATTTGGTACAGATGAGAGGTGTTATATCTCTTTTAAAATGTCAAGTGTATGTTAGCCATCTAACGAAGTCATTACTTTTTGTTAGCTGCTCCGTGACCTATGACCTTACGTTGTTCAATAGGGGATTTGAAAGGTTGTTATTGACCGATCGTAATGAAAATTCGTATATGTATTCACAATTATTTATAGAATAAAGAAATCAACTTGGTTTTCATCAAATGTTCTAGATCTTTCCTTAAATTGCATTGTCCATTAACTTTTGGAACAGCCCTCGTACATTTGGTACTTCTTTTTGGTGCATATAAAAAGTAACAAACCGCAATCATTTGATTCGTCACTGGTATCACCAACGCCACAATCCAGGTTCCCATCACACCACCAGTCAGAGGGCACACACTGTTTTGAGACTGAACATCTTCTGTATCCTGGACGACAGGGGAAATCCTCTAAAAGGGAGCGACAACCACGATTCAATCTTTTTGAAAAGATCACTGTTAAACGTGAATATTTAGCGAAATAAGGGGATGGAAACTTTTAGGCACATCGACATCATCTGGTCGATCAAATTACACACAGTGACTTTACGACTTTGCTTCTGGAACATTGCCTGGGTCATTTTGCCGTCGTTAATTGTATTTTTGTATCGTCCGTCCTGTCTCATATTCGGATGCTCGTTTGTAATACGAAATGAATATAAATTTTATAAAAGTAATGAAAAGAAAAAACGGTGTTCTGTAATCATGGTAATATTTTCCCCCTTTTTTTAGCATGGAGTAACGAGACATTTTAGGGCAAGTCGGCTCTTACAATAGAGTGCTGACATACCGATCGGTGTGAATCTGTACAACTATTGTATAAGTTCACCGCGACAGTTAATGTGTACTAAAACAGGTCTTTAAAATGAACTTGATTATTTCTGAAATAAATTCTTATTTTCCATACAGTGATGGTTTGTAGTAATCGTTGTAATTATTTCGGATCCTAAAATTTTAAAATCTCGAGATATATGTACCATTAATACAAAGATCTATATAAATATTTGTCAATGAATGAATTTGTCAAAAAGAGGCGAATTATGATAAGCTCAGGGTGCTTTTCGACTGAAATTTGTCAACTTTACGTCGACATGAGGAATGAAGTGGCGATCTTAAGTATTTGTTGACAGTTTCCAGTATCAGTTCTTCTCCATATTATTACGCTTAGTTTGAATGTTTACAAACCACAGTCACTCGGTTCGTCACTATTATCATTCGGTCCACAATCCTTAACTCCGTTACACCATAACTCTAGTGGCACACATCTTTTAGAGATAGAGCATTTACGATAACCTTCTCGACAAGGACCAGTCTCTGAAATCAAATAGAGAAAACATTTTTTTTCATATTTATTAACGATGATGAAATAGAAAATCAAAATACAGGTAGAATCCGTTATGGTTCAGTATAATGAATTAATGATTGTTTTTGATATAGATGATGTAATTTGTATTTTGTTACGAGTATGTAACAGATGGTACGTACAACCATCGCTTTAATAGGTTAAACGTGTTGCACTTAGGATAATGTAATTGCTGAGTGTTCTGTTCATAAATCTCAAAGTAATAACACGTTATTAAAAGTATTTGCTAGAAACTATTTATTTTCTATTAATTTATCAAAGCTTGTTACGAGTATGTAATAAACAGTTCGTTCAATGTTTAACGTCTTCAAATTCATTAGCCTCATTTTAGAGCAGATAAATTTACAGCATGGACCAGACAGTCAGTGATCCTCAATCTAAACAATGTAATATGACCAAATTCTGTGATAATTATGTCCTAGATATACCGAAAGACGTAGCAAAATTGGTGGGATATGATGCTACAGGACCCAGGTTGTAGAAATTTGAGAAAATTTTGAAAACAGAATTTTTCAAATGCGTCAATAGTTTCAAATGCGTTTGAAGAAACGACCGACCTAAATTGATCGAACAATAATAAGGTTTACCCGCATTGCACTTACATGTGCGATAATGCGTTTGGTGAGTGTTCTTTACCCATAGATGGTCACCAATTACATATGAGTTAAAACGTATTTTAAAAGTATTTTCTATTTTTTTTTTATTTTCTATTAAATTATTAAACATCTTAAATATGTATTATCTCCCTGTGGGATCTATTCATTAACATATCAAAAAGATCGTCATGAATACTAACCACAGTCTCTTGTTTCATCACTATCATCACCATTTAAGAAACCACAGTCTACATTTCCGTCACACCAAAACTTGGAGAGAATACAGAATTTATTTATAGAACATCTCCGATATCCAGGAGGACAAAGACTAGGGACTGAAATGACACATTATAGAGAACATTACTTCATACAAACAAGGTTAAAGAGCAAGGTCCTGGCAATGTTATGTAATTTCAAATGCTTAACATATGTTTTGTACAAATACATATCACAAATGTCTTTATGTTAAGATTGTTTATTTAAGGGATCACAATTTGAAAGAAATAAGTTCTTGTCTCATTTTAGGCATGTTATATACATAAATTATCAAAATATGGCTATATAAATAAAGTTACAAATCACAGCCACTTGGTTCATCATTATCAGATCCGCAACCTTCCCTGATTCCGTCACATCAACAGTCTGACCTCACACAACATTAAGGGACACTTGTCATTATAGTTTGGCCCACTCATTTTATAAAAATTCAAGCTCTCTAAAAAGTATTGATAGAAATAAATTTAAATCAATTTAGGTTTGTATTTTTAATATCTAGAGTAATTTTTGCAAGAAAAATCATAACAGCCTATATATAAAGTAATGAAGTTGCTTGATTTCTCGAAAATTCTGCTTTTTTCACCATTTCCATGTGTTCATCTTCTAAGTGCATCTACGAAATTCTGGCTTAAAGATGTTTTATATACGTATCGAAAGGTCGTCATATTAACAAAATTACAAACCACAGCCACTTTGTTCATCAGTATCATCATAATAACCACAATCACGCTTTCCGTTACACCAATAATTTGACCTCAAACATCTTTGTGATTTAGCGCATCTACGAAATCCTGGTGGACACGTACCAGCTATTTGAATGAAAATACAAAGCATGATTCTTACAAGAAGATAATAATACAGGCTACTTTTAAATTCAAGTTTTTATATCCTGCTAAAGTTTGTCTGACATGTAATTTCCACATACATAAAGTGTGTGTTTTATTCATAATGGATTGATGTCCAATATTTCTTTTGCTTCTTTTTTCAAATTAATTATTTATCTAGATTAAATATCAACACACGTCATCCTATTTACGAAAATTAAAAAAACAAAATCACTAGGTTCATCACTGCAATCATATAAACAGATAATACAAACCATTGTCTTTAGGTTCATCACTGTCATCACATTAACAAACATTACAAACCACTGTCAGTAGGTTCTTCAATGTTATCACATTAACAAACATTACAAACCACAGTCACTAGGTTCATCACTGTTATCACATTAACAAACAATACAAACCACTGCCACTAGGTTCATCAATGTCATCACATTAACAAACATTACAAACCACTGTCACTAGGTTCATCAATGTCATCACATTAACAAACATTACAAACCACAGTCACTAGGTTCATCACTGTCATCACATTTACAAACATTACAAACCACTGTCACTAGGTTCATCACTGTCACCACATTAACCACAGTCACTAGGTTCATCACTGTTATCACATTAACAAACATTACAAACCACAGTCACTAGGTTCATCACTGTCACCACATTAACCACAGTCAATAGGTTTATCACTGTTATCACATTAACAAACATTACAAACCACTGTCACTAGGTTCATCACTGTCACCACATTAACCACAGTCACTAGGTTCATCACTGTTATCACATTAACAAACATTACAAACCACAGTCACTAGGTCCATCACTGTTATCACATTAACAAACAATACAAACCTCAGCAAATAGTCCCATCACTTTGACCACAGTAAAAACATTATAAATCCACATTCAATAGGTTCATCACTTTTACCACATTAACAAGCATTACAAACCAGAGTCACTAAGTCCATCATTGTCATCACATTAACAAGCATTACAAACAAAAGTCACTATGTTCATCAATAAATATCACAAACCTCAGTCGATAGGTTTATCGCTTTAATCAAATTAACAAACATTACAAACCAGAGTCGTAAGGTTAATCATTATCATCACATTAACAAACATTATGAAACACAGTCACTAGCACAAGATGAACGTAAATCTTTACGCTCCGTGTAAAGGAAATGTAAAGAGAGCGTAAAGATAGCGTAAAGGTACCTTTAAGTCAGCTTTACGCGAGCTTTACGTATATTTACACTATCTTTACGCAACCTTTACATCGAGCGTTTAGGAGCGTAATGACCTGGATTCTTTACGCAGCTCTCTGTCACTTTTACATTTTATTCTTTTATTTTCTTTAAACTTTATACAATTTGAGAGAAATAAAGACGTATTTTGTAATTGTTGTTTGACCAAAAAAAAAAACGAAAAAAGAAAAATAACCATCAACAAAACCCGCGCGGATTCGATCCTACTCCCTGCCATGCCCACGGAATCTGAAGTCCACGACCTTACCCACTTGACTACCGCGCCTCTTACAACCATTGAACAGTTTTTAAAGTTTATATGTAAGTAATCACATTGAATCTAACTAGTACTAAAAAGGTTCACAGTTTCATGAGTTTGTAAATCAATATATCAGTCATCACTATTTTTAAACCCGATATTACCTTTGTTTATGTAATTTATAAATAGCCTCGCTAATTCGCCGCTGGCGGGTGGGGGTTAACCTTGTATATTATAATTCACCGGATTGTGACATAAATGCACGAGAGTAGCTTCAGGTCGATTTAACATTTTGTTAATTTTCTTTTTAAATCAGAAGGAAAAAATAGATTAATGAATGATTGATAAAATCACAAAAAATATTACCGCATAATTATGAAGTTAGTTAAAACAGAATAAGCTACCTCCGGCTTCACCGCTTATGCTTCTTAAAATGATTAAAGTAGCATTTGAGAAAATTAAGATAGAAGAAAGATATATTTGAACATGCGTTTATTTATTCTTTTTTATCTATCGATGTATTTATTGATTTATTTAATTTTTTGTTACAAATTTTAAATAGTCGGGGATTATGTAAAAAAGTGAAAAATAGAAATGCTATTATGCTACCATGTACCGTAAAACTCAACGTTTATCAAGTTGATGTTAAACCTTCCATTAGGATAATTCATAGTGGATCAAGTTCAAGTATATACTGCATTAATGGAAGCTCTCTTTCATTTCGCCGCGGGTAGGCAACCCAAATCAACATTTAATTAGGGCGGGTGTAAATACATATAGTACATAGCCTAATTCAAAACACTTGAACAGTATACGAATATGGTATCGTTAATCGGTAGGGTTATCACCTCCTTTCTTTTAGATTCAAGGCGGAATTTACAGATAAAACAACTATTTTACTTTTTATCTTGAAATTCAAAACCTGGATCCCTTCTGTCGGGTTGGACTCCCTATAAAAAAACCATAATAATGTTTTCTTGTTTAGGTGTAGGATTTTCCATTTAAATAAGGTAAACAGAAAAATTACGAAAAAAAAAAAAAACTTCCATTTGACGTAATATTCCCATAAAAAATATAAGTTTAATATTTCAATGCATTTCAATAAAAGAAGACTGTCATTGGCTATCTTTAATGATTTTACTATTGTTTGTTTCTTTTTTTTTTCGGGGGGGGGGGGGGGGGGCGGGGGGTGTTTGTTTTGTTTGTTTATTTCTTTTCTGGGGTTTTTTTTTCGGTTTATTATTATTTTTATTACATCATTGATATTCTAGAAATACAACGTTAACAAAATTTCTTTAAAATCAAGAAACAAAGAAATCAATAAAAAGAAATCAAAACTAGATGTTACATAAATTGTTTATAAACAGTCGCGTAAGGCCCTCTCCCCTTTTAAAAATCCTAAATGTTCAACCCCTCCTCCCGCTCTGAAAAATATCTAAGATCCGCCAATGGATTGAATAAAGTATCGACTTTCTCTATGTCCATTGCCGAATAAACATCCGGTCGTGTCAACCACACATCACAAGATATGACCGCGCCATTGATTACCCGCGGGAGACGCGTAAGCGAATCTAGCTGACTAGAGGGTGGGGTGGGGCGGGGGTATCCGATTTTCTAATGATGTATTGTCCATCTCCTCAAGATGTACATAGTTTATTTACATATGTGTGTGTGGTTTTTTTTACATTATCTTCGCAAGCGAGCATTTCAAATGTCATTTAAGATTTTCTGTCTGTTTTTCCTCCGTTTTTTCTCTTTCCGTCCTATTTTTCTTTCTATTCTTTAAATTCTTTCTTTCTTTCTATTCTTTCTCTATTTCAATTATTTCTCTTCTATCTATTCTTTTTTCTCTCTTTCTATCTTCTTTCTATATAAATACTTTTATTATCGATTTGAAAATAAATTAACTTTATTTGTTTACATTCTTTAAATAGCATTCTACCTGTCATCATAATATGTAACTAATTAGTACGAAAGAGACCTTATAGAGGACCCCATTCACATCTATCATCAAAACAATATTTCCACCTTGTAGACGAACTGTTTAATTCCAAACGTTGAAAATCTGTTTTTTAAATGTATGAAATTGTATACTTATTTTCTTGCCAAATATCATTTTTTTTTCTCTTTTGTATATCGAATAAGCTAAAAATACAAAGTAATCTTCGCCAAATCAAAAGCCCGACGGGAATTGTGATGCTTTGGTGATGTTTTAAATAAAGTCAATGTAGATAACATTCAATCGTTCCCCTTCATACGTAGGACTTAAGGAGCGAGGGGGAGTGGTTGAGGGTGAGAAATAAAAACATCTCAGAAAATATCATATGCGTGATTTACTCAGTGATTCGCTGTTAAATTTTTGCCAATACTTTAAATAAAATAATAAAATAAATTTTCTCGATTTAATGTGAGAATCTTTTTCATATCTACCGTTACGCTTTGTCATTTAATGTCTTTGTTTTCTCTACAAACTAATACAAAAATATTATTAATATCCAATAAGTATGTATCAAAATGATACCATTTGAAGACGATAAATAAAGTTAAACGACATAAAAGGAGAGAATAAATTAAAAGTTCAAAATTGCTATTCTATGGGATTCAGTTTATTTTGGAGCATTTCTATCGATACTAAGGTATACTTTAAGCACGTACCTGTATGCTTTCAGAATAGATAACTTGTTTTTTTCCCCGATAGTTTTTTATTTTCGATTTTTTTTTCTCCTTAATTCTGAGGAGGGCATGTGCCACTCCTTTTGCCATGAATAATTAAAAAATGATCGAAAAAATAACGTACAAAAGAAAACTGGGACGTACATGTGTACATGTACGCGTATGTTTAGATGTTACAGTAACAGAACTTTACGATCACCCTATGTTACGAAAACATGGTCAGGTGACGTGGTAAGTTATCGATTGTATTTTTCCTCGGGTAAATGACACCCTCCGACTGTTAATTCACCCTCACACATAGATGCGAGGGGTGAAGTGTCAACAAGGACTCTTTCCAATATATATTTGTAAGATTTACTTTGATTCTCCTATTTAAATTTATTTTCATTAGTATTTAAAGGAAACCTAAAATATAACAAACGAAAAGAAAGAGAAAAAAAAACCTCTTCCTACCGAAGGTAAAATACACATACTGAAATAAACGCAACTACTGGATATTAGTTTTCTTTGATGATAGTTTCAACAAATTATCCCCCATTTTCAATTTTAATTATGTAATAGCAGCTTCTGTCAAAGATAACAGCTCCTCATTTAAACATTTCAAAAATGAGTGTTTTTTTTTTTTTTTTATTTAGAAGATAATATCTTATTTGTCGGTTGGCAACAGTATAGATGTGTACAAAAACGTAATTATCAAAGATGTTTGTATGTGTAAAGAAAGCGTACAGAAAGCGTAAAGATAACTTAAAGAATCCAGGTCATTACGCTTCTTTACGCGGGCATGTAAAGTCCGCGTAAAGATCCTCCGGTCTTTACGCTATCTTTACGATAGCTTTACGTGGCCGCGTAAAGATAATTTTTCATCCAGTGTAGGTTACTCTTTGCCATAATATAAACTAATGTTACAAACCACAGTCACTAGGTTCATCACTGTCATTACATTAACAAACACTATAAACCACAGTCACTAGGTTCATCACTGTCATCACATTAACAAACATTATAAACCACAGTTACTCGGTTCATCACTCTCACCATATTAACAAACATTACAAACCACAGTCACTAGGTCCATCATTGTCATCACATTAACAACCATTTCAAACCACAGTCACTAGGTTCATCACTGTTATCACATTAACAAACATTACAAACCACAGTCACTAGGTTCATCACCGTTATCACATTAACAAACATTACAAACCACAGTCACTTGATTCATCACTGTCATCACATTAACAAACATTACAAACCACAGTCACTATGTTCATCACTGTCACCACATAAACAAACATTACAAACCAGGGTCAATAGGTTCATCACTGTCACCACATTAACAAACATTACAAACCACAGTCACTATGTTCATCACTGTCACCACATTAACAAACATAACAAACCACAGTCACTAGGTTCATCACTGTCATCACATTAACAAACATTACAAACCACAGTCAATAGGTTCAGCACTGTCATCATATTAACAGACATTACAAACCACAGTCACTAGGTTCATCACTGTCATCACATTAACAAACATTACAAACCAGAGTCAACAGGTTCATCACTATCTCCACATTAACAAATATTATAAACCAAAGTCACTAGGTTCATCACTGTCATCACATTAACAAACATTACAAACTACAGTCACTAGGTTCATCACTGTCATCACATTAACAAACATTACAAACCACAGTCACTATGTTCATCACTATCTCCACATTAACAAACATTACAAACCACAGTCACTAGGTTCATCACTGTCATCACATTAACAAACATTACAAACCACAGTCACTAGGTTCATCACTGTCATCACATTAACAAACATTACAAACCACAGTCACTAGGTTCATCACTGTCATCACATTAACAAACATTACAAACCACAGTCACTAGGTTCATCACTGTCACCACATTAACAACCATTACAAACCACAGTCACTAGGTTCATCACTGTCTCCACATTAACAAACATTACAAACCACAGTCACTAGGTTCATCACTGTCACCACATTAACAAACATAACAAACCACAGTCACTAGGTTCATCACTGTCATCACATTAACAAACATTACAAACCACAGTCAATAGGTTCAGCACTGTCACCACATTAACAAACATTACAAACCACAGTCACTTGATTCATCACTGTCATCACATTAACAAACATTAGAAACCACAGTCACTAGGTTCATCACTGTCATCATATTAACAGACATTACAAACCACAGTCACTAGGTTCATCACTGTCATCACATTAACAAACATTACAAACCACAGTCACTAGGTTCATCACTGTCACCACATAAACAAACATTACAAACCACAGTCAATAGGTTCAGCACTGTCACCACATTAACAAACATTAGAAACTACAGTCACTAGGTTCATCACTGTCAATACATTAACAAACATTACAAACCACAGTCATTAGGTTCATCACTGTCATCACATTAACAAACATTACAAACTACAGTCACTAGGTCCATCAATGTCACCACATTAACAAACATTATAAACCACAGTCACTAGGTTCATCACTGTCATCACATTAACAAACATTACAAACCACAGTCACTATGTTCATCACTGTCATCACATTAACAAACATAATAAACCACAGTCATTAGGTTCATCACTATCTCCACATTAACAAATATTATAAACCAAAGTCACTAGGTTCATCACTGTCATCACAATAACAAACATTACAAACCACAGTCACTAGGTCCATCAATGTCACCACATTAACAAACATTACAAACCACAGTCACTATGTTCATCACTGTTATCACATTAACAAACATTACAAACCACAGTCACTAGGTTCATCACTGTCATCACATTAACAAACATTACAAACTACAGTCACTAGGTTCATCACTGTCATCACATTAACAAACATTACAAACCACAGTCACTAGGTTCATCACTGTCATCACATTAACAAACATTCCAAACCACAGTCACTAGGTTCATCACTGTCATCACATTAACAAACATTATAAACCACAGTCACTAGGTTCATCACTATCTCCACAATAACAAACATTACAAACCACAGTCACTAGGTTCATCACTGTCATCACATTAACAAACATTACAAACCACAGTCACTAGGTTCATCACTATCTCCACATTAACAAACATTACAAACCACAGTCACTAGGTTCATCACTGTCACCACATTAACAAACATTACAAACCACAGTCACTAGGTTCATCACTGTCATCATATTAACAAACATTACAAACCACAGTCACTATGTTCATCACTGTCATCATATTAACAAACATTATAAACCACAGTCACTAGGTTCATCACTGTCATCACATTAACAAACATTACAAACCACAGTCACTATGTTCATCACTGTCATCACATTAACAAACATAATAAACCACAGTCATTAGGTTCATCACTATCTCCACATTAACAAATATTATAAACCAAAGTCACTAGGTTCATCACTGTCACCACATTAACAAACATTACAAACCACAGTCACTAGGTTCATCACTGTCATCACATTAACAAACATTACAAACCACAGTCACTAGGTTCATCACTATCTCCACAATAACAAACATTACAAACCACAGTCACTATGTTCATCACTGTCATCACATTAACAAACATTACAAACCACAGTCACTAGGTTCATCACTGTCATCACAATAACAAACATTACAAACCACAGTCACTAGGTCCATCAATGTCACCACATTAACAAACATTACAAACCACAGTCACTATGTTCATCACTGTTATCACATTAACAAACATTACAAACCACAGTCACTATGTTCATCACTATCTCCACATTAACAAACATTATTAACCACAGTCACTAGGTTCATTCACTGTCATCACATTAACATACATTACAAACCACAGTCACTAGGTACATCACTGTCATCACATTAACAAACATTATAAACCACAGTCACTAGGTTCATCACTGTCATCACATTAACAAACATTACAAACCACAGTCACTAGGTTCATCACTATCTCCACATTAACAAACATTACAAACCACAGTCACTAGGTTCATCACTATCTCCACAATAACAAACATTACAAACCACAGTCACTAGGTTCATCACTGTCATCACATTAACAAACATTACAAACCACAGTCACTAGGTTCATCACTGTCATCATATTAACAAACATTATAAACCACAGTCACTAGGTTCATCACTGTCATCACATTAACAAACATTACAAACCACAGTCACTAGGTTCATCACTGTCATCACATTAACAAACATTCCAAACCACAGTCACTAGGTTCATCACTGTCATCACATTAACAAACATTATAAACCACAGTCACTAGGTTCATCACTATCTCCACAATAACAAACATTACAAACCACAGTCACTAGGTTCATCACTGTCACCACATTAACAAACATTACAAACCACAGTCACTATGTTCATCACTGTTATCACATTAACAAACAATACAAACCACAGTCACTAGGTTCATCACTGTCATCACATTAACAACATTACAAACCACAGTCACTAGGTTCATCACTGTCATCACATTAACAACAATACAAACCACATTCACTAGGTTCATTACTGTCATCACATTAACAAACATTACAAACCACAGTCTCTAGCTTCATCAATGCTATCACATTAACAAACAATACAAACCACAGTCACTAGGTTCATCACTGTCATCACATTAACAACATTACAAACCACAGTCAGTAGGTTCATCACTGTCATCACATTAACAAACATCACAAACCACAGTCATTAGGTTCATCACTGTTATCACATTAACAAACATTACAAACCACAGTCACTAGGTTCATCACTGTCATCACATTAACAAACATTACAAACCACAGTCACTAGGTTGATCACTGTCATCACATTAACAAACATTACAAACCACAGTCACTAGGTTCATCACTGTCATCACATTAACAAACATTACAAACCACAGTCACTAGGTTCATCACTGTCATCACATTAACAGACATTATAAACCACAGTCACTATGTTCATCACTGTCATCACATTAACAAACATTACAAACCACAGTCACTAGGTTCATCACTGTCATCGCATCAACAAATATTACAAACCACAGTCACTAGGTTGATCACTGTCATCACATTAACAGACATTACAAACAACAATCACTATGTTCATCACTGTCATCACATTAACAAACATTATAAACCACAGTCACTCTGTTCATCACTGTCATCACATTTACAAACATTAAAAACCACAGTCGCTATATTCATCACTGTCACCACATAAACAAACATTATAAACCAGAGTCACTAGGTTGATCACTGTCATCACATTAACAAACATTACAAACCACAATCACTAGGTCCATCACTGTCATCACATTAACAAACATTACAAACCACAGTCACTAGGTTCATCACTGTCATCACATTAACAAACATTACAAACCTTAGTCACTAGGTTCATCACTGTCATCACATTAACAAACATTACAAACCATAGTCACTTGGTTCATTACTGTCACCACATTAACAAACATTATAAACCGCAGTCACTAGGTTCATCACTGTCACCACATTAACAAACATTACAAACCACATTCACTACGTTCATCACTGTCATCACATCAACAACAATACAAACCACATTCACTAGGTTCATTACTGTCATCACATTAACAAACATTACAAACCACAGTCTCTAGGTTCATCAATGTTATCACATTAACAAACATTACAAACCACAGTCACTAAGTTCATCACTGTCACCACATTAACAAACATTACAAACCACAGTCACTATGTTCATCACTGTTATCACATTAACAAACAATACAAACCACAGTCACTAGGTTCATCACTGTCATCACATTAACAACATTACAAACCACAGTCACCAGGTTCATCACTGTCACCACATTAACAAACATTACAAACCAAAGTCACTAGGTTCATCACTGTCATCACATCAACAACAATACAAACCACATTCACTAGGTTCATTACTGTCACCACATTAACAAACATTACAAACCACAGTCACTATGTTCATCACTGTTATCACATTAACAAACAATACAAACCACAGTCACTAGGTTCATCACTGTCATCACATTAACAACATTACAAACCACAGTCACTAGGTTCATCACTGTCATCACATTAACAACAATACAAACCACATTCACTAGGTTCATTACTGTCATCACATTAACAAACATTACAAACCACAGTCTCTAGCTTCATCAATGCTATCACATTAACAAACAATACAAACCACAGTCACTAGGTTCATCACTGTCATCACATTAACAACATTACAAACCACAGTCAGTAGGTTCATCACTGTCATCACATTAACAAACATCACAAACCACAGTCACTAGGTTCATCACCGTCATCACATTAACAAACATTACATACCACAGTCACTAGGTTCATCAATGTCATCACATTAACAAACATTACAAACCACAGTCACTAGGTTAATCATTGTTATTACATTAACAAACATTACAAACCACAGTCACTATGTTCATCACTGTTATTACATTAACAAACATTACTAACCAGAGTCACTAGGGTCATCACTGACATCACATTAACAAACATTACAAACCACAGTCACTATGTTCATCACTGTTATTAAATTAACAAACATTACAAACCAGAGTCACTAGGTTCATCACTGTTATTACATTAACAAACATTACAAACCAGAGTCACTAGGTTCATCACTGTCATCATATTAACAAACATTACAAACCACAGTCACTATGTTCATCACTGTCACCACATTAACAAACATTTAAAAACCACAGTCACTAGGTTCATCACTGTCATCACATTAACAAACATTACAAACCAGAGTCACTAGGTACATCACTGTCATCACATTAACAAACATTACAAACCACAGTCATTTGGTTCATCACTGTCATCACATTAACAAACATTACAAACCACAGTCACTAGGTTCACCACTGTCATCACATTAACAAACATTACAAACCACAGTCACTAGGTTCATCACTCTCATCACATTAACAAACATTACAAACCACAGTCACTGGGTCCATCACTGTCATCACATTAACAAACAATACGAACCACAGTCACTAGGTTCATCACTGTCATCACATTAACAAACATTACAAACCACAGTCACTGGGCCCATCACTGTCATCACATTAACAAACAATACAAACCACAGTCACTAGTTCATCCCTGTCATCACATTAACAAACATTATAAATCACAGTCACTAGGTTCATCACTGTCATCACATTAACAACAATACAAACTACAGTCACTAGGTTCATCACTGTCATCACAATAACAAGCATTATAAACCACAGTCACTCAGTTCATCATTGTCACCACATTAACAAACATTACAAACCACAGTCACTGCGCCCATCACTGTCATCACATTAACAAACAATACAAACCACAGTCACTAGGTTAATAACTGTCACCACATTAACAAGCATTACAAACCACATTCACTAGGTTCATCCCTGTCATTACATTAACAAACATTACAAACTACAGTCACAAGGTTCATCACTGTCATCACATTAACAACAATACAAACCACAGTCACTAGGTTCATTACTGTCATCACATTAACAACAATACAAACCACAGTCACTAGGTTCATCACTGTCATTACATTAACAAACATTACAAACTACAGTCATTATGTTCATCACTGTCAACACATTAACAAACATTACAAATCACAGTCACTTGATTCATCACTGTCACCACATTAACAAACATTACAAACCAGAGTCACTACGTTCATCACTGTCATCATATTAACAAACATTACAAACCACAGACACTAGGTTCATCACTGTCATCACATTAACAAACATTATAAACAACAGTCACTAGGTTCATCACTGTCATCACATTAACAAACATTACAAACCACAGTAACTATGTTCATCATTGTCTCCACATTAACAAACATTACAAAGTACAGTCACTAGCTTCATAACTGTCATCACATTAAGAAACATTACACACCACAGTCACTTGGTGCATCACTGTCACCACATTAAAAAACATTAAAAAAAACCACAGTCACTAGGTTCATCACTGTCATCACATTAACAAACATTATACACCACAGTCACTAGTTCATCACTGTCATCACATTAACAAACATTACAAACCACAGTCACTAGGTTCATCACAGTCATCACATTAACACACATTACAAACCACAGTCACTAGGTTCATCACTGTCACCACATTAACAAACATTACAAACCACAGTCACTAGGTTCATCACTGTCAACACATTATCAAATATTGCAAACCACAGTCACTAAGTTCATCACTGTCATCACATTAACAAACATTACAAACCATAGTCACTAGGTCCATCACTGTCATCACATTAATACACATTACAAACCACAGTCACTAGGTTCATCACTGTCATCACATTAACAAACATTATACACCAGAGTCACTAGTTCATCACTGTCATCACATTAACAAACGTTACAAACCACAGTCACTAGGTTCATCACTGTCATCACATTAACAAACATTACAAACCACAGTCAGTAGGTTCATCACTGTCATCACATTAACAAACATTACAAACCACAGTCACTAGGTTCATCACTGTCATCACATTAACAAACATTACAAACCATAGTCACTAGGTCCATCACTGTCATCACATTAACAAACGTTACAAACCACAGTCACTAGGTTCATCACTGTCATCACATTAACAAACATTACAAACCATAGTCACTAGGTTCATCATTGTCAACACATTAACAAACATTACAAACCACAGTCAGTAGGTTCATCACTGTCACCACATTAACAAACATTATACACCAGAGTCACTAGTTCATCACTGTCATCACATTAACAAACGTTACAAACCACAGTCACTAGGTTCATCACTGTCATCACATTAACAAACATTACAAACCACAGTCAGTAGGTTCATCACTGTCATCACATTAACAAACATTACAAACCACAGTCACTAGGTTCATCACTGTCATCACATTAACAAACATTACAAACCATAGTCACTAGGTCCATCACTGTCATCACATTAACAAACGTTACAAACCACAGTCACTAGGTTCATCACTGTCATCACATTAACAAACATTACAAACCATAGTCACTAGGTTCATCATTGTCAACACATTAACAAACATTACAAACCACAGTCAGTAGGTTCATCACTGTCACCACATTAACAAACATTATACACCAGAGTCACTAGGTTCATCACTGTCATCGCATTAACAAACAGTACAACCACAGTCGCTAGCTTGATCACTGTCATCACATTTACAGACATTACAAACAACAATCACTAACTGTCACCACATAAGCAAACATTACAAACGAACAGTCACTATTTTCAACACTGTCATCACATTAGCAGACATTAAAAATCACAGTCACTAGGTTTATCACTTTCGCCACATTAGCAAACATTACAAACCACAGTAACTAGGTTCATCACTGTCGTCTTCGGGGCCACAATCCATTTGTCCGTTGCACCATGCAGAAGGATACAAACATCTGTTAGTGATATTGCACTTCCATTTGTAAAACGGACACGGATAAGACACTAAATGATCTATGAAGTAAAAGCGGTATTCAGTATTATAAAAAGTTAAATACAAATGCGCACTCAAGTTAACATTTAGTATTCATTTTAGACATTTTGATGAATTTCATCTGAATTTGCTGACAGGGTAATGGTATGTGCAATATATTCGCCCATAATTTTTACTTTGATTGTTTATTTCAATGGTATTATTTTCAAATAACTTAATGCCGTCTCAAAAATAAATTTTATGGATGTTTCAAACTGTGGCCATCATTAACTTGAATAACTTAATGGCGTCTCACAAATTTATTTTACTGATGTTATAAAAGGTCGCCATTATTAACAAAGTTACAGACCAGTCATTTTCATCAGTACCATCACCAGGTCCACATTGGTTGTTCCCGTCTCACCACGAAATAAGAGGACTCATTGATATGTTGTGAGCCTTGTATTGCAATATTCTAATTTTATCAACCATTTTGCATTATTTTTCTACATAATGATATTAACTTGAAATAATCTAATGCTGTCCCTAAAATTAAATTCATAAATTATATAAATGTTCGCCATTGTTAACAAAGTTACAAACCACAGTCCTTTTCATCAGCACCATCACCATCACCACAATCATTATCCCCGTCACACCACCACTTTGATCTCACACATCTTTTAGATATAGGGCATCTCCTAAATCCTTGACGACATCTATCGGACTCTGAAACAGAATGAAGAAAAATATCTGATTTATCATTAAGATATGAGATATCATTATTAAACTTTATGTACTAATGTAATAATTTCAGATGACCATGTAATCATTTTTACGAGTAATGCCTTAACTATCATGAGGGTTGAAAGAGGATATCCAGTTGACCATGCACTCATTTTGACGAGTAGTGTCTATCTTTCATGAGGGTTAAAAGAGGATATCCAGTTGACCATGCACTCATTTTGACAGATTCTTATATATGACAAATAGGTTTCAATACGCCGAGCAATTATAAGGCGACGTCCTGGTTCAAAATGACGTTGTTCGTGCTATTGTTTATCCTTTCTTAGAAGAATATGATTTTTCATAAATATAGAAATAAAAAAAAATCATTTCAAAAAGATATTCTGTCACAAGGCTTTTCTCCTCATCCAAAACCAATGGATAGCAAGATACATGTACTAAGCCTGTGTATTGTATATAACATGTGATACTTACATTCAAGTATTAGTAATTTTCTTTGCGTATTCATTTGTCTGAATACATTCTATTCGTTTATAATTATATTCATAAGATAAACATCTTGTTTTCATCGCCCTAATTCATTCGGGACCGTTTTAATTTCTTTATCAACTTGACGTTTAAATGGCCAAATGCATCACGTGACGTCATTTGCTTAAAACTGTTGTAGGCGTTAATATTACAGATATAATGGGTAAATATTATAAAATGGTTTACAGAATTCACTTTTTGATACGTTCTATTTCCAATTGATATATTGATGAAAAAATGGAGTAATTTAGATGAACTGTTCAGGAGATGTAAATCCAAATAGAGCACAGAGGGTTCTCTTGCCAGCATTTTGTAACAAAATCTGGATGGGGTTAGGTAGTAATTTTGTATTAAACTTAAAATTTTGTGCGATGATTGCTACATTTATTTTTATTTTTAAACGATATGAGATTAAGGTAGCAATTTTTCCGCTCATTGGAATGTTAACAAATTACTTAAACCCGTCATTTACTGGTTGGACTCTAAAAATAATGACGTCAAGAATAATGCCTAAAATTGTATAATATTTACTATTTCATACAATTTGACGTACAAGTATTGATGTATTTTCTATTTTTCATTTGTTTCAGACCTTCTTTCGTTATTAAAAGAATGACCGTAATATTATACATTCATGCATCAGGTTTAAAATAACAGGGGTCTATCGATGATATGATGCAAATCTGTCGAAAATTCTAGAAAAAATGGACATGTACTTATTTGGAACGTCATAATTCCATTGGAAGCTCGTTGACATATACTTATTTCATTAAAATACTATACATTATATTGTTCTCTACCAACAGAAATAATAGAACTTAAGCTGTAATGTTTAATAGTGTGTTTTGGAAAGAGTTTATCTATGAACCTTAAGCAAATCTTATCCATTATGAAATCAATGAAAATCTGTTTTCTAGTGCATTTCTTTTCATCCCTTTTCAGATGATTAATGGTTTTTTTTTTTGGTATTTAATCAATAACTGAAGTGTTTTGGGTGGAAAGGGGTAATTTTTTCATTAAAAATCACTGATTTCTGGAGAATATTTAAAATATCTATTGGATTTGTTTAAAATGATAGCAGGAATGTATTTTCAACTATAATTGTTTAGATTCATTCATAAATTACATATTTGAAACAAAAAGGGTATATCTTCTACAGTAACTTTATTTTGGTCAAAATGCTTGTTTTCTGTTTTAAAATAACAGATTTCTGGAAAAATTCTATAAATTCATTATCTTAGCCAGAATTATAGATTCAATGCTACTTTCATATTGAAAAATAGTAATCTAATCACATAAAAATAAAATAATGTAACAATTCATTAAATTCAGCATTTTTGGAGTAAATTTGTATTTTTCCTGCAAAAACCGCTTATTTTAGAAAATTATTATTGTTTCTTCTAGTCAACCTAATTTGACACATTTTAGCTTTGATAGGAAGCTGTTTCTTATAAAAAGTGGATAGGAATGTCATTTGAGATTTGAAATTCAATTTACATGCTATGTGGGGACAAGAAAGCTAATATTTGTGTAAAAATAACTTATTTCTTTATATAATTTGTTAAATTTAATATATTATAAATCAAAGCAGGAGAGGTTTACTATAATTTGCTGGCATTTAAATGATCAAGTGAAATCATTCTGGAGATATTGCATTGATTATGTTGCTATTTTTTTGGGGGGGGGGGGGACTGCGTGAATTTTTATTTAAAAATCGCCGATTTCTGGAAAATCTTTATAACTCTGAAATGCCACATTATTTATGGTATTCAGAAGAGTTGACTGGGTACATGTAATATCATAGTTTTTCGTTCTATGTGATATAATGTAATGACGTGCACTTTATGGTATCATTCGTCTATTTGTTTGATATTTTGGCAATACATATGTTTTATATAAAGAAAAAGCTGAAATCAAGTAAATTACTACAGAAAGTTTTATTTCACAAATTATCACTTTTATGATCTTGATTTCCTATCAAATTGCTTATTTTTTCTTAATTTACCTATCAATATATTCAAATCTTGTGACGTATTGTTATATTTGTGACAAAAATATAAAACCAAATGGAAAAGCAAGCACTTAACCGAAAATGTAATAAACATATTTAGAAGTTATTTTTAATGTTAAATGCTTGCTAATATGTATTTTAATGTAATGCACCTTACCCCACATATAACAATATTACACAAAGTTGAAGTAAAATGGTGAATAAGTATAAAGAATAAACTGTCAAATAGCAAAAAAAAAAATAATAATAGTGGTAATTTCAAAAATAAGACTTTTTGTAATGAAGGGGTAGGGGTAATATCTGCTGTTTTTGACCCCAGTTTTTGCTATTTTCATATATTGTTTTCATACTGATTGTTATTTTTTCAATAGGGGTTGATATATTGATGTTTATTAAAATGAATAGAATAAAGATATTATAAATGTGTATGAGAGTTGCTCACTATTACATGTACCAAAATTAATGATAAAATATTAACAACCACATTTCAAAATCATACTTTAAAGTATATATAGAGCAAACACGTTTTACAAAGTCATACCTTTCATAAACATCTAGAATATTGAAAGTGATTTCTCATGTGAGTTTGAACGTGTTACATGCCCTTGCTCTATGGTATGCAGGTATGTTTGTCTCTTGCCGAAAAAATATGAATTTCTATCGTGAAGACATAGATCTATATTTTCAATCGTTTTGCCCTAAAAAGTAGGGTTTTAGAGAAACCATATGAAATATGTGCTTTTTTGTTTACAAGAAGCATGCTGAATGAGAAAATATGATTTTTCAAAAATTTTGATCGGGGCCAAAATTGTCACTCTTGCCCCTACCTCTTTTCTATGTCTTTATATAAAACTTTTTTTTTGCCCAATATTATCAAACAAATTAACAAAGGATACCTAAAACTCATATATCCTACAACGATAAATTATGATATACCCAAGGTTACACTTTTGAATATCATAAATAATGTAACATTTCATAGTAATAAAGATTTTCCAGAAATCGGCGATTCTTAAATAAAAATTCAGGCATCCCCCCATAAATAGCAAAATAATCAAACCGATTTCTTCTAGCTCATTTCACTTTATAACTTAAATGCCAATAAATCATAGGAAATCTTTTCTGTTTCGATTTACTAAAATATACAAATTTTAAAAAGAAATAAGTGATTTTTGCACAAATATTAGTTTGTTTGCCCCAAAATAGCATAGAAATTAAATTTCAGTTCTCACATGGCATTCCTATCACATCATAACAAGAAACAGCATCCTATCAAATATATCACGTGTCAATTCGGGTAGATTAAAAAAAATAGTAATTATTTTCTCAAAATAAGTGGTTTTTGAACAAAAAATACAAATTTTGTCCAAAGTAAAGTACAAAATATACCCTTTTTGTTTCAAACATATAATTTATTAACGAATCTCAACAATTACAGTTGCAAATACATTCCTGCTTTCATTTTAAAGAAATCCAATAGATTCAAAAAATATTCTCCAGAAATCAGCTATTTTTGAATGAAAAATACATTTTTTGACGAAAGATCACAAGAAAAACATATATAATCTGAAAAAGTATGAAAAGGTACACTAGAAAACAACTTTCAATCATTGATTTCATAATGGATAATGGATTTTTAAATCATAGATTTCTGAATGAAAACACAGATTTTTATTAAAAAAAAAACCGACACTTTCGAGAATTTTGCAAAAATCTATGAATATGAAATAAATGTCATTTAATAAGGAAAACTTTCAAGATATTTTTTAAAAAAAACATCACTGAACAAATGTATGCAATAATGCGGAATTGAGAAGCAAGAAGAAATAAAAGATTCCCTTGAAATTCTGTGATATTTTGCAAAAAGATCTGCAATTTAACACCAAAACACACAATAAAAATATAAATTGAAACGTATAACTTATTTTAACCAAAAGAGCACCAAAAATACTATATATAAACATTTTCTAATTTTTAAAACCATCATCCAAGTAAGATTAAAAATAAAATTCCTATTTTCGGTGATTTTTATTTCAAAAAGTCGCATTTCCCCCCATAAATAATATTTCCTTACATATTTAAGTCTTAAATTTTTCCTAATATGTTATGCCCTACATAATTACGTGACAAAAAGATTAAAAACTATTTCTGTTGCAATGTGTTCAAGGTTTGGCTATTTCTTCTCAAAATTCACTGGACTATTAGAATTCACAATTTACAAGCATCTCTGAACAGCAGACAAAGATAAATAATGAGTTAAAGAAGATCCTGACGACAATCTCCACAGCAATCACAAAAGAGCATTAAATTGAGCATCAACGGACCCCTAGCAACCTAGAGATAGGATAAGGTGCCGTGGAAGAGTAGTCATCCCCTATTGGCTAGACACACTGGCCGTCGATGTTCACCTACGGAACTGAAAACAATGGCCAAAAAACATGCACTGGTGGAAGTTATGTCTATATAGAATAACTACACAATCATTTACTTTCAAAAAAGTACTACAATGTATTTCGATGGCCTTGTTAAAGAGTTGGGTTTGAATTGAACACCTTGAAATCCAACTTACCCTCCAATATAGCTGTCTGTCTCGGTTATAATAGATAACCACAAATCAGCTCCGACCCGCTTCCTTTGGCTTTGACACAACAAATTTAGATTTAGATTTATACATACTTATATTGCAAACCTAATATGCATAAAATCCGTACAAACAACGTTTCATCACTGGTTCCTAAAAATGCCCAACCAAATCTGTATCGATCTTAGACAATGCATTGTCCATCAATAATTCAAATTCGCGGATTACCTCAATAGTATCTATCCTTCGGAGCTTGAAGTAAGAGAAACTGCAGAGATAAATAAATCAGCATCGCATTTGGACATAATGTTGTCCTACGACACTGATGGTCACATGAACACTTCACTTTATGACAAACGTGACGACTTCAATTTCAGCATCACAAACTTTCCTTTTCTGAGATGCAAAATCCCTTCGTCGTCTGCTTATGGCGTGTTAATATCTCAGTTGATACGCTATGCCAGAGCAACTACCAAATATAAGGATGTTTTTCTCTGAGAGCTAGGCGTCTTTCAGATAAGCTTCTCAGTCAGGGATAACTTTTTGACCGACTAACATCGTCACTGAGGAAGTTCTACGGTTGGGAGCTCGTCGTACACTATTTTGCCCCACTGTCAAGAATGGTTGATGATATTCTGTCATATACCATTAAAACTATCCAACCAATGATTTTAACTATATCTTCCGAAACGGAAGAAACTGGATGGGACAATTGTACCAGATGAAGCGGTCGGTGTTGCAGGCAAGCAGAAGATGCTTACTCTTCCTGGGCACCTGGTTTCACTGCGATATCGGGAGGTCGCTTCTTTTCATGTGGTTGAGTTTTTTTTTACGTTGCCTTCGTTCCTATTTTATTCTGATTTAGTATGCCCTCGGTTCGTAAGTTAGGTCTAAACTAAATTTGAATCACGTAGATTAAGACTATTTGAAGGGGATTCCCATGCACTAGATTAATTGCGTATCTCACATCATTCGACTGCCAATGATCAACTGACCTCATTTCGAGTTCATTTGAAAAAAAAACTACAGATGTCACCAAAGAAGAAAGGTAAAAATAAAGTGAAAAACATGAAGTCGACGCATCGGCGAATGTTACTAATTTGTAAAGCACAATCATAGATTTTGGAACACCCTGTGTAGCACTATTATATTTTGTGGAACACATTGTATATCACTATTGTAGATTGTGGAACACCTTGTGTAGCACTATAATACGCAGTGGAACACCTTGTGTGGCACTATTAAAGATTGTGGAACAACTTGTGTAGAACTATTAAAGATTGTGGAACACATTGTATGGCACTATTGTAGATTGTGGAACACATTGTGTATTATTACTATGAATTGTGGAACACATTTTGTAGGACTGTTATATATTGTGGAACACATTGGATAGAACTAATATAGATAGTGGAGCTCCTTATGTAGCACTTTTATAGATTGTGTAATACCTTGTGTAGAACTATTATAGATTATAACACCTTGTGTAGAACTATAATTATAGATTGTGGAACACCTTTTGTAGCACTAGTATGGATTATGGAACACCTTGTGTAGCACTAGTATGGATTATGGAACACCTTGTGTAGCACTACTATACAATGTGGAATACCTTGTGTAGCACTAGTATAGATTGTGGCACAACTTGTGTAGCACTGTTGTAGATGTGTAGCACCCTAATAGATTATGGAACACTTTGTGAAGCACTATTATAAATTGTGTAACACCTTATTTAGCACTAGTATAGATTATGGAACACCTTGTGTAGCACTACTATAGATTGTGTAATACCTTTGGCAGCACTATAATAGATTTTGTAACACCTTGTGTAGCACTGTCATAGATCGTGTAACACCTTGTGATGCACTATTATAGATTGTGGAACACCTTTTGTAGCACTATTATAGATTGTGGAACATGTACCTTGTGTAGCAGTATTAAAGATTGTGAAACACCTTTTGTAGCACTAATATAGATTGTGGAACATGCACCTTGTGTAGCAGTATTATAGATTGTGAAACACTTTGTGTAACACTATTAAAGATTGTTGAACACATTGTGTAGCACAATTAAAGATTGTGTTTTAAATTTGAAGCACTATTATAGATTGAGGAACACCTTGTGTAGCACTATTATAGATTGTGGATCACCTTGTGTAGCACTATTATAGATTGTGGCACACCTTTAGTAGCACTATTATAGATTGTTGAACCCATTGTGTAGCACTTTTATAGATTATGTAACACCTTGTGTAGCACTATTATAGATAGTGTAACACCTTGTGTAGCACTATTATAGATTGTGTAATATATTGTGTAGTACTATTATAGATTGTGTAACACCTTGTGTAGAACAATTATAGATTGTGTAACACCTTGTGTAGCACTATTATAGATCGTGTAACACCTTGTGTAGCACTATTATAGATCGTGTAACACCTTGTGTAGCACTCTTATACATTGTGGGTCACCTTGCGTAGCACTGTTATAGATTGAGGAACACCTTGTGTAGCACTATTATAGATTGTGTAACAACTTGTGTAGCACTGTTATAGATTGAGGAACACCTTGTGTAGCACTGTTATAGATTGTGTAACACCTTGTGTAGCACTGTTATAGATTGTGTAACACCTTGTGTAGCACTGTTATAGATTGTGTAACACCTTGTGTGTCACTATTATAGATTGTGGAACACCTTGTGTAGCACTATAATAGATTGTGGAACATCTTGTGTAGCACTATTATAGATTGTGGAACATCTTGTGTAGCACTATTATAGATTGTGGAACACCTTGTGTAGCACTGTTATAGATTGTGTAACACCTTGTGTAGCACTATTATAGATTGTGTAACACCTTGTGTAGCACTGTTTTAGATTGTGTAACATATTGTGTGGCACTATTACAGATTGTGTAACACCTTGTGTAGCACTATTATAGATTGTGTAACACCTTGTTTCTCACTGTTATAGACTGTGTAACACATTTTTTAGCACTGTTATAGATTGAGGAACACCTTGTGTAGCACTATTATAGATTGTGTAACACCTTGTGTAGCACTGTTATAGATTGAGGAACACCTTGTGTAGCACTGTTATGGATTGTGTAACACCTTGTGTAGCACTGTTATAGATTGTGTAACACCTTGTTTACCACTATTATAGATTGTGTAACACCTTGTGTAGCACTATTATAGATTGTGAAACACCTTGTGTAGCACTGTTATAGATTGTGTAACACCTTGTGTAGCACTGTTATAGATTGTGTAACACCTTGTGTAGCACTATTATAGATTTTGGAACATCTCGTGTAGCTTTATTATAGATTGTGGAACATCTCGTGTAGCACTATTATAGATTGTGGAACACCTTGTGTAGCACTGTTACAGATTGTGTAACACCTTGTGTAGTACTATTATAGATTGTGTAACACCTGATGTAGTTCTATTATAGATTGTGTAACACCTTATGTAGTACTATTATAGATTGTGTAACACCGTGTGTAGTACTATTATAGATTGTGTAAGACCTTGTGTAGCACTATTATAGATTGTGGAACACCTTGTGTAGCACTGTTATAGATTGTGTAAAACCTTGTGTAGCACTTTTATAGATTGTGTAACACCTTGTGTAGCACTAATATAGATTGTGTAACACTTTGTGTAGCACTATTATAGATTGTGGAACACCTTGTGTAGCACTGTTATAGATTGTGTAACACCTTGTGTAGCACTGTTATAGATTGTGTAACACCTTGTGTAGCACTATTATAGATTGTGTAACACCTTGTGTAGCACTATTATAGATTGTGTAACACCTTGTGTAGTACTATTATAGATTGTGTAACACCTTATGTAGTACTATTATAGATTGTGTAACACCTTATGTAGTACTATTATAGATTGTGTAACACCGTGTGTAGTACTATTATAGATTGTGTAAGACCTTGTGTAGCACTATTATAGATTGTGTAACACCTTGTGTAGCACTGTTATATATTGTGTAACACCTTGTGTAGCACTGTTATATATTGTGTAACACCTTGTGTAGCACTGTTATAGATTGTGTAACACCTTGTGTAGCACTATTATAGATTGTGTAACACCTTGTGTAGCACTATTATAGATTGTGGAACACCTTGTGTAGCACTGTTTTAGATTGTGTAACACCTTGTGTAGCACTGTTATAGATTGTGTAACACCTTGTGTAGCACTATTATAGATTTTGGAACATCTTGTGTAGCACTATTATAGATTGTGGAACATCTCGTGTAGCACTATTATAGATTGTGGAACACCTTGTGTAGCACTGTTACAGATTGTGTAACACCTTGTGTAGTACTATTATAGATTGTGTAACACCTTATGTAGTACTATTATAGATTGTGTAACACCTTATGTAGTACTATTATAGATTGTGGAACATCTCGTGTAGCACTATTATAGACTGTGGAACACCTTGTGTAGCACTGTTATAGATTGTGTAACACCTTATGTAGCACTATTATAGATTGTGGAACACCTTGTGTAGCACTGCAATAGATTGTGTAACACCTTGTGTATCACTGTTATAGATTGTGTAACACCTTGTGTAGCACTATTATAGATTGTGTAACACCTTATGTACCACTATTATAGATTGTGGAACACCTTGTGTAGCACTGCTATAGATTGTGTAACAACTTGTGTAGCACTGTTATAGATTGAGGAACACCTTGTGTAGCACTGTTATAGATTGTGTAACACCTTGTGTAGCACTGTTATAGATTGTGTAACACCTTGTGTTACACTATTATAGATTGTGGAACATCTTGTGTAGCACTGTTATAGATTGAGATACACCTTGTGTAGCACTGTTATAGATGGTGTAACACCTTGTGTAGCACTGTTATAGATTGTGTAACACCTTGTGTAGCACTATTATAGATTGTGGAACATCTCGTGTAGCACTATTATAGATTGTGGAACACGTTGTGTAGAACTGTTATAGATTGTGTAACACCTTGTGTAGCACTATTATAGATTGTGTAACACCTTGTGTAGCACTATTATAGATTGAGGAACACCTTGTGCAGTACTGTTATAGGTTGTGTAACACCTTGTGTAGCACTATTATAGATTGTGAAGCACCTTGTGTAGCACTGTTATAGATTGTGTAACACCTTGTGTGTCACTATTATAGATTGTGGAACACCTTGTGTAGCACTATTATAGATTGTGGAACATCTTGTGTAGCACTATTATAGATTGTGGAACATCTTGTGTAGCACTATTATAGATTGTGGAACACCTTGTGTAGCACTGTTATAGATTGTGTAACACCTTGTGTAGCACTATTATAGATTGTGTAACACCTTGTGTAGCACTGTTTTAGATTATGTAACATATTGTGTGGCACTATTACAGATTGTGTAACACCTTGTGTAGCACTATTATAGATTGTGTAACACCTTGTTTCTCACTGTTATAGATTGTGTAACACATTTTGTAGCACTGTTATAGATTGAGGAACACCTTGTGTAGCACTATTATAGATTGTGTAACACCTTGTGTAGCACTGTTATAGATTGAGGAACACCTTGTGTAGCAATGTTATGGATTGTGTAACACCTTGTGTAGCACTGTTATAGATTGTGTAACACCTTGTGTACCACTATTATAGATTGTGGAACATCTCGTTTGGCACTATTATAGATTGTGAAACACCTTGTGTAGCACTGTTATAGATTGTGTAACACCTTGTGTAGCACTGTTATAGATTGTGTAACACCTTGTGTAGCACTATTATAGATTTTGGAACATCTCGTGTAGCACTATTATAGATTGTGGAACATCTCGTGTAGCACTATTATAGATTGTGGAACACCTTGTGTAGCACTATTATAGATTGTGTAAGACCTTGTGTAGTACTATTATAGATTGTGTAAGACCTTGTATAGCACTATTATAGATTATGGAACACCTTGTGTAGCACTATTACAGATTGTTTAACAACTTGTGTAGCACTATTATAGATTGTGTAACACATTGTGTAGCACTATTATAGATTGTGGAACATCTTGTGTAGCACTATTATAGATTGTGGAACACCTTGTGTAGCACTATTATAGATTGTGGAACACCTTGTGTAGCACTATTATAGATTGTGTAACACCTTGTGTAGCACTATTATAGATTGTGGCACATCTTGTGTAGCACTATTATAGATTGTGGAACATCTTGTGTAGCACTATTATAGATTGTGTAACACCTTGTGTAGCACTATTATAGATTGTGTAACACCTTGTGTAGCACTATTATAGATTGTGTAACACCTTGTGTAGCACTATTATAGATTGTGGCACATCTTGTGTAGCACTATTATAGATTGTGGAACATCTTGTGTAGCACTATTATAGATTGTGTAACACTTTGTGTAGCACTATTATAGATTGTGTAACACCTTGTGTAGCACTATTATAGATTGTGGCACATCTTGTGTAGCACTATTATAGATTGTGGCACATCTTGTGTAGCACTATTATCGATTGTGTAACACCTTGTGTAGCACTATTATAGATTGTGGAACATCTTGTGTAGCACTATTATAGATTGTGGAATACATTATGTAGTACTATTATAGATTGTGTAACACCTTGTGTAGCACTATTATAGATTGTGTAACACCTTGTGTAGCACTATTATAGATTGTGTAACACCTTGTGTAGCACTATTAAAGATTTTGGAATACCTTGTGTAGCACTTATAGATTGCGGAACGTCATGTGTAGCAGTTAATGAGTTTGGACCCCTTATGAATTTGCAATATACTTGGAAACGGTTGATTGACACCCATATAGGAAAAGTAACGACCCCTCCCCCAAATATCTTTTATTTTGATTGTTTTTTGAATAACTTGAAATAACTTAATGCCGTCGATTAAATTAAAATTCCATTGATGTTATTAAACACCGCAGCGTATCACGTGATATGAAAAAAAAATCTTTTGCATGGGAATCCCCTTCGATTAACAAGGTAAATGCTGTCTAAATCTACATTATATGAATTTATTCTAGGCCTATTATACGATCATCGTTATAAATCATATGATGGTTATCTATTCATATAGAGGTATGCCCAGAGAATACTTGAACAGAAAGTTTTGTTTATTTACGTGCACCATATCATAACATGTAAACAAAATAGAAAATTTTCTGTTAAAGTGTTCTCTAAATATTCCTCTATTCTTGACCAAAAAAGATTGCTATCATATTTATAGTAGTGATGCTCATATGATTGGCGTAAACTATTTTCATATAAAGTAGATTTAGACAGTATTTCCTTAGTTTAATCGAAGGGGATTCCCTTGTAAGATATATATATATATATGTTACAGGGAATAAGTGTAATCAGGGATTTCATGTAATTCCTGAAATTTAGGGATTTCATGTAATCCCTGGTTCGATTAGTCATTACATGTAATTCCTGAAATAGGCCAGGTATTTCATGTAATCCCTGAATTTTTCATGCATTTTTACACTTATTTCCTAACCTTAATTTCTCCTTATTTTCATTTTAAAAATCAATTATTTTTGACTCAGTTGATGCTGCATTTCCTCTCTGTCAAGTACCCAGAAACAATTATGCCAAATAAGTGAAAATATTCAAACTAGAAAAGGTAAATTCCCCAAATTTCGAAGTTCATTTATCTTGTTTATCATTATCTATGCAAAATGGACATAAAACAAACCCATGAGCACAACGAAAAAGAATTTATCGAACGAAATTGATGGTCAAAGTACTCTAAAACATATATCGAAAGTTTCAATCGTAAACATTCGTATTTAACCCTCATTAACGTATCTTGATAATGGACAAAAAAGAAATGATAAAAATGTTCTAATTTTCATTTATTTATTATGTTATGTCTAAATAAGTTTAATATATATGCAAAATTACTTTTTTGGCGAGGCAACGGATATCCCCGTCCGACAGCAAGCATAAAACACCAGACTGAGTATCAAGGTCCATAAAATTATTCCTATTTTCTGGTAAAACAATTGGATATCCCCTTCCTTCGTGTACATCTAAATACTAAGATATTTTGATTGCAACAAGTTTCATTGAAATAGGATAGATGCAAAGAAAAGATTTTGGGATGAAGCGATCACCATTGCACTTTGGTACAATGGCTGTATTGAGTTACATAGTCCAATCAAGATTCAATGCATACAATTTTACCGAGTACATGTATTTCAGTCATATCAGTGGACCAAAATCGATCTGTTCAACCGAATTGTCCGCTCAAGAGTTTTTCTAACATATCATGTTCCCATCAATCTTAAATTAGCATAATCAGCCTTAAAAGCAGCTCTGATTATATACGGAACCATTTTTTCTCTTTCAGTAATAGGATTTTATATTATGGACATGAAAAACATCTATCATATCGCAATTTCATCATTTTTATTTGATTTTCGGCCGTCAGGAAATAAGTGTCCCTAAAATTTTGGGGATTTCATGTAATTCCTAAAATGACCAGGAATTACACGTAATCACTGAACCTTTCAGGAATTACATTAAATCCCTGATTACACTTATTCCCTGTAACATATACACGGAAATAAAGGTGTTTCGTGATTCTAACACAATTTCAGTGGTAATTTTGTCTACCTTTGATCCTTCTTAATTTGTTAATGATATCACCATTAAATGCAGGTTGCGAAATACCCTAATAGTAAACGTCTTCAAATTCAATAGCATCATTTAAGAACAGATTAACCTTAAACTTGTGTAAAGCGGTGCGGACTTACAAGCCATACTTCGTACTTCGCGTTGTCTGATTAATTAAAGGTCTGTACTTCTTATGGAAAGAAAACATCGCTGAAATTTTACAAAGTTTATTTAACGAAACATTGTTTGACAGAATCCATAGCATGCGAGAAAGTTAATATGACAATTGAAAATGACGTATTGCATTTAAACAAGGGAGGGGAATTGCACTATATGATGGATAATTCTAGATAAATTCGTGTTCATCTCTCAAAGATAAGGTTGTCTCAAACTCTTCAAAAGCATCTGAAATTATGAGGGATTGTACGTAAATGTACTCAATATGCTGCTACTGTAATTAACAATCATTTCTCCAACTCAGAGATAAAACCAACTTGTAATTAACTTCTTATCAATCTCTGGACTTTCCAAGTATTGAATAATCAATATTACAATTAATCATGATAAATTTGAGAAACTATTTCCCATGAAATCTTAAGATAAACTTATTAACTGAGATTTCTTGAATCTGTCTCTAATCTTATTTCAGATATCATTATGTGAATCGATACAAACATCATCCCATTTTCATGCAAGGGTATTAATTTACTTTCGTGTTCTGATTAAGGCATCGGTTCACTTTAGAGTTATTCCTCTTTCTACAGTGTGCAAATTCCCGAACATAAAGTAATCATTCACCATACATATTGTGGGGGAGAGGCCATATTAGTAGGGTGACCAAGTCGCCAAAAGTGGCTTATTTTAGGAGTTTAGTCGACATGCATAGTACACGGCAAATATTGGTATCAAATGAAAGCTCTTTATCTGTGGTTCATGAATCAAGATGTCGTCAAATTATTTTCATTGTAAAACATCTTCAAAAATGACGTTGAAATGACGTCATCAACGTATGTAAAAATTCCGAAAAATCGCTGAAAAAAGGAATCGATGAATATTTTTTCTGTGGAAAGTAACATCAAAGATTGAAAGGTGAAAATTACTAACATATTTAAAACTTTTTCGAATATGATAAGTTTTAATTCAAATTTCTCATAAAATTTGTGTTTTGGGGTTAAAAAAGTTTATTTTGCTAAAAAATTGTATTACTTTGTAAAAATTCTATTTGTTTTTTCCCGTCTCTGAGATCCACTGAATAAATTCTGATCGTACTTCAAAAAATTAAATCTGAACATTTTCCGCTTCCAATTGATATCAAATATATTTAATTATTTTATTGCAAAAATTTCAAAACAGCTGTTTTTCTACAAAAATCTGCATACTAATTTCTATTAATATTATTTCTATACTTCAATCATAACATCTTTATCTCTAATGAATTTGATAATTGAAGGATGTATTCTAATTTGATCTTTTATGCTCTTTCGCATAATAACTTACGTTTTAAACACATTATTTGTATTTTCAGTTTTTTGGGGGGGAAAACTGTATTTTTCATTCAAAAATCACGGATTTCTGGATATTTTCTATATAATTCACATCATCATTTAATTGCAGTGAAATTACAATCTTTAGTAGTTATAACATATTTTTTCTATCATGTTACAAAATTCAAGCAAAAATTTATTTTTATTCTCTAAACTTGGGTAAGATTAGGATTTTTATGGCTGTTCTTGTATGCCTGTCTTTTATCCTATGGAAGGGGGGGGGGGGGGGGGGTTACGGATATCGGTATTGCAGCACCGGTGCGTCCTGCACCTTTAGAAAACATAGAGACAAAACCGTTTAAGCTAGTAACATCATATTTACCACGTAGATTTAACTTAATAAACATAAGAGAATTTTATTTTCAAGGTCGTGCGTGAAAGGTCAAGGTCATTTTGAGGCTAAAGATATATTTTTATGATAAATAGATTAAAATTTCATTGAAATAATTGGTGTTGTTCTCTTTTTGGTTCAGTGAATTTTGGAATTATTCATACTTAAAGGAAAATTAATTATCTTTCAAATATGTAACGGACTTTCTATATATTTTGTTCAATCAACAGAGAAATTACGTGCATGCGTACATTTAAGGGAAAGGGGGGGGGGGCACATGCTCACATTTATTTATTAAAACTATAGGAATTGCAAAAACGATTGATACAATGTCATTTGAGCTAGGTCTCTTTTACCATGAACATTGACTTTAAAAAGACAGAAACCTCTATTGATTTTTAAGGTCAGGGTCAAGGTCATTTTGTGGCTAAAAAAAGATTTTTGGTCAAATTTAAAAAAAAATCATTTAAATCTATTTTGGGTCAAACTATTTTAAATCTTCTTCATGATGAATAAAACATAAATGATCTCTGATGTATGTAAGGGGGTTTTATCTCCTCCTTTTGCACATTTGAGAAATTATGCGGAAGAGGAGGTGGTTGCATGCACACATGCTACATGTAACAAGATATGGTGACCAAACCGTCTGATCGAAATAGGAATTTACAATTTGTATGTTAGATAATTTTCGTTGTATAATAGAGAAATCGGTAATGCATGGTGATATCAAAGCTTAGGAACTTCAGGCTAACCATGAAGATTGAATAGACCCAGACAAAGGACTTACTTGATTGTTAGGATACGGGTCAATGAAGGTCAAGTTCATTTGACATCATTTATCATATGACAGGCGTATGTTGCAGCGTAACCGTTGCCCTATTTTTAGTATAACTTTCCGGGTACGAGGGGGGGGGGGGCTGCTTATTTTGAAATTTTAAATGAAGGGCCAATTCATTTCTCTATGTATGTGTCACAAAATATTTGTGAATTGTGAACCATAAATATTTATTTTGACTTAAAATAAATCCAAATAAAAAAAAAATTATTTACAATTCACAAATATTTCATGACATATGCGTTCATTTTTCTTTTTGTTTTTTGTTTTGTTTTGTTTTTTTGTTTTTTTTTTTTGAGGGGTTACAAGATTTGAACATTTATTGATAATAGATACCAGCTGGTTTAAAATCAAAATATTTTAAACCTTCTTCATGATAAATAAAATATATTACATTCCTTCCGCGTTACCCTAAAATGAAGGTATGTACAAATAAAAACGCACTTCTTTTTCAATTAAAAAAATGGAAATATAGTGTACCCTATGATTTACAGGCAAAAATTGGTCACTGGATATAATTCTTTGTGATAAACTTCAGAATCCAAGGGATTTATCGCGCTTCTCAGTTGCTTTATGTACTATGGTTTATAACCTATAGTACATTTTATAAACCGGAAAGCTTGATAAATCCCTGTGATCATAACAAAGCATAATCAGAATATAAAATCGAAAAAAAAAACCAAATCATTACAAATGATAAGAAGGATGACTCAGTTGAATTGCGTCTAAAAGAATGAATTCTTTCTCTGTTTATTATCCGATATAATCATCTTGATAGTTATGAACCTTAATGTGAAAGAGAGAGTTACAGAATAGGGACGCGTATGTAAATAGCTAATGAATGAACATTCCGGCTCTTGTGGTGAATTTTCACAATTTTATATTATTTTTTAAGCATAAAAATAAACATTTTGCCTGACAGTACACACATTTTATCTTAACATTTTGAATATAAACTTATTTCACTTGAAAGTACATTGAAAATTGTATAAATCTATGTTATTACTGCTTATGTCTAGAAGAGATACATGGTAAACTGTTTACCATTTCCTGTAATTTTTACATTAAAAAGCATTTTTTTTCATGATATCGGTGATGGTTTATCGAGGAGAGAGGACTTTCTACCAATCGACATAATTTTATGGATAACGCTGTATATGTACGTACACCCTAGCTGAATTAATCATAACGACGGCATCAATACCAATGTACTCGCAGTCACACACTAGTAGGTAATAGTCTTTATGGCCCTGTCACACTTTCACATTTTTGGTCAACGCACGAGTAACGACAAAGTAAATTTGCCAACACGTCGCAAAACGTTGAAGTCGTTGTTTGGTCGCTGGCTTGTCGTTGTGTGGACGTTGGTTTGCGATGTGGTCGTCGTACACAGCCACACTATTCTAGCGATGGTCTAACGTCCTCAACGTGTCTCCAACGACAGTCTAACGTCTTTGGCGTGTGCTTCAGGTCTTGACAACTAAATATTTTCTGAAAATTAAGTTTTGCTGTAAACGTTGTAGATTGTGAGAAGGTCGCTGCCAGGTTGTTGACAAGTCGTTAGGTGAACGTTGCGAGATGTTTGGGCTTGCTTTATAGAACGTTAACAGGTAAATTGTCAACTAGTTTTATGCGTTTGGAAGACGCTGAGGTCGTTTGGCGAACGTTCCCAATGCGCTACAAGGTCGCTATGCGCACGTTGAGAACGTTGCTTCATAAATGATTTTCAGACCAAACCCCTACGTTTACCAGCGTGTTGAAGGTCGTTATACTCGTGCGTTGGCCAAAAAAGTGAAGGCGTGACAAGGATATAAACCACTTCGTAGGTAATCTTAGAATAGGACTTGACATTCTTCACAACATATGCAAATATGCGTCAACATTGATGAAGTCCCATTTTTAAGTTGCCTCCTCTATATCTGTGATATTGATCTTTGACCTTGATAATCGAAAAAATGTTCTTTGTGTCATTTGTATTAAATGTATACTTTAAAGAGCTTGACCAAGATCTGTTGGTGAATGACACAGAGCATCTTCAATGATTTTGACGAATTTAATCCTGCGATCTTGACCTATAATATAATGGGTTTCTTCCTATAAGTGTATGGGCATTTGAAAGATCAAGTCAAAATTGTGCCCCCTTGGTTTGTATATGAAGATTTTAAGCATTTCCCTTTAGTGACCTTGATCTTTGACATTAGACAATCAAATTGGTTCTTCTTCTTGTTATAAACAATAAGTGTAAGGAGTTTGGTAAACTCCAATGTATCATCGGGACTGTATTAAAAGATTTAAAAATTCTAATCTGTGAGCTTGACCTTTGATGCATTACCTTGAAAACCAATAGTCAAGAGTTCTTTCTCCTATCATAAGCAACGAGTGTATTGAGTTTGGTGAAGATCAATTTCAAACTGCACCCTCTAGGCTGGGTGAAATTATTTTAAATTAAATTTAAATCTAAACATTTCCAGTCTTTCACCTTGAGCTTATATTTAAAAAACAATAGAGTTCTTTCACTTGTCATAAGAAATAAGTGTATGGAGTTTAGTAAAGATCCAATCAAATCTGTGCATAGGCTAAGAAAAATGATTTTTAACATTTCCAACTTGTGACCTTGACCTTTTACCAATGACCTTGAAAATCTATAGGGTTCTTTCTCTTGTCATAAGCAATAAGTGTATCAAGTTTGGTCAATACCCAATAAAAACTGTGCCTCCTGGGCTGTATAAAAGGATCAATAACATTTTCAACCGGTGACCTTGACCTTTGACCAATGACCTTGAAAATCAATAGGGTTTTTCCTCTTGTCATGGGCAATGAGTGTATGAAGTTTGGTCAAGATCCAATCAAAAGTGTGCCTCCTAGGCTGTATAAATGAGCGTGACATGCACAAACACACCCTCCCTCTCCCACACAGTCAACCTTACACACTCTCGTGCGCACCCTCACCAACGGTTGCATTATACCCCACTGCAATTATGCTGCGGGGGATGATTAGCAAACATTTGTTTTCTATGATGGAAGAGAAAATTGACAAATATTTGTCCTCCATGTTTGTACACGGAGAAGTATATTTCATTTTTTAAGGAATTATAACATTCACATTTTTAATTTGTTCTAAAAATAGCTACCGATGACGTCATCAATACAGATTTTACGTCACCGCAATTTACATATGTTAAGGATAAGATTGGATTATTATTCTGTTGATGCAATTTGTACAGAAAATTCAATTTTGTTTTCACCAATATGTCTTTCCTTTGTGAAAAAGACCAGAAATACGTAATCTATGTTGAATGACCCCTTTGACTTTTGACCCCTGAAAATGGAATGTTTGTACATTCAAACCTGTTGACGACATTGATATTTTGAAAGTACATTTCTTCTAGTTTCATTTGACATATAATTTACCCATGTACTAATCTGTCGACTAAATTGTAAAATTTAGCTCTTTGGTCACCGTACTATATGGTTACACATGGACCAGACATTCACGTTTTGGGTACTCAACTCTCGTCAGTGATCCTAAATCTTAACAATGTAATATTGCAAAAGAGTGTGAAAATTATTATGTCAAAACATTTACCGAAAGACGAAGCAGGATGGGTGGGATAAAATGCTACATGACCCTTGTTTAAAGTAATATACTCTGTTGGCTTAAATGGGTCCGGATTTCAAAAAGAAGCAGTGGTCCATAATTTTTGTAAACTCTCCAGAAAATCTTTACAAGTTTTTGAAAGAAAAACCCTGGACCTAAACGTGTCTTTGTATTTCGATTTTTTTTATAGTATTTAGAAAATTTAGAACCTCCTTCTAAGAGATGTTAATGATATTAGATAACCAGTGTGAAGTTTTATTTTTGATTACAATAGAGTCACCTCTGACATGACTCAGGTCCTTCTTCATCCAACTGCGCTAACACTGTATATCTTTACGAACCAGCTGGTTATATAATCACTGGAGACCTGTCAATCAAGACTCGTGGCCTCGTAGACTTCTAGTTAAGGGGTCAAAGTATAGATAGATTTTATTAAATATCAGGAATACTTAGTGCTAAATGAGGCGATGGAAGTATATATACAAAAACCACACTCTCTCAGTGACTTGAAAAGCCTTATTTTAGCCATTGTAGATATCCAAATTGACAATGTTTACAAAAAAAACCATCTTTATTCGGAAGCACCATCAAGTTCGACTAAATTTCATTAATCTCAACCTCACTGGCAGACAAGGTAGCAATGAGATGAAGAAGATCCTGACGACAATCTCAACAGCCCTCACAATAGAGCACCAAAATGAGCATCGGCGGACCCCTAGCATGCTAGAGGTGGGATCTGGTGCCCGGGAGGAGTAAGCATCCCCTGTTTGGCTAGCCGTACCCGCCGTCGATGTCCACGCACGAAAATGAAAAGAATATCTTAAAACATGCACTGTCTGAGGTTATGTCTATATAGAAAGTGCTTTTGCGACCATGTCAGGGCAAGACAACACTATAATCATTTCAAAGCGCTGTTACATATCAGTATTATTTTCTACCACCAACACTTGTTAAAAAGCATTGAAACTTATCCTTACATTTTACTTTAGCACCAAGATGAAATTTCTTCATTTCAATTCTCTATTTCGAAATAAGACTGTCTGCCTAAAAATCACAAATCTCCTAAAGCTTGCAAATTTTAATTTACTGCTAACTTGAACAATTGTACTACTTGAGTTTTATCGAGGAATTTGACACCAACGTTAACAGCAATAAAAGATTATGTATCAAAAAGGTCTGAAACTACATTCAATAATAGCGACATGAGTTATTTTTCGAAAATGTGATGTGATCGACAAATTAGATAAATTAAGGAGGTATTGAACACTTGGACGCCAAATTCAATTTTTCTAAAAAAAAAATTCTGAAATGATATATTTCTTGTTTGCCCTTGACTATATAAACTAACATTTGATTCTATCCACAGGAAAATTTTCTACGAGACTTTAAAATATGCATTTATCGACGCGTTCGTGAATTTCTTGATGACGTCATAATATTGAAAGTGTCATTCCGGTTCTCGTAAAGCTATTAGAAATTAATTTTTATTTAACTTCCAAAATATCCATAAATGTATTGCACTTACATACGGAAAAGATAAGATGAATTGTGTTTTAAACACAGGCAGGATACATGAATAAAAGATGACACTGTCGCAATTTGCAATTTCGAGCCAATTTACTGTAGTTGCTAGTTAATTATTAGAAATCCTGTGGATGAATCTTTGTCAAAAACTATCACAATTATCAAGAATGGCCAGAGATGATCTCATGATTAAATGGGGAAAATTGAATTTAGGATTGAAATATTACAAGGCTTTATATTTTCCCAATTTTCTTCCAAAATCGTCTATTTTCAATGAAGTGACATCCGCTTTCCTGTACCGTAAATTTGTCAACGAATACACCGTGATGAAGATTGAATTGTCTATTTTATACATGCTAAGTTTCAATGCAATACGTTCGGTAATAATGTTTTTATTGTATTTTGAATGCGAAGGTTTTGAAGCCATTTTTCCCGATAACGTCAAAATAACGTGGTTTGCTCATGGACAAAACTCCCAAAGTCCTAAATTTCGAAAATCGCCATAATTTCTTCAAATGACGCCGGAAATTATTCAAACTTCATCAGGATACTCAAATGCGTATATCAATCAGAGTATCAAATGCTTTAAGGGAGTTCAGACTGTACTTTTCCTAGGAAGCGAGAAAACAAAATGTGCCGCCGCCATCTTGGTGTTCAAACCCTCCTTAATTTTAAAGCCGAAACTTGCATATAATAGGCCTGAGATACATAGTTTCTCCTTCGATGACTTGGTTCCACTTTTGAATGAGCCTCTAGGCCTGCATTATATTCGTACCAAATTATACTCTGTTCCTTTACGGAACTTACACGAAATCTACGATTATACGAAGGACCTCGCATATACCGATACACGTTCCCCAGAATACAGACTACAAGGAGTTATCTTGGACATTTCTACTTTTCGTTTATTTCAAGCAGTTAGATCAGATAAATCAGAGGAGAAAACAAACCGCCCTTTCATTAAAGTAAGATTTGCAAACAAAGGTATTGATAACTTGAATCTTGGTCAAATTTTGAATCACAAGACTGTCACAGAAAAAATCCCACCATATTTCAAAAGAAAAGAAACTCCTTGTATTTCCTATAGCTACACACCAAGAGTTGCATCTAAAATTTACATTACAAACGATTCCTGCAGTGTATTGATTTAAGTAATCCCCCACTACACCCACTTCCCTGCGAATGTTCTTCATCGGATTTCAACTACTCTCCTTGTGGACACGTTATTACTGGTGACCTTAGTATAGTCAAGAACGATAAGTTGAGAGCATTGTTAATAAAGGGTCCCAAATACAGAGAAAGTATTCCCTTTACATGGAACCAAAATGTCAAAATTATCATGGACTCTTGTGAGGAATATGCAGGACGTTGGGCAAAGAAAGATGATGTACAGCTCTTCACCCTTTCCGAATGGATATAATCAATCAGAGGGTTACTTTTATCTAGAATTAACCGATTAAAATCAACTGTGAACACCAGATTCGTGTCTATATTTAAAGACCCTGAAGTTATCAAAGAGCTTACCTACCTCCAAGAACACTATGTCATCACACCAGCGGACAAAGCCTCAAATAATTACACATTTACTTGCAAAAAGTACTATTTCGACAGTCTAGTTAAAGAGTTGGGTTTAAATTCGACACCTGGAAATCCCACTCACACCCCAACAAACCTTTCTGCCTCTGAAATAATAGATAACCACAAATCAGCTCTTGCTTCCTTTGGCTTTGACACTACCAATTTAGATTTAGATTTACCATACTTATACTTATACCATACCTAAAATGCATAAGAATCAATACAAACAACGTTTCATCGCTGGTTCCTCAAAATGTTCTACCAAATCTGTATCGATCTTACTCACCAAAGTTTTATCTGAAATCAAATCTGGGCTTCAAAAATATTGTTCGACAGTATATTCTCGCAGTGGTATCAACCAGATGTGGATTTTAAGGTATCCGTTGTACAATAGAGCAATTTTACATAGCGTTATAATCATCTCCATTGTTAAATATGGTAAATTTTATGCCTGGTAAGGTACTATAAACTATATATTTTCTGAAAGGAAATGATACCCTGAGTACAGATAGAAGACTCCCAGGTCTAAAAAATCAATGGGAAAATGCTCTTGTACAACTTTGTCATTTCGCATAGGTTATATACAGAAAATAGACAATTTAAATGCTTCATCATTTATTTCCCTTTATTTTTCTGACCCCAAAATTATCATTTTTGACCAGTGGGCATTATAACCTTTCAGAAAATATACAGTTTATAGTACCTTACCAGGCATGGAAAAATGCCCTATTGTACATCGGATACCTTAAAGAATTCGAAGGAACTTTTAGAACATCTGAAATCCACTCATTTTAGTAGAGTCCATTCGATCAAAGCCTTTGATTTTTCGACACTTTACACTACAATTCCACATTCTAAATTGAAAGAAAGACTCGCAAAAATTATAAGTAATGCGTTTACAAGTAAGAACGGTAATCGCAAATACAAATTTATTGTTGTAAACTATGACAAAACCTACTTTGTAAAAGAAAAGTCCGATTCTGAAAATAAGTACACTGAAACAGACATTATTCAGATGTTAAACTTTCTGATCGACAACATTTTTGTGGTGTTTGGAGGAAAGGTCTTCCAACAAATTGTCGGAATTCCAATGGGGACCAATTGTGCCCTACTCCTTGTCGACATTTTCCTTTACTCGTACGAAGCTGAATTCATTCAATCTTTGGTCTCTGAAGGGAAAAGAAACTTAGCTTCTGACTTCAACTTCACTTACAGATACATAGACGATGTGTTGTTCATCAATAATTCAAAATTCGCGGATTACCTGAGCAGTATCTATCCTTCGGAGCTTGAAGTCAAAGAAACTACAGAGACAAATAATTCAGCATCCTATTTGGACATAATGTTGTCCTACGACACTGATGGACACCTCACTCTATGACAAACGTGACGACTTCAATTTCAGCATTACAAACTTTCCTTTTCTGAGTAGCAACATCCCTTCATCGCCTGCTTATGGCGTGTTCATATCTCAGTTGATACGCTATGCCAGAGCAAGTACCAAATATACGGATTTTGTTCTGAGAGCTAGGCGTCTTTCAGATAAGCTTCTCAGTCAGGGATATGTTTGTGACCGACTAACATCGTCACTGATGAAGTTCTACGGTCGATATGGGGAACTCGTCATACACTATGATGTCCCACTTTCCAGAATGGTGGATGATATTCTGTCATAGACCATTTGAACCATCCAACCAAAGATTGTACTCTATATCTTCCAAAATGGAAGTAACCGGATGTGACAGTTCTACCGAACTGAAGCGACGGGTGTTGCATGCAAGCAGGAGATGCTTACTCTTCCTGGGGACCTGGTCTCACTCTCATATCGGGAGTTCGCTTCTTTTCATATGGTGGAGGTTTTTGTTTGTTTGCTTTGGTTCCTGTTTTATCCTGATTTTGTATGCCTTCGGTTTCTGATTTTCTGGGTTATCGATTTTGTGCTGTAAAAAGGGACATGGTCATTATCCATATTTGTCATTACTTAACAAAAAGGTCAAGACAACTAGCTAAAATATAAAGCTCTAAGGAAATAAAGTCAATGTTAGTGTTTACAAAGAAGGTCAAAGTTCAAGATTAACGTAAGTAGGTCAAATGTGAAGGTATCCAATAAAATGTCTTGACATAAGATATTAATATATGAAATGTAAAAAAACATAAACATGTTTCAACTCTTAACCTTCCTGCAGATAATGTCGATAAATTTTATTGAACCGGGCAAGTGTTTCGAATAATTAAGTACAGTTGAGTGCTGTTGAGGTTTTCGTCAGGATCTTCTTTAACTCATTTGTGTCACACATATGCACTTTGCTGTGTGGAGCTCGTAAAAAAGTTCCCGCGAGGGGTTTGACAGTAAGTGTTTTGAATACCTTTCCCTGACATAACCTCAGACAGTGCATGTATTTTACAATTATATTCTTTTCATTTTCGTGCGTGAGCATCGACGGCGGGTGCGGCTATTCAACAGAGGTTACTCCTCCCGGGCACCTAGTCCCACCTTTAGCTTGCTACGGGTCAATCGGTGCTCTATTGTGAGTGCTGTTGAGATTATCGTCAGGATCTTCTTTAATTCAATTGAAGAGATTGTCAGATGTAAATTTATAGTTCAAAGTAGTAAAGTAAAGGCAAACATTAATGAAAAAATAACAATTTGCTAGCCGTGGTTTGTTGTCCAGTAATTCCCCGAGTGGAATGAACTAATCAAAATAATCACCGAGCCGCGAAGCGGCAAGTCGATAATTTGAATGGTTTGTGTGACGAGAGGAATTACTGCACAACAAATCACAGCTAGCTAGTTGTTATTTCGATTCTAATATTGTTCTGCACGAGTTCTGTTGCACGTGAATGGATGGTGCTTAGCGAGCTAGAAGTATGTTGGAATTTTTACACCAGGCGAGTTATATAGTTCATATAGGGAGAAAATCTCAAGTGATGTTAGAATTTATCATAACCCTTTTCCTTGTATAGTATCTTGTCATTTACTCATTGTTTCACCCTATAAGCTCAAAATCCAATTGTGTATTTGATACCTCAAGGTCAAACATTTTTGGTGCTTTTCTCATCATTTTAAGTATCAAGTCGTTACTGTAAGCAGTTTTGTGTCCCAATATACTTAAACGTAACACTTAAGACTTAAACGGAAATCTTAACCCGAAAAGTTGACACAGACAAAAAGAATAACTAACGGAATGACTGACCAAAGGACGGACAAACTTCACCAATAGTAATTCGGCCAAAACTCGAACATTTGCAAATAACTACATGTATTGGGTTGGATTTTACCGTTACACATTATACTTTTGTTTGCCGATTCCTTTATAGATATGTTTGCTCGATCTGTGGTCTACAAACAGATAAAACATTATAGAACATTTTTCGTGATGAATAATTAAGCGGGTGTTTTTGTACAGATAGTATACATGTAATATGTACAAAACCTAAGAGTAAGGAAAACGTAAGACTTCAACAGATCATACATGTTAATGTATAACAATGTTTTTTATGATCGTTTCAACAATCATTAGTCCTAGGAGAGAAATGTTGCCTCATTTCGAACATTTTCCTTCCTTTAAAATGTATAAAAATCTCATTTAGATCCAAAGGTATTTATATCAACGATAGTTTCTGCATGCTGTAAACGTCAATTGTTTACATGTATACATGTATACATAAGCTCTGTGGTTTTTTTTTCATTATGTGTTTTGAGGTTTGGCTGTGGATGCGGCAGCCGAGTATTGTTGGAGATCCCCTCCTTTCTGTAATGGTTAATTGTGTATACATACCTTGTGCATACAAAGTCCACAGGCATTGGATGAAAAGTACAATCGTTATCACATCAACTGAATTCATATCGAAATTTAATTTTCACTCAATAAAGCTCTATCTGGACTTTAGCTCAAAAAGGGTCGAGGGATGTTTTTTTGGTATACATATTCAGTACTTTATAATTATTTCAGGAAGTATATTGCTTTGTTCTCGTTTTGATTGGACAGAGCTGTAATTAAACTTGAAAAAAATAAAGGATGTCCTTAATTTTCGAACTTCATCTATATTTAAGGAAGTATATCAATGCTAAAAAATGTCATCAAACATTCTTCGAAATTTTCTTTCTGCACTTTGATTCCTGTAGGAAAATTCAATCTTGTTTTACATTCCTAATTAAGTTTGATTTCATTTATAAATCTCTGGGCAAATAAAAAGATAGAGAATTTGATATAATTGAATAAATAACATATAACTGATAATGTGTCGATGAAATACGTTGTAACTTTTGATATATCGGTTTAGATATTTGTTGTACATGTTATATAGAAATTCCCCTCCCTGCATTAATTTTATTTCAAGACTTTTAAACTCTATTTATTATGATATCTAGATTTTGATTTTGCTTCTATGTTTTACATTTATTCATTATGGGTTCTTCGAGACCTCAGTAGGGGGGTTTTGCACACTTATTCCGGATAACCATACCGTCGGTTACTTGGTGTTTTGTGTTTGCTCTAGGTGCTGCATCCATGTGTTGTTGGAAGTCCGCTGCTTTCCTTGATCTATCTGTCAGTGAATGAAACATGTACATGTACTTTGGAGGGTTGTGCGCACGTAATACAGGATAACCACACCGTCTGTTACTAACATGGCTGATGGCCGTCTTAAGTCGGCAACGATTGCCCGTGGGTCTCGTTGGTTTATGTGGTGTCTTTTATGTTCGATGTTTGACGTCTTGTTTACTGTTCCTTGTCTCTTGCTGTGTGTGTCTTCTCTGTGTTTCCACTTGGGGTGTTTAGTGTGTTGCTGTAGCTGTGTTCGCTCTAGCTCTGTGTTTCCACTTGGGGTGTTTGGTGTGTTGCTGTTGTTGTGTATGTCTTCTCTGTGTTTCCACTTGGGGTGTTTGATGTGATGCTGTTGCTGTGTGTGTCTTCTCTGTGTTTCCACTTGAGGTGTTTGGTGTGGATGCTGTTGCTGTCTTCTGTGTGTTTTCACTTGGGGTGTTTGGTGTGTTGCTGTTGCTGTGTGTGTCTTCTCTGTGTTTCCACTTGGGGTGTTTGATGTGTTGCTGTTGGTGCTGCAACCGAGTCTTGTTGGAGATCACTCCTTTCTTACTAAAAGACATGTTGGTTTCGGAAAATGAATTCACCCGTTTTGTTTTAATCCTTTATTTTCTTGAAGTCAAACTTGGTTCCATAGTCAAACAACACATCCTTGTTCGAATTCCTGAAATAATAATGATAAGTCGGTAAACTCCGTACGGCGGCTTCGCCTAGCATACAAAGCAGACCGCTCAAACCTCAACGCCACGGTGACAACCATCGCTGGTCGCTGTTCGATAAAGGATGAGCCCAAGTGCAATCAAATTCAAATATCATAATAAGCTTCACACGCTTGAAAAAAAAGAACTTCATAACGATGAGAGAAATAAGATTAAAAGAAGTCTTATAGAAACAAAAAGGACAACGTTATCTTATGAACAATCTTCAGGTTCCATTGCAAAACAAAGGAGGGGATCAAGTTGTGGTTCTTTAAAAAACGGTGCTGTGATTATTAATAAAGATTACTCAATTAACATAAGAATATTTCATTACGCATATAACCAATTGTGCCTAGTATGAAATTCATTTTAAAATCAAAAAGAAAATACGTAAAAAGTTATGTGTTCATTGGTAACGAGCATGAACAAAAAATTTACATGATTTTCGTTTTAAATGAAATTCATGTGAAAATTTTGACATGCATTTCGTATGAAATCATTTTGAATGTAGGTTGCATGATGCTCATATCTCACGAACTGTATGTGAGGCACAATCGGTTTTTGATTTTTCTTTCAATTTTTGATTTTGTTTTACACCATAGTAAAGAATATATTCCTTACTCTGACCTTATACAAACATGCAAAACTGCATTGATAACTGAGCGCATTAAGATCTTAGGTTCATTTCGGAACGTAGTGTCAAATATGTCGTAGATGAATGGGGTTGCTGAATGTTTAAAAAGATAGAAACCCCATAAAATTGAATATATTTGTGAAAATAAAGTGGGGAAGATACGACAACAAACTGACAAATGTTAGAAGGATAAAAACAGTTGTTTTTCTGTTGGAGGTCATTGAGATATTTCCAATCATTGACATTTTTTTCTGTTATAATATTCATTTTCTTAACTTTTATTATTTTTCTCTTTCCCTTTCACTCAAGGTATAATCATAAAAATAAAAGATTATTTTGTGAACCATCGATAAATAGTTACAAACGACGGAAACCAAGGGAGGAAGTGTTCCTTATTCATAAAGAGGACCAGGAAACTATTACCTTTGAATGATGTGCTTAAATGAACGATTCTGAAATTTTATTTTTATATTAATCAAATAAGGATAACGACGACCAAATAAAATTGTATGAGTAATTTTCATGTTAACTGATCATGTCCTTTCTACAATTGGTGTATGCATGAGGGAAAGGAAATTGACTTAATAGATTTATATTGAGGTGAATCAGAGTCCGAATATTATTACTTTGAATTCAGTTCCTGTTTCGTTAATATCTAAAGAGAAAAGGGAAGTACATTATAAATGTAGGATACGAATGTCATTTTTTGTACATTTTTATATATTCAGTACTTGTATCTCCTTTGTTTTTGCCTCGAGCATCGATGCATGCATACACGTATACATGGTGCACTGAAAATATCTAATATGAAATATCAGTGAATATATATGAACAAGTCCAGAAAACTTCGAAAACGTGGGAAGACGGACCGGCGATCTGACTGACAGACAGGCGAATTGACTGGTTGACTGACAGCTAGACCGAGAGGAATCTACAGCAAAGAATCCCAACCGGATTTGCAATTAGATAGTAATATAATGATAATTGCCGACTTTCGATCGTCGATCACTGAAACCTTTTTCGATTTCTGATAATCGATAGTAAAATTGACTAAGAGATACAAGTAACTTTGATCAAAATTGTTTGCGCGAAATGCAATCAAAATGACATCGAGCAAAGTTAACAAAAATAATAATGGCAGAGAAAAACTAATTTTATAAAATTGTTAATCATTCTTTAAAACTTTATTTCCATTCATTTGCATGTATATGTAACTGTTAAAAAGGCCACAGCCTCAATAGTATTTCACTTGTTTTGAACATGATTTTTGAAAATTTTACAGTTCCGATAATCCATTTATATAGTTAGTTTCCGATAGTGTCCCGATAATCGAAAGTAGAATTTGTGCGATTGCTCATCACTACAATTAGCCGACCAATAGATATACTTTTACTATTCATGTAATGGATAGCAAAATGTTAATCTTTATGACGACATGTATTACTGCATAGAACTGTTACATCAAGATATATGTCCGTGTTTCGCACAAACATCAAGGAGTTAGACAGATATTCAAAGAGGAAAAGGGGGTCGGGACACATTCCTCTCTATCGAGGTTTATACAGTGCTCTTCATAGAGTTCTCTCGTCACAAGCTGTAGATTTGTCGAGTACGTAGCAAAGTGTCCGTCTTCTGACAACAGGATCATATCGACGTTATAAAAGGTGTTTGGTGATTGAACCATACGAAATTTCGATGGTAATTGTGTTTACCTTTGATTATTCTCTTGTTTTGCAAAGACTTATTTATTGGTGTTTTGGGTTTTGCGTCGAAGCTATTGAGAGGTATTGATATGCTTACTCTTCCTTGGTACCTGGTCTCAGTCTCATATCGGGAGTCCGCTTCATTTCATGTGGTAGAGGTTTTTGTTTGTTTGCTTTGGTTCCTGTTTTATCCTGATTTTCTGAATTATCAATTTTGTGCTGTATACAGGGATATAGTCATTATCTATCTTTGTCATTGAGATATAGTAGATTCAAATATTTCTTCCAGAGGGAAGGGATGATAACAAATAAAAACACAAACACTCAGATACACAAATTTTCGGCCCCTTGGCCTTTATCAAGTGTAAAAAAATTTAACACATGTAAGTGTAATATTTGGGTCAAAACTTGTCTTTTTCCCATCGCGCTGAAAAGCTTCTATTATAGCCATTGCACACAAAATAAGACCGTGTTTTGAGATTTTATGATTTGAGATTTTTATTTTATATTAAATGACCTAAATCTCACTTTTTTACACTTGATAAAGGCCAAGGGGCCGAAAATTTGTGTATCTGAGTGTTTGTGTTTTTATTCATTGAGATATATGTTGACGAAGGATAAACAAATTTTAATATGAATTTTTTTAATGACGAAACTCAACACCTGTTGTTCAACTACTGTAAGAAATTTCAACATGTTGTGATTGTATGACAAATATGGATAATGACCATATCCCTGTCTACAGTACAAAATCGATAATTCAGAAAATCAGAAACCGAAGACATACAAAATCAGGATAAAACAGAAACCAAAGCAAACAAAAACAAAAACCTCCACCATATGAAAAGAAGCGAACTCCCGATATGAGAGTGAAACCAGGTGCCCAGGAAGATAAAGCATCTCCTGCTTGCATGCAACACCCGTCGCTTCAATTCGGCGGAACAGTCACATCCGGTTACTTCCATTTTGGAAGATATAGAGTACAATCTTTGGATGGATGGTTCAAATGGTCTATGACAGAATATCATCCACCATTCTGGATAGTGGTCATAGAAATTTTTTATTGTCTATTAACCCAATGTTCTTAGTTTTGAAGTCAAGATATTTCCCACAACGACTTTTAAGAATTCAACTGACTTCGTGCTCAAACATTTCACGCTGGAATATACCCGAAATTGATTACATAACCCGATGCGTTATATGACTGTTTACAATCTTTCGAATATCGACTTTTACGTATTAGGTGGGCACTGTACCATGTGTTAAACGTCTTTAAATTCAATAGCATCATTTAAAACCTGATAAATTCACAGCATGGACCAGACATGCACGCCTCGGGTACTAAACCCTCGTCAGTGATCCTCAGTCTAAACAATGTCATAGGGCCAAAAAGTATGAAAATCATATACCTATGTCTTTCGGTTCATTTTGGACAGATCACACTCTATATGTTTATGTTACATTGTTTAGATAGAGAATAAACGACGAGGGTTAAATAACGGAAACGTGCATGTCTGGTTCATGCTGCAAAAGAGCTGATGAGATATGGGCCGTTTCTGGCCCTAAATCTCATGCCATATTTCTTCCGCATGACGGTGCATATACATACAATAGATAATCATTATTGAAACATAATGTATTCGAAGACTTTTTGCATTTTTAATTTACGATGACATACTCCAAAGATTAAAAATGAAGGTCCAAAGAGGTAAGGGGTACTCGGGTAACAAAACTGATAATATCAACCGAAAACGTAGAAATTCTAGAATATTTTGCCTAAAATAGATACATATTCACTAAAAGATATCAAATATATATACATTGTAAATCAGAAATATATTTCGAATGTTCTATCTCCTTTAATCGGTAAATGATGAAATCCGGAACTTAAAACACGGCCTTATTTTGTATGCAATGGCTATAATAGAAGCTTTTCAGCGCGATGGAAAAAAGACAAGTTTTGACCCAAATATTAGCAATATTATGCATAATAGATTAAAATAACTTCAGGTTTTGATGGGATACCGTTTATGTATTAATCTAACGAACAATTTTTCTGAAAATTTCAATTTTCAAAATTTCACTATTTAGGGCAGATTTTACGTCAGATTCTTATCTTATCAGCTCCTTTAATTGTTCTTGATTGATGCTCACCCTATTGAATTTAAAGACATTTAGCATGCATATTGAATGTACCAATGTCCAAAATATTTATATTATCTGTGTATAAATTATTTCATATTTCTCTATCGTCTTTGATATTTCATAAATATTTGTAGCATTATGGTAGATATCGAATAAAGACTACTTTTAATATGGTCTTTTTTTGAAAATGATCTCTCCTTGATAGAGAGTAATTGCGAAAAATCTTAGTGGTGAACTTGAGATTTTTCTGCGAAATTTGATAAATATTAATTTGTATAAAATGTTTCTCCATCCATATTTGAGATCCATCATTTTCAAAAAAAAAAAAAAAAATACATGCCTGAAATTCTAGGTTTTTTTTCTGAGGATCGATAACACTTGTAGGAAAATACCTTTTTTATAAAAACGCATTGTTGAAAAATTTACGATAAATGTTTATATAAAAACCATGTCTAAGTTTTGAATTTAAAACTCATTAGATTGGTTAACCAAATATCCCTCAATATACATTTAAAGCCTTAATTATTAATGAGAATTGAAATAGCTTTCCACGCCAAAATTGATCACTTTTTGCTTTTTTTACATGTAGTATATTATTGCTCTGTGCATATCTGTAAAAAAGTACACACCTGAATCCAGATTTCGGGTGTATTCCTGTACCTCGATTATATTGGTGATCGGTCTAATGTTACTTGGCAGCGTATCCAATTATATTCGTCTAACCATCACACGTACTTTAGGCGATCACAGATTCGTAAATGACGGGCCGTTTATCAATATATGCTAACCAAGGCGGCCAAAACGTAGCACGTCATTGGATTTTTGTCGATTTTATCTTGGTATTCATGTTCTGTTAGGTCTCTGCACGGTCTATCAAGGTATCCGTGAAGATCATATGCCACTGTATGCTGGAGACCTAACGGCGCATTACATTTCAACACATGGCTTGTTACGGACGTTTGTACGTTTCCTCACGACCTGTCACGTTCTGATAGAGATCTTTCGTTTAGGAACGTAAACCTTAACTTTTTACTTAAACGAACGTAACTGTAGGTATCTAAACTTAGATTAGGGAGAAGTCGTTGGACTAAACTGAGGTATCAAAGGGAATCTTAATTTTTCCTTACATCTATACTGGAAATGTCTGACAGGAGATCGACGCAAACGAACCTCGATGAAACCCACTCCTAAATTATCTTGACATCTAAACCAGTTCAATAGAAGTATTTGCGTCAAAGATCAAGGGAACATGGCATATATATGTAAGTCTCTTTTAACAAGGCAATTGTAAACCCTCGAATGGAGGCAGAACCAGGAGAACCGTAGGAGTAAGCACCCTCTGATTGCATGCATTTGAAATGTCTGTTAGCGACGATTATATATGCAAATAAATCGATTTAAAGCATTAGTTTTCTCATAAAATTCCAAAATCACTCCTGTTTTTCGAGCTGTCACAATTCATAGTATTTTCAGTAAAAAATATTTGTGAATTGACTTGAAATTTCCTTTTCCAATTAAATTTTGATCTTGAAAGCAACGAGTTACTGTACATGTACCCTCATACATGAAAATAATATATTAACTTTAATACGCCTGTCTCCTGCAAAGAATTATAGACATGCGTAATCGAAGTTGAATATTTTGATGCCATAAGTATTTTCAAGAAATTAAATTATTCTTTTCAATTATTTTCAGTCCAAAAGCCTCGATTTTGCATTTATATTAGTAATGTTCATTTATTACTTTCCATATAGTAATAAATTGCACACTAACTCACTTTTACACGATTAACTTGATAAATAAAAACACAAGTAACGCAATTAAATTATCGCATCCCCTTGTGAGGCAACACAGTTTCTTACATTTACATGTATTTTATCCAATAATCTTAAAATGAACTTTTTCCAGTATTGTCCATTGTTCTCTAATATACTTTTTTTAAAAGTGATAAGAATAAAGTATTGATTAATTAATTGTTACATTGACCTTTGACGTTAAAAATCAATAGGTGACGTTCTCTCACAAGTGACATCTTACCTGCACAGGTTAATGAAGATTAAAAGAAAACAAAGATCTCTAGAGTGTCCACAAGGTTTTTTTTATTATCGTTTATTGTGATTTTAACCTTTGACTTCTGACCTTGAAAACTAGTATGTGTTGCCCTTTTACCATGGATAATATGCATCCAAAGTTTGATGAAGATTGGAAATAAACTCTTACCTCTAGAATATCCACAACTTTTTTCTATAGAGACAAATTTTGATCTTGATCATTGACCTCTGACCTTAAAAATCAATTGATCTTGTCTTCTCACCATGAATAAATTGCATGCGAAGTTTGATGAAGATTGAAGAAGGAAGTAAGCAGTGACCTCTAGATTGTCCGCATGACTCTCCTATCACTGCCCATTGTGACTTAAATCTTTGACCTCTGAACTTGAATATCAATTATATGCTCTTTTTCTCACCATGGTCAAGTTACATGCAAAGTTTGATGAAGATAAAAAGTAAACTGTGACCTCTAGAGCGTTCACAAGGTTTTTCTATTATCATTCATTGTGACCTTGACTTTGACCCCTGACTTTGAAAATCAATAGGTAATGTCTTCTTGCCATTGGCAACTTACATACAATTAATGTTCGCAGATGTTTAGAAGTGAACTGTGACTGCGAGAGAGTCTACAAGCTTTTGCGGAACCACACACCCTCTTACACACGGTGGCATTACAACAAAGATGCAAGAGGGGATAGCAATACATACTATAGTGTTTAAAACAGTTTTCTTTTATTCTATACTACCTGTCGATGAAAAAATAATGACTGCTCCCCATCCTATTTCCAATTAGGTGTCGATACGTACCATTATGTTCGTTTCGTTACGTACGTTCTTAAACGAAAGATCTCTGATTGGACATACCATGATTTGCAACGTTCTATTGACGTTTGTCATGTTCTACCAGGTTCTGTTAATGCAAACTACGATTAACTGCGTGACCATCGGGAAGAGGAAGTACAAATAGCTGCCAAAAAAGGCTTGTCTTATTCTTCTTCTTGTGTGACCATGTGCACCCTACCAGGCCTTAGTGCAACTTGAAATAAACCGTAAATCGAAACTGCTAACACACTCCTTAGCGTGAGTAATCGTGGCAAACCTGGATAAACCGCGTATCTGCACCACAAAGATGTGTTATTTCTTCCGGTTGCTAAATTTCCCATGGATTATCCAAAGGGATCTAACTCGGCATGTAATGTAAATCGTTGTATAAGTTATTGTTTTTAATTTCCTTAGAAACAGTCTTGTCAATATCAAACCCCATTTTCTGTGGTGTATTTCGATAGATTAATGCATACTGAATCTTCATATGAAAATTGCAATTAGGGCCCCCCTTACAAGCCGAGATACGCTCTTACTCGTTATATATTTCGAGGTCGGACAAAAATAACAGTAATCTCTGTATTTGCAGAAGTCGGTGTCACTGTTCGTCACACTACCAACGCGCTTAAAATGTTTGAAATACTTCATTGGTACTTCAATGTTCCTGAATGACATTCATACGATCGACAAACCTGTTTTTGAAAAATATAAAATTGCTATTGATCCACGATCCACATAAATTGACACTTAACAATACAAACGTTACGAACACAGAAACATCATTCTTGGATCTATGGATGATTTCCCCTGGCTTGACGGTGATGTTCCTATACTTCCGTCATACGGCATTTACAAATTACCATGAATATTTAAGGTCAAGTTGTTTGCTTCCATATATAATAAACCAGTTACGATTTCCTGGAAGTTTTGTAAAAAAAATATTGACAGCTTTTCTTAATATATGGACCTAAGCAATTAAAATAGTGTATTGCTTTGGGTGTTTCACGACCTACCTTTTAAGGTGACATAATAATCAAAATTAGAAGGATAAAAAGTAGACAACATTAATATCGAAAATACATCAGAATCGTCAAACGCCTTTTATACCGTGGATACGATCCTATTGTCACTTAATGGACACTCAGCATAGTGACTGACCAATTTACATCATTTTACCAGCACACTCGTAAGAATTGCACTTTGAAATACTAACGATGGGACTCCATGACGTGCATTATCCAAACCTCTTTAGAGAAGACAGGGCCCTAACCACCTGTCGTCATTGAATGTCGATCCGGTTTCTCTGAAGCTTACATGCATAAGCTCGCTTCAGCCGACAAAGCATGGACTGTATTTCGTACGCCCCTCCTTTCATATCCATTTTCATATTCATATGTGTTCCTTGGTCCCCTGCGTTTTGCTGTCTCGTTTGTGTGGTCATCTTACAGTAAGGAGGTTATTTCACACTACAGTTATGCATTCTGTGAAAATATGTGTCACTGGAAAAGTTGGATGGTTGTGCGCACGTAATCGGGATTACTACCTCAATTGCTTCTTACCTAGCTGATGGAGGTTCTAAATCAGCACCGGTTGACCATTGGTATCCTTTGTTTATGTGCAGTCTTATGTGTTAAGTGTGTTTTTGATGTCATTTTTTTTTTGTCATCTTTTGTCTCTTGTTTTGTATATCTTCTTTGTGTTTTCACTTGATGTGTTTTGATGCTTTACTTGTGGATGCTGCAACCGAGTCCTTTTATTTCGTACATTTGAAAAGATATACCCTCGCCATAAAATGGTGGGAGTATATAGTGATTTCTTTTGGGTTCCATAAGCCCAATTTATGACTATTTTCAGTCTACTTATTCTATTTCGTAGTTTTAAGTGTTGTTTTTTTTTCTAATCGTGCGTGTGTGTTCCACAGTGATCAATATAACGTTGTATTGTGACGATTTTCTACTTATCCCTCTAAGTTGCTTCGATACTTTTAAAGAGTATGATAAGAATATAATTAATAAGACGAAAACATGTTTTAATGAAAACAATTTATTTACTGCAGAAATTTATTTTGGCCTATCAGTCATATAATCCGATGTTCATCATAGTTACATTTTAACCTGATAACATCTTCACCCTTGAAAAAAAAGAAAATCGAAAAACTCGATTTGATTGGATTGCATTTCAAAGCCCTCGAAAGGGAATTGCTGTTTCTTGACAATTGTTTACATTTCCCATTGCTATTGTTTGCTGTTATGAAGACGTTTAACGTTCTAATAATGGTTTTGACTTTGTTACCTTGACCTTGACCCTTAATAGTGTTTTCGGTGGTTAAGAAGTTTTGAAAGCGTTTTTGGTTAAGAGATATTTCTTTCATGTTTTACATGGCAGGCCTTTCATCGTGTTCATATTTCCTTCACACATCTACAACAAAGAGTACGAAATATTAATATCATTATCCTTTATTTTGTGACCTTGACCTTTTACTTTAGGCTCATTAGATCTCTTTCATACTATTAATGTTAGGTTTACACTCAGAGACCACGCCTTGAGCAAAATCATGGAGCTTCACGCTTTATTGAGTTCTACTACGGTTGCCACGATAACCTATTACAATTTGTCGCGCGCTGTCACGATTCCTCATGCAAATCAAATTATCTCACGATCCTCATGACTCGACACCACAATCTCCTACGGGTTTATGGTCACTTCGTACCATCAACAACAGTTACTCTTACTTTGGCCGACTCGTTTCCAAAATGTACGAAGTCGTACCATTATCATTTCGTACCATGATCAACTTGTACCACAACAAAAAAGTCAATTCGTACCCGATTGAAATCCCTGTTGCGAACTCGAACCCAATTTTTGTCAACTCGTACTAATGTTTTTGTCAACTCGTACCCATTTGTACCAAAACGTACTCAATTTTTGCCACCTCGTACCAATGTCTTTGTCAACTCGTACCCATTTGTACCAAAACGTACCCAATTTTTGCCAACTCGTACCCAATTTTTGCCACCTCGTACACAATTTGTTGCCAGCTCGCTCCAACGACCATTCGTACCATTACTTCATTTTATGCTCTATTGTGAGTGCTGTTGAGATTATCGTCAGGTTCTTCTATAACTCATTTAAAAAATCCTTCTACCTTTGAATTCATGTGGTACCCATTTCCTACCCATTGGCAGAACCTCCTACCGTAATAAATCAGAACATATGTATCCATCTTGTCACCATACTGTAAACATTTTCAGAATATGAAATTGTCATACCCATATGCATACTTGACAACTTCTAACCCAATACAAAGTAAGAAAATAAAACGAGAAACTCCTTTCTAATTTGGTATGGCGTCCATGCTTTAAATCTGAAGTATGAATTTCGCATCTAACACTTTACACTACAATTCCACATTCTAAATTGAAAGAAAGACTCGCAAAAATTATAAGTAATGCGTTTACAAGTAAGAACGGTAATCGCAAATACAAATTTATTGTTGTGAACTATGACAAAACCTACTTTGTAAAAGAAAAGTCCGATTCTGAAAATAAGTACACTGAAACAGATATTATTCAGATGTTAAACTTTTTAATCGACAACATTTTTGTGGTGTTGAGAGGAAAGGTCTTCCAGCAAATTGTCGGAATTCCAATGGGGACCAATTGTGCCCCACTCCTTGCCGACATTTTCCTTTACTCGTACGAAGCTGAATTCATTCAATCTTTGGTCACTGATGGGAAAGATACTTAGCTTCTGACTTCAACTTCACTTACAGATTCATAGACGATGTGTTGTCTATCAATAATCCAAAATTCACGGATTACCTGAGCAGTATCTATCCTTCAGAGCTTGAAGTCAAAGAAACTACAGAGACAAATAATTCTTCATCCTATTTGGACATAATGTTGTCCTACGACACTGATGGTCACATGAAAACCTCACTCTATGACAAATGTGACGACTTCAATTTCAGCATTACAAACTTTCTTTTTCTGAGTAGCAACATCCCTTCATCGCCAGCTTATGGCATGTTTATATCTCAGTTGAAACGCTATGCCAGAGCAAGTACCAAATATACACAATTTTTTTTTCAAAATGACGTCATAGATGACGGGCGCGACCATTGAAAATCACGTGATCACGCCGCCATTAAGACCGTGAATAAATTCATGGCTGTTATGGAAGCACATAGCAAAATATGCGTATATAAAGGGCTGAAGGGAGGGAGAGGGGAGGGTGTGGACAAGTTTAAGGAAATAGCAATGACAGAGAGAATATTTACAAGTGTAAAATATTTAATCTTAACAATTCCTAGATGAGAAGAGAGTATTAAAAGGCCGGGGAAGGGGGGGGGGGGGGTGAGTCGACATAGTCAAAGATCTGATTCGCTTGCCGCTAAGTACGGAAGGGTGCGGTTGTATGTTTTTTTTTCAACATCATGTGCATAACATGTTTATATATAAAAAACAATATCATCTATTGACCTCCCGTACAATAATATTACACTAATATTTGATTAAAGAGATTCCGTCTCTTCATAAAAAATTCAAAAACCGATTCACATGTTTCGCTGAAACATCGGGAAATCTTATTAAGGTGGCTCAATAATCCAAGAATTCTTTGTCAGAGGAGAAAAAAATATTCTGTTTATTCAACATTGATATCTGATAATTTATATTTGTGCTTAAGATTACATATCATCGACTATTTGACTGACCAGTGGTCCTCTGAATATACATATGTAAACCAACGCCGAGATATGTCGCAAAACAATGAATTTTGATAGATAAAAAACATGATATATGGATAATCATTCCAGATTGAAACCATTCTTGTGATTATTTTCACCATTATATCATCAAATATGTGTATTTCTTTATAGATAATGCTTTCAAAGAGTGAAATAGTTAAAACTGTTCCAGAAAAGTACATTTTGGGTACCCCCCACCCCAAAATGAGAATCTAAAAAAAAGTACTCAGTACCCTTATTTGACATCAAAGTGATAAGAAGTCTTTGTCAGAAGTTATTTTCTTTTACATATTTCTCAACGACAAACTCTTTTCTTCGAAAAGAAATATAAAAAAGTACATCTTATCGTTCATTCTGATTTAAAATATTTGGTTGCCATAGTAACGGTTTTGTAACAATTTGCAACAAGTCAAATTAAAATGCTCTGTTCCCTTAGTTGACGTTATAACGATGAAAATATTTGTTAAAAACTGTTATAATTGACATGTTTTTCAAGATAAGACTCTAATCTTTTAACAAAAGTACAAGACATTCCGTTTTACCTCGTTTCCATATTGTAAAAATCTACTTGGTTTATGCCGGACGGACGACAGACGACGGACGGACGGCGCGCTATGACAATAGCTCAGGTGAGCAAAAAATCAGACACTTCGAGTCAAGATTATCCTTTCCAAACATTTAGTGGAAGTTTCAAATTCTGATACAAGGAAGAATACTTACACAATTATCATTTATCATCGAAATCAAATAAGAATAAACAAGTTTACAAATGATTTGTCGAAAAAAATAAACAAGCAAAGGAAAGTAACATGTGTACTTCTAAATATCCTTGGCAAAGCGTTATTCGATTTTTTCTTTTATAAACTCACCTTTCTTGTTTTGTTAGTGTCAGTTAAATGAGTTTTGTCAAATAAAGTTAAAAAAAGTCAAAGCTTTAAAAAAAAAATGTTTTGTTCAAAATTTCATATCTAATTCCATTTAGAGAAACGGAAATATATATAAAAGAAATAGAACTAAAGTAAACGGAAGCGTTTTTAAACATTTTGACGTTCAAGGTCAATAAGTGGACGTCAATCCCCTCCCTCGTTCTCGATAATGCGTGCAGTGATCTGTGAAATGGATATATCTTTGAACAAAGCAGGCTTAAAACTAAAATTCATTCGCTTAAATCTTTCAAATAAGGAAACTTTATTCGATAGCATCTTGTTGCAAAGTACGAAAGTTGACAAAATTGAAGAAAAAATCTTTAAACCAAAGATTATTAGAGAAACCAAACTTGAAATATCTTATCTATGATACCGCTAAAATCTCAAAGAAATATCTTGTTTTATCATGAACTTAAGTTTACCTTCTTGAATTTGTTCAAAGGCAACAGGCGGTTGAATTTCCGCCGATGACGTTCTAAAAACGATACGTTTACGGCGTTAGCCAGGGAGTCTCTTTTACGGGATATTTTTGTATATATAAATTAAACGATACATTTGACTAAATATTTATTACACTCAGATTGTAGATGATAATTTTCTGTTTCCATCGATACCAAACATGTCAAAATTCGTCAAGAAACAAGTGAATTACGGAGGAGTTTGAAGGCCGAAAACTAAAAAAGGCCACATATAAAGTACTGCACTCGATATCTGATGACGTCAAACGATTATTGAGCCTCCTTAAAGATTGTTTAATTTCCGCGAAATCTAGTGCTAGTTTGGCAGTTTCTATTCTTCGTAAGTTCTCATCAACCATGCAAAAATAAGATAATTTTAAATCATAAGAAGAAGAAGAAGAAGAAGGAAAAAAAAGAGGGATTGAAAGGGATCAGGAAGTGGGGCGCTAATGGGAAACAGATATGACCACCAGTATATCTATTTTTAAATCATAATTGAACTCCTAGACTAAATAAATTTTGACAAGATAATGTATTCCTGAAGTTTCATGAATTATCGGTTGCGCTCGCCGGTATATATATGGCATACATAGTCTATATATGATGCATACATATGGTATACAAAGTCTTGACCAATATTGACATCGGCCCGCCGGTCCTGACAGACAAAATTAAGTACGGGCCTATGTTTTCGTTTTGATCGCCGGAGCGAAATGACACATGCTAGCGAGTCTGTTCGAATATGTAATAGATAATACTCAAATCTTTACGAATTAAAGAACGGTAAACAAGTAAAAACAAACAAATTGGCCCGTAGATGACCATTCGTGTCAAGCATGTCCTCGTTAAAACCTACTCGGTACTAACAAAGTTTGAAGGTAGCATTAACGATTCATTATATAAAACGACAATTAAAGGTTTTTTTTTGTATAAAATCAATACAATACACAAATATTGTATGTATTTCCAATTTGTGCAATATATGCGTATGGATCCATTTTCCATTTAAAGTTCCATATAAAAAGGCAGTGTATCGTTGATGACAACTTTTCTGACAATGCGAGTTTCAGACGATAGTAATTTCCCGAACAGAAAAATATCGCAACTCGCACGGATAAATCGCGGCTCCGGTGGGTCTTAAACGTCCTACTGTTTAATAGCAAAAAAAAAAAAATAATAATAACAACTAGATGGCTACTGTTGCAAGCAACAGATGGATTCCTCCTTTATTAGACCTTCCTCGGAATTGAAGTGTTAAAATCCGAATAAAAAAGATGGAAAAAAGAATAGTTGCTTAAGTACCTAATAAACTTCAGCAAATGAGTCAAAAGAGCTTATGTCTAACTTGGGACTCTTATTCACTTATCGACAAAATAGAAGAAAAAGATGATAAATACCTTTTCATTAAACTCCTTGATCTATTCTATCCATTTTGAATCCTCTAAAATTACTATCCCAAAAAGAATTGCACAATGAGTTAGCAATGATAACATTTCTTTAAATAGAAAATGACAACAAACAAGTAATGCTACTAAGAAAAAAAGGAAACAGAGAACAAGAATGTGAGTTATCTATCTTACTATGTACAGTTCAAGTACTACTTGTGTGAAGAATAAATAGTTAAGGACAAAATCCTGTGAATTCTACAAGAGTAAATATTTGTTATGACCTTGAAAAAGTTTATTTGACCTTGAATCAATATTATGGATAAAAGATAAGCATTTGAGTTTATTCTTATCAAAATTCCTCTTCATCTAATCAAAGCTCAATATTTAATCAACAAAAGTCTGTTGTGACCTTGAAATCGAATAAATGACCTTTAATCAAGGTCAATTGAAAGGACTAGATGCAAGGAATATTTGCGCTAAGTTTTAACTCTCAAGGTCAAATGGTCTTTGTTCTAAAGGCAAAAGTTTGTTGTGACCTTGAGAATGAGAATTTGACCTTGGGTCAAGGTCAAGGGCTTGTTTCAATGATTGTATTTATGAAGTTTAAACTGTCTACGTCAAATAGTCTTTGTTCTATAAGGCAAAAGTTTGTTGTGACCTTGAGAATCATAATTTGAAATTGAACTTAGGTCATCATCAATGACTACCTTTAAGTAACCAACCATCAAAGTTTCAACTCAAAATCTCAAAAACTGTAGAAATTGGCACTGTGCCAATTTAAAGTTCCATTTTCAACTTGAAATAGCGCGAAAACCGTGAATATTTTATCGAGCATGTAAGCGTATATAAGTTTGCAGATTTCTCAAAGAACAATATAAAACAAATTCCGTTCAAATTGTACGGTCACTTTACGAGTTATAAGTGTTTAAAAATTTGACCTTGGGTGACCTCTAGCGGGGGCATAAGTGAACTTTTTGACAAGAAAAAAATTTAGATCATGATCTTAATAGGCTCTTTCTAATGATGCTTTCCATTTTATCATATGCCGCGGTACTTGACTCGTAAAGGGTCCGGAACGGTTGGGGGTAAGAATAACAATAAGAAGAATAATAAGGATAAAGAAAAGACAATACAATAACAGAAAGGATTCCGACGGAAGTCGGAATCCTTAATAAAAATGAATAAATAAAAACAACAAAAATAAAATACAATAAAGTAAATAAATAATTAAATAAAAATATAGGTGGCACACCACACCCCCCCCCCAAAAAAAAATTGAGACAAGAAAATTTAAGGGGGAGAGGCTAATAGTAAAGAGTTCTCTGTCTGTCTATTTTGCGCGATTCGTCAAACAATAAGTAATTAGAAAAGAAGGGGTTTGGAGATTTGAAAAGTATTGAATATAAAAAGAGAATTCGAAGTTATATTCTAAGGATTTACGAACATTATTTCCGATGTACTGTTTGAATAAGTTTGCTTGCCGGTTTATACAACAAAAAGTATTGTTCTACTCAAATAATGGGCCGAGTACACCGGCGTCTAAAGAACACAATGTACATGTAGATCTATGTTATACACTTCATTGCTTAAAATTGTCTTGGCCATCATTGACCTATCACTGCTTCCCCTTTGAAAGCCTTTGGCAACGGTTACTGTCAAATTGGCTATGCAAGTATGTATACATACCTTTCTATAGAGACACGTTGCATAAGGACACATTGTATTCGTACCAAGTATCGAATAGAAATTATTTCTGGGGAGGGAGAAAAAGTGTGGGAAGGGAAGAAAGGGACAGTCGGGTTGGATGAGAGAGTAGTGATTGGATGAAAGGTGTTGGAAGTTTTAGAGGCTACCCCTGCATCCCCCCCAGCCAAAATTCGTCAGGAACTAACCGGGCTGAGCTTCGACGGTCGGGCATTTGATTCTGAACTCAGCAAAACGAAGGCATTGGGAATTAAAAGATACATTCATGTGTCCAAACTTTTACTGTTGGAATAGGTAAAACTACCCATGTCCTTGTAATTTTTTATCCTTTCCTCTATCAAACCCCCGATTTGAACGATGCATATGTCGGGCCATTCGCGAATATCGTCTACTCACTCACTCATTTTATGCCTTCGAAGTATTTATGGATGGATACGAACATTCATGATCATTGCTATAATTCATATACTTCGATATCTCCATTCAAACAGTATTTCGTTTATTTCAATTTTAAACTTCCCCGCTGCGTAAGCTTCAACACTGTTATTGTTTACGCGCTGCGTCACGGTTGTGATGGCGCCGCGATGTAAGCGCCATCTGTCGACAGGAAGAAATAACAGGGACGATAACTGAAAATAGTTGTGTATATGGATCTTGTTCTGAGAGCTAGGCGTCTTTCAGATAAGCTTCTCAGTCACGGATATGTTTCTGACCGACTAACATCGTCACTGAGGAAGTGTACGGTCGATATGGGGAACTCGTCATACTCTATGATGTCCCACTCTCCAGAATGGTGGATGATATTCTGTTCATAGACCATTTGAACCATTCAACCAAAGATTGTACTCTATGTCTTCCGAAATGGAAGTTACCGGATGTTACATTTCTACCGAATTGAAGCGGCGGGTGTTGCATGCAAGCAGGAGATGCTTACTCTTCCTGGGCACCTGGTCTCACTCCCATGTCGGGAGTTCGCTTCTTTTCATATGGTGGAGGTTTTTGTTTGTTTGCTTTGGTTCCTGTTTTATTCTGACTTTGTATGCCTTCGGTTTCTGATTTTCTGAATTTTCGATTTTATGCTGTATACAGGGATATGGTCATTATCCATATTTGTCATTCTATAGTACCAATTTTGTTGTACTTTTTTGTACTAGACAGGTGTTCAGGATATTTTAATCCTCGTAAGTAATAATTCATGTCAAACAATTTAAATGAAGCCAAAGTGAACTTTCCTGGCGCCATCTAAAATAAAGAGCATTGATTTTCTTTTTTTCAAAATGAGCGGCTCCAAATTTTCTGTAGGCTTTATTCTATGGAGGGGAATTAGGGTCACAATGTTATTTGACTTGCTTAAACGCTTCATGCTATGTTGCTTCATTCAGTGTTTGGTTATTCCATGTTCATTTGTCTTGCTTTTATTTCAAATTGACTTTATTGCATTTGTCTTTCTTCTTTATGCACTGTTTCTTCCGTGTATTATACATTTGTCCTTCGTCAATGCGTAATTGTCGTCAATCCATGCGTTATTACATCTTTCATTGTGCCATCATTCTTTCGTCCTAATGCAATTATTGTTTCGTCAATGCTTGCCTCAATTTTAATACCAGGTGGCGCTCCGTTTGTGTCCGTTCCTTGAAATTAACTATGAGACATTCCCTGTTGCAGTACTTGGAAAAATGAGTTATAAAAGCGGAAAAAAGCAAAAGCCGATTGAAATATTTGAACAAAAAAGAAATCATTAGATGATAAATATTTGGACCTTTTCTGTTTGTATGTTTTTGTTTTTGTTTTTGTTTGTTTTTTTTTTATTTATACAGTATTAAATAGCCATATGGGGATTTGAAAGCTCTTGAAAGTTATACATTGTAGTGGAAGTGGCTTCATAGCTCAACGGTAAGCGTGCCGGATATTAGTGGCATATTTTTTTTCCGCATGGGTTCGAATCCCATCGGCTACATAATTTTTTTTCTGAATTATCGTTGGAAAGGCGGTGTTTCATATCGAAAATTTCTAGATAAATTGAAACTGCCAGTCCTACACTGGTCAAACCTAGAAATCAACATCCCCCGGCCCCATTGATTCAGTCAATAAATCTTTCTAGTCTCCTTTCATAATTTTGACCTTGAAAATTTACCTTTTGACATCTCTGTAAGCCAAAATTACTTCAAGCTGTTTTCCAGGACAAGCGGAAAGTAGGAGAAAGGGGGGGGGGGGGGGGGGGCAGCGGGTGCAGCGCTACCGCTCGCCAGTTCTTTATAGACTTTCTGAATCATTTAGCTATTCTGATCCATCTTTTATGCTTATTTTACTTTATCAATGTACATGTAGACATTTAACTCAATCTATATAGAATAATATTACATGTACTTGTTAATGATAGAGGGTATAGAAAAATATTTTCTGATAGGTCATTTTTTTGCTTAAAATAATTCCTGGCTCGCTACCACTCACCAGACATTTATTAATGTACTGTTGTTTTACACCACAACCACAATTGTACGTTCTTCGAGACCTCTTGGTAATTGGAGAAGTGAGAGGGTTGTGCGCACGTAATCCAGGATAACCACACCATTTGCTACTTGCGTGACAGATGGCCGTCCAAAGTCGGCACCGGTTACCCATTGGTCTCGTCGGTTTATGTATAGTCTTTTTTGTTTGATGTTTACATGTCGTGTATCTCTTTTCCGTCTCGGGCTGTACTCGTCTTTTGTGTTTTTGCATCGGGTGTTTTGGTGTTTTACTGTTGATGCTGCAACGGGGTCTTGTTGGAGATATACTCCCTTCCTTTTAATATTTAGAATTGCACCAGTAATGTTAACATTTGTGCATACAGAACATGAAACCCCCATATATATTTTTTTTTAATCTCTCCCCCCTTTTTTTATTTATTTTCTTTCATTTATTTATTTTATTTATTTATTTATTTTTGCTTGTTAGAGATTTTGTGGGTGTTGTGTCCCTCCACTTTTTTCAGGAAGGGATACGCCATTGGTCCAGGACTACGCCTGCTCAGGAACGTGGCACAAAACAGTTCAGTGTCATTCAAAGGCTTTCTCAACAATGGCCAAAATTTAGACCTTTATTGTGTTCCTTTACTCCGTGTTAGGAGCGCAAGGAATGTATAATTTGAATTAGATTGTACTATGGCATACTTGTCAGATTCTTCTTGTTCAGTGCCATCGCCTCCTTTGCCGGGGGTCAAGGGGCGAATTTTTCCGATTTTACTGATTTTAATGATGTACCTGTTTCTGCCGGGAAAACATTGGGTCTGTGCAGGAGCATCCCCTAACTCCGCCACTGTTGTTCGACCCAAGAACAAGGTTAAGATTGAAATCCAGGCGTTTGATGCTTGCAAGGATTGACCTTGAACATTGACCTTCATAAGTCCATACTTCAAAGCCAATTATTATAGAAGTTTAATCTTTTTATGCAAGAATCACCCGATTTATGGTACAGAAACGACATTGACGGGCAAATAAAAGGCAAGTAATTAAAATTATGTCTTTTCATAGATGACTTGCAAGCGACGATAGTGAGCCAACGAAGCTTTTGCAAAGTTTTGTAATAAAAAAGTTTTATTCTAATTCAACTGAATAAGGATATTGTACAGTTGCCCACCATATTTTTTTCCAAAACAATGACCCCCCAAGTAAAAATGGAAAACAAATTGCAAAAGAAATTTATTTTTATAAGTACCCCAATTTTTTTCTGCATCCTCTACTGGGCAGATGGACAACATGGACAAGTTAAATTATACTTCAAATTGAAAAGAGGAAAAAAATGTATCCTAGTCCAGTTTGTAAATTATAAGTAATGCGTTTACAAGTAAGAACGGTAATCGCAAATACAAATTTATTGTTGTTAACTATGACAAAACCTACTTTGTAAAAGAAAAGTCCGATTCTGAAAATAAGTACACTGAAAGAGATATTATTCAGATGTTAAACTTTCTGATCGACAACATTTTTGAGGTGTTTGGAGGAAGGGTCTTCCAGCAAATTGTCGGAATTCCAATGGGGACCAATTGTGCCCCACTCCTTGCCGATATTTTTCTTTACTCGTACGAAGCTGAATTCATTCAATCTCTGGTCTCTGGAGGGAAAAGATACTTAGCTTCTGACTTCAACTTCACTTACAGATACATAGACGATGTGTTGTACATCAATAATCCAAAATTCGCGGATTACCTGAGCAGTATCTATCCTTCAGATCTTGAAGTCAAAGAAACTACAGAGACAAATAATTCTTCATCCTATTTGGACATAATGTTGTCCTACGACACTGATGGTCACATGAACACCTCACTCTATGACAAACGTGACGACTTCAATTTCAGCATTACAAACTTTCCTTTTCTGAGTAGCAACATCCCTTCATCGCCTGCTTATGGCGTGTTATCTCAGTTGATACGCTATGCCAGAAAAAGTACCAAATAAACGGATTTTGTTCTGAGAGCTAGGCGTCTTTCAGATAAACTTCTCAGTCAGGGATATGTTTGTGAACGACTAACATCGTCACTGAGGAAGTTCTACGGTCGATACGGGGAACTCGTCATTCACTATGATGTCCCACTCTCCAGAATGGTGGGTGATATTCTGTCATAGACCATTTGAACCATCCAACCAAAGATTGTACTCTATGTCTTCCGAAATGGAAGTTACCGGATGTTACATTTCTACCGAATTGAAGCGGCGGGTGTTGCATGCAAGCAGGAGATGCTTACTCTTCCTGGGCGCCTGGTCTCACTCCCATATCGGGAGTTCGCTTCTTTTCATATGGTGGAGAGGTATTTGTTTGTTTGCTTTGGTTCCTGTTTTATCCTGATTTTGTATGCCTTCGGTTTCTGATTTTTGAATTGTAGATTTTGTGCTGTATACGGGGATATGGTCATTATCCATATTTGTCATTGAACCCACTCGGAAAGGTGTAAAATGAAATTCAGAGACAAACGCGGTAACCACTATGCCACAGTTTCTTCGTTCGTACGTGCATGTTATAGTCATCGTTAAAACTTACAAAAATCTTATGTATACAAAATCAAATATTTACTAATTACTTCAAATACTTTTCAAATATTTATACAGCCAATCTTCTTCTGTCTTCTCGTGTGATAATATAATTACTTTTCGAACGATACTGTAGTAGAATTTAAAAGAAATTTCTAACAAGAGGGGATGTTTCAAAGTTCACTTCAAGGAACGGGCACATGCGGTCGCAGGAAGCGCCATCTGGTATCAAAATTGAAGTTAGCATTGACGAAGCAATAATAGCATTAAGACGAAAGCATAATGGCAGAAAGAAGGATGCCATAACGCATGGTATAATGACAGTTATGCATTGACGAAGGACAAATGTAAAATACAGGGAAGCAAAATTACACAAAGAAGAAAGATAAAGTCAATTTGAAATGAACGCAAGACAAATGAACATGGAATAATCAAACATTGAATGAAGCAGCATAGCATGAAGCATGTAAGCAAGTCAAAAAGCATTGTAACCCTAATCCCCCTCCATATTATTCAGAAGTGTATTTAAATGAAAAATATAGCCATAAATCGTTGGAGGGTATGCACAAGGAGTTTATTCTAAACATGACCGGTACGAGTTGTAGTAGTACGACTTAATGACAAATATAGACAATGAGCAAATCCAAATTCACAGTACAAAATCGATAAATCAGAAAATCACAAACAAGTGGCATACGAAATCAGGATCAAAGAGGAACTAAAGCAAACAAACAAACACATCCATTAATGTTTGGTACGAGTTGGTAGAAACTATGGTACGAGTTGGTAATGGTACGAAATGCTTTTGATACGAGTTGGTAGTCAGATGTTGGACGAAGTGGAATGTACGAGTTGGTTATGGTAAGAATTTACCATACCCCCTCCTACGCATCGTGGTGATCGTAAGTAAGTGTTAACCTAGCATAATGGTTAGCCTTTCATTTTTAAACATTTTCAGCACGGACCAGACATGCACGTTTAGGGTACTTAAACCTCGTCAGTGATGTTCAATCGGAAGGAACTTCATTTCGATAACAAGAAAATTGACCTACTGGTAAGCAGTTATTTGGTAAACATAGCGGTATTGTCAACGCAACATCTACATGTCATTGATCCGGTTTCAGCATCAGTGATATTTTTCATACGAAGGCTCTACATTTTGATACAGAAATGTTTCATATAACCATGCTCTAGACCTTGCATTTTTGTTTAATCATATTTTATTTCAAGTAACAGAAAAAGGATTGGGCAAAAGTTTTCACAATATTAAATAATGCCCTCTCCGAAATGATGCTACAGGACCCAAGTTACAGAAATTTCAAGGAATTTGGTAACAGATATTTTGGAATGCTTTGAAGAGACAGACGATCAACCGAAGTTGATCGAACTTGGCTTCATGTGCCCTCGGGGACTCCTGGTCCACCAGCAGTGATACTCACCAAGTAGTTCAAATGTTAAACGTCTACATTTTCAATAGCATCGTCTAAGAACAGATAAATTTGCAGCATGGACCAGACATTCACGTTTTGGGTACTAGAAGGATTATATTAAGCTATGGTACGAATGGTCGTTGGTACGAGTTGGCAACAAATTAGGTACGAGTTTGCAAAAGTTGGGTACGATTTGGTACATTTGGGTCCGATTTCAAATGGGTACGAATCGACATTTTTGTTTGTACAAGTTGATCATGGTACGAAATGATAATGCTACAGTACTGCAACCCACTTGTTTGACAAATCTACCCTATCCTATCCACCAATTTACAGCCTACATCCACCTCCTATCCACTACATTTGATCCTATCCTACATCCTATCGTATATGCTATCCTACATCCTATCCTATCCTATCCTATCCACGTTTATCTACTCCTCATACCCTTTAGCGAAGTTATAATTAAAACCAAATACTTGATACAAATTCATGCTATCTGTAATTATTGCTATTGTTATGGATTTTATAAAAATGAAAATTATTTAGATGATTAAATACCATTTCTGCGCGTGCAAGGAACGAAACAAAAATACCACAATAAAACCTCCAATTTTGTTTTAAATTTAATTAAAGTAATATATAACCCTTTAAGTCAAGCGAAAATTTTCAATGGATCGAATTAAGGGGTAACGAGTGGCTGGTAAGCGAGCTAACTCGCACAGTCAATTACTTCGTTTCAATCCGTGTTTAACTGTTTTCCCGTTAAAGTCAGAGTCAAATTCTACAAATTATCGGAACTCTTTAAAAAAGAGATACATAAAAAGGTTGCGATTTGACTCGCATCTAAACGTTTTCGCACTGGAAATATTCGCATTTGACAACCCGTTACTAGTTCAACGCGGGAATGCACGCACAACTTTTTAAAACATTGAGGATAAAATCCAAATGACTTGATCGCTAAATAATGGGAACATTCACTCAAAATTTTACGGTTAAACGAAAAGACTAGGGCATCTATTTTTGATGTAGCATAGTTTTCATCAGGTCGGATGCTCTTGATCAGTGGAAATCGTCAGGACTTATTCTTTTTCCCCGATGATTTCCTCAAAATTGTATTCCCCTTACCTCCTTGTATTTAATTTTATTTGACTGATTTATCTCGTCTTTACGTATAAATTTTATAACAACAATAGGTTAGAGAACACCCCTCCCTCATTTGCTTGGAACCCCCCTCCCCGCCTTGGAAAAAAACTCTAATTACGTTCATTTAGAAAGTCTAAATAATTTTTAAAAGGATCAGGTTTTCATTCGAAAATGAGAGGAAAATGACATGTCGTGTGATTGCCTTTATTTCACAGCAATATATTGTACAGGAAAGATAACTCTATTAACTTTTGTATTTGAAACTTTGAAGCTGATCAGATTTGCCGAGCTGTAACATAAAAGTATTGATGGATACCTCAGTGTTTCATGTTTTTTTCTACTTTTTATGTCCCAGTACATGAATATTACATAAGTTGCACCCCCCAAAAAATATTCTGCATCAGTAAATTTTTGAGATTTCTATTAGGTGTACAAATTTTGTGCATTGTCTCATGATACTGTCATCATCTTCAATATCAGTTTCTGATGAAGTATTGATGGAAAGGTGTATCAAAATTACTGTCATATGCTTCAAAATCACTCATATTTTCAGTAAATAATAACAAATAACTGAAAAAAAATATTCAGATTTTTAATATTTTTCTGTCATTTCTACAAGCAGACACTCATTACCCCTTAAATCAAATAAGTACTCGTATATTTGTCTGCTAATAACTTCAGAATTGAAAAAGAAATATTGGATTAAAGAACGAGATGGATAGGATGTAGGATAGGATAGAATAAGATGTAGGATAAGATAAGATAAAACTGGTTAGAACTGAGTTGGATAGGATTGAGTAGGACAGGATAGGATAGGATAGGATAAGATGGGATAGGATAGGATAAGATTTTATCCACTTTCTATCCTACATCATCCATCCTACATCCTTTCCTATCCACTTTTTTGTCAAACAAGTGGGTTGCAGGACTACGACTTGGTACATTTTGGGAACGAATTGGCCAAAGAAGGAGTTTTTTATGGTACGATGTGACCATAAACCCATAGGAGAGTGTGGTGTAGAGTCGTGAGGATCGTGAGAGAGTTTGATTTTCGTGATGAATCGTGATAGCGCGCGAAAAATTGTGATAGGTAATCGTGGCAACCGTAGTAGAACTTAATAAAGCGTGAAGCTCCATGTTTTTTCTCAAGGCGCGGTCTCTTATTGTAAACCTAGCATTAATGTTTTGAAAGAGATCTAATGATCCTAAAGTAAAAGGTCAATGTAACAAATTAAGGGATAATGATACTAATATTTCGTACTCTTTGTTGTAGATGTGTGAAAGAAATATGCACACGATGAAAGGAATGTCATGTAAAATATGAAAGAAATAGCTCTTAACCAAAACGCTTTCAAAACTTCTTAACCACCGAAAACACTTTTAAGTGTCAAGGGCAAGGTCACAAAGTCAAAACTATGGTAACAAAATTTAGTATATCTCATGGTAAATGTGAGTACTAGATATGAAAGGACTATCATAGATTGTATGAATGAAACCTGCTTCCAAGCTTTGATTGGACAGACATAGGATAAGGGTTTTTCCTATATCTAGATAAATGTCATTGGTTAGAAAAGAAAATCATGTAATGAGTCGATACTTTTAAAGAAGGAAGTCACGATATATAGAAATCGGAAATCAGCGGTAAAAGGAGAGGGAAATAGGAGAGAGATAGAGAGAGAGTAAAATACAAAGAGAGAGAGAGGTTTCTTTTAAAGTAGTTGAACCCCCGAACATTCACATGGCAAACACAAAAACAGTAGAAATGAATTAAAGTTTAGCTTTACTTTTTAACGTAGCACTTTCTGCATCTTCAGAGACATTTCTCTCAAATTATGTTTCTGTGAAGCAAATCTTCGCGATAGAATAGATACTAACCATCATTTGTACACATTAAAGTGTAAACGTCTTCAAATCAAATAGCATCATTTAAGAACAAATAAATTTGCAACATGAACCAGACATGCACGTTTCGGATACTGAACACTCGTCTGTGATCCTCAATTTAAACAATGTTATAAGGTCAGAGAGTGTGAAAGCTATTATGTCCAAAAGTGTACAGATAGACGTAGCATATTAGATTGATAAACAGCAAACGAGTTACAAAGTATACAACTTGATTTGCATACATATTTAAAACTCTACCTCATGAATAGAATGCCCTGTCCAAACCTCTTTAGAGAAAACAGGACCCGACCACCTCTCCTCTCTGAATTTCAGTCTTGTTACCCGGATGATCACATGTATTTTTTCTTTATCCGTTTGTATTAAACACCACAGACATGCATACAATACATAGACAAGGACATTTTTGTGTATAAACGCAGAACATTCAAGAGTATATGCCGGGCAACCCGTGGTCCTAGCAAGACTCGAACCTGCAATCCTTTCATAACCAGCCCGACGCCCTATCCGCTAGACCACGGCGCCAATTTATTCTTTATTTCTTTTGATGCATATAACAATCCAAAACTTTTTGCGACAATAAGACATTTTCCTCAAACTTATCTCCATTTCACAATTATTTAAGATAAATGTCTATTTGAATATTGAGGTGCGTCATTGGTCACGATTTAGGACAATTCTTGCGCATCTATTGTTTTAGCACTTATTGAGCTTGAATTATACAGATATTTCAATTTATTGTGGTCAATGCATTATTTCTGACTCTATTGATGACCTTAATTCATTACAAACACAAATGAACCTAAAAGCGGATAAGTTTGAAAATCTGATCTAAACTGAATAAAATATCCGTAAGAAAATGCTTCGCAGTAATTTATATGAAAATTGAGCTGGAGGTACTCTTTTGAACAGTTCGGATTTCTCTTACGTAAGTAATAATCCATGAATGTTGTTTTACGAATGGAATATTAATGACATAAAGTTTTTATAAGATAGAGCTGATGGATACAGAAGAATTATTTATTGTTTTAATTCCACCCAAATTAAGGCAAATTTTACCGCGCTGACACTTTCTAAAAAAACACAATACGGCACTGGTTTTGAGCATTTGTACTCTCTTATTTTAACATGGACATATTTTTTTTTCTACAATATTATGAAAAGTCTTTCTCAGGGGCATAATGTACCGTATGTTTGAAAAGAATCATTGAAATTCAGGGTATCTGATATTTTGACCTAAACTTATACAATTTTTGTAATTTATGTGTAAAATCGAGAAAATTTTAAATGATCTGTGAATGTGGTATCTACGGTGAAACTTTAAGCAAATTAAGTTTTATACAAAGTTTCTAAACTGTTTTATTGTATGTTAACAAAGAAAACTAATATTAATATCAAATGAGTGTATTTTTTGTGTATTTTCGTTACAAATGTGCTAATTTCAGATTTCCAGTATTTTAACCCTATTTTCCAAATGAGCAAAAGTCTTGATTTTATCACTGACCTATTATTTTTTCTTCATAAAATGATTAATTGACATGAATCCTATGATTTGATATGGTTTGAATAAAATCGTTGAAATTCCACAAGTAGATTATTGTAAAAGTGCTGTGCCAATTTCCGTTTCATCATATTTATTTTCAAGATCTGAAGTACTCAGAGTTATCCTTCAAGGCAGAGAGCTAATTCATGTAATGCCACGATAGGATGAGGTATTTTCAAACACTTTAAATCACTTCACATAATAGAAATACCGAAAGAGTGCTTAAATAATGAGAAAATTTCCGAAGGATTTCAACAAGCAATCTTAAGTTCACAAAATTTTAGTCACGGAGATGTGCTTAATGACGTCCTTATAATAAAATGTTAAGTACCTAGGAACAATTAATATGTAATTTTTTTCAGTGTTTATCTTGAATTTACAATTGCATCATTGAAATGTGAGAGGGTCAAGTGTAAAACAAGACAATATTGATTTAAGCACCCATTTTGAAATTTGTAACAATGGGAAATCATATATTTCTATAAAAAATACACTCATTTCATACATGTATATATGTATGACAAAATACGTACATTTACCCATATATATATATGAATAAAGAACAACGATAAAAAACAAACAGTTGGATTGCTGCCCTTAAATAAGGGATATCAGACTGAAACAAAGTTTACCAACATTTATATTCATCAATATTGATAACAGGATAAAGCCATTGACATGTGTATTATGACCTTGATCAAGAACCGTAACCATAACCCCCAGTAGCTTAGGCCAACTAAAAAAGTCACATTTATGTCTTTACCACAATTGCTTTCAATGTGGAATTCATCTGTCTGTCTGTCTGACAGAGCGGACACGCACAGTAAGAGACGCAAGAGTAACAAGGTACACCAAATCACATAGGACTATCAAACGCAAATACTTACATATAAACAAAGGAGACCAATGGACAACCGATGCTGACGTAGAAATGCAATCTGCCACGCCGGTAGCAGACGATGTTGTTATCCAGATTACGTGCACATAACCCTCCCACTTTTCCAAGTAGCCAGGGGTCTCGGAGAACGTGCAATTGTGGTGTAAAATAACTTCCTGAAGGTAAGAATTCCATGCAACCTACTTGCTGAGCAGATGACCGTCCAAAAACGGCACCGGTTTGCCATTGGTCAATCTGGTTAATGTGTTCAGTAGGCATAGTTTATGTGGTTTACTGGTTTATTTGTTGCCTTTTGTGTTACATGTTTCTATTGCGTGAGTTGCTGTTCCGTTCCCCCCCCCCCCTTTTTGACTATTTCTGTGGATGTGTGCTCAGTGTTTTTTCATGGAGTGTTTTGGGGGTTTGTCGTGGGTACTATTTATGAGATTCCCTCTTTTCCTTTACACTGGACTCAATCTTTTCTGTTTCGTAATTTTTTCCTTCTAAGAAGGAATTTCACCAAATTGCTAATGACCTTTACTCCTAAAATAAGGAATAATTGCGCTTTGTATGACCAGTATTCTTTCTCGACGTCAGAAGCATATTTAACTTGCCATATTTACATTATCTGGATGGATGAGATTAGTAACAGTCACGCTTTGTAACTTATCCAAAAATAATACAAGGAATACTTTCAAACAATAATCCTGGTAAACTATGTAAAGAAAGAATACGATCTCCAACCTCATTCGGTTGCAGCACCCACATTAAAGAATCAAATTCACCGATGTGAAAACACAGAGTAACACGCGCAGAAAAGTACGCAAAGGATACATTCAACAAAGAGACATGAAACACAAAAGACAACACATAATCAAACGAGGCCAGTTGACAACTGATGCCAACGTAGGACAATCCTTTAATTGCTCGCAACCCTTCTTCTTTTCCGTTTACCCAAAAGTCTCCTCGGAGAACGCGCAAATGTTTTGTAGAATAACATCCGTGACCAAACAAACAGACAACAAAACACAGAGCCTCAAGCTACACGTCAGATGAATATGTATGGATATTAAGGAAGGGGGGGGGTCGAAAAACAGTCCATGATCTGCTGGCTGTAACGAGCTAATGGATGTAATCACCTAAGGAGTTCGACTAACATTCAGAGAGGACAAGTGGTTGGACCCTGTTTTTTTTTTAAAGGTATCGACATTACTCGTCATGGACAACTCTAATCTAGAAAAAGTACAAATCAATACATGCGCAAATGATACACGTGATTTCATCGATTTGCATCTGTCATATACAGTACGTCCATCGCTATCTTTGTCACTTTGTCTGATAGGATACGATAGGATACGATCTGATAGAGTCTGATGCGCGATGCACGATGTCTGATGTCTGATGCACGATGTCTGATGTCTGATGCACGATGTCTGATGTCTGATGCGCGATGTCTGATGTCTGATGCACGATGTCTGATGTCTGTTGCACGATGTCTGATGTCTGATACGATTGAATCCTATCGTATCAGAAATCCTAACAGACATCGTATCAGACAAATTTTATCAGACATCGTATCGGACAAATTCTATCAGACATCGTATCATACAAATTTTATCAGGCAAAGCGAATCCTATATATTCTAGCGTATCTCGCGCAAGAATTCAGGAAAAAAAATTTCAGTATCTTTACTTTAATTAGTTTTCAAGTAAAATTAATTTACCGATTTTAAAATTATAAAAGACTGTACAAGTCCACATACTACAGCTGAGAAGTGATAGAAATACATGTAATATAGCAAAAGCAAAATAAATAAAAAAAAATATGTTAATATTGATCGTGGTCGAACGGGAGTTCGATGTGCAGATTTGTAGAGTCGGTGTTAAAAATAATTAAGCTTATTTGAGATATGTGTCAGAGTTTAAAATTTTTGCGATCATGACACTAGTCTAAATATGGATTTGAAAAGACATCGAAAGCTGGATGTCGGTAGAAACCCGAATTTCCTCGGACACGAATATTTGCGATCGTCCGCGCTTTATATAGAAACACCTTATGATAGATTCGTTTTCCAGAATCATGAACATATATTGAGAATTTCGGGAAATTCATCAAGACACAGAGGGAAGAGATTCAATGATTCATATACATATTTTAGATAGGAGGGAACTCCAAAAATACGAATACGAGTCGGACCTGATCTTGCAAATAACATAATTTTGTTAAATAGAATTAATTCTGGAGACTCTCCACAAACTCTACAGTATATAGTTCTATATTAGAAAAAATGTTCATCTTTTCTTGATTATGGCTTAATGTAATACAATTGACCATGTTGACCATAAAATAAATTCGAGGTATCCTGCCCGCAGCTAGGTTAGCTCAGGCGGTCAGACCGTTGGACATGTCAGCAAAATAGATCGAGGGTCTCGGCCGGGATTAATTCCAAGACCGGTCACGTCATTTTCCATTATGACGGTTTGGGTATCGTGTCCGCGGTTAGCTCAGTCGATAAGAGCTAGCGTCTGCTCCAATAGCAGAATTTAGTTCTTGGGTTATACCGGCCACATATATATTCTCCATTCTGCTTGTCACATGGTACCATTCTGCTTGTCACACTATATAAGGAAACTCAAGAGTTGCTTCTGGGTTAGCTAGGTCACCTATGGGGGAGAACTAGGGATTTAATTGTCTCTCATTATGACTGTCTCATGGTTTCCAGTAAACATGCAACTGGGGAAACCTCAAATTTTTGCAGGGCAGTGGCGGATTCAGGGGGGTGTGGAGGGGGCGTCCGCCCCCCGGCACTGACCCAAAATTTTCCAAAAAACCCTATAATTTGGCCCATTTTCAGTAAAAATTGGCAAAATTCACCCCTTGACCCCCCGGCAAAGGGGGCGCTGGATCCGCCACTGCAGGGTGTGTGTGACGGAGCCCTATAACCCATTCTGTGAGAACATCTGCCAAGATAGCATACAGAGTGTCCAGCTATAGGAGCACTCAAAAGTTTTCATTGCACCTGTCAAATGCATATATATATATATAGGTATCGACTATCATGGCACAGCCAGGCCGGGCTTAGAGTGACTGTTAGTATATAGCAAAATATTCTGGGTTCCATTTGTCTTTTAGCTGCAAAGTCATCGACCATTTTCAAATTACCCTTAAGCCCCCTTCACATTTTCACAGATGGGGTCGCGATAGCTGCGGATCAAGAGATTTTTTACATCCGTAGCTATCCGAACCCATCGGTAGTTCGATCCAGCACTATTCTTGATGAGTCGTAGCTTTCCTTATTGGCAATCTGTAGCAATCAGGGATGAGACAGAAATTTTTTAGCATATTCAAATTTTCTACAACTCTACATGTATATGTAACGATTAATTTGTCGTAGCGGAGTCTTAGCAACCCGTAGTGAAGTCTTAGCTATCAGTAGGGGAGTGGTAGCAACTGTAGCAATCCAGGACAATCTTTTTTTATTAAAATAGCTCTACGACTCTCTTACGGATTGCTAGGACTCACCTGCAGATTGCTACGGATAGCCTCGGGACTCACCTATGGATTGCTACGGATAGCCTCAGCTACAGATTCTGTCTTTTGTTAATTTCAAATCTATCGGTATTCTGTGCGTTTTTCCGGCAAATTATATGAGTTAAAACAACAACTAATCAATTTCAGTTAATGATCGATAGAAAGACATGTAAAAACTGAATACTGTTATAAAACAAGTCAGCTAGACCATACTGACTTGAAATTATTAGATGTTTAAGTAAATAATTATGATTAAAAGTACATAGAAAATTCAAGTCTGAAGTCGTAGCTATCCTTGCGCGAATCGTTGCTATCCGTACTGGAGTTGTGATCATCCGTAGGTCTTCCTAAGCAATCCGTACCTATTCATATCCATCCATATACGTGTCTTCGCAATCCTCATCAATCGGTACGCGTGTCGCAGCAATCCGTAGCAAAGTCGGGATAATATCTGTAGTTAGCCTTAGCTATTCTTAATCCATTTGTATCAACCCGTACCAATCCGTAGCAATCTGTACTGTCGTCGTAGGTTCATCGAACATTTTGCGTCTCAACTCGCCACAGATAGATCATCTTTTTTTGGAGTCGTGGCTTGAGTCACGAAAGTGTAAATGGGCTTTTAAGTCTTGCATTTTAGACACTCCAGGACCAGACATCACAACTTTTGACGTTATTTCTAGTTATTACGTCATAGATCTGTTTCGACATCACAGTCCAAAGTTACGTCAAATGTTATCATGTTGGGTCTTGGTCTGCATAAAATACAAGTCTACTGGGGTAAATTGAAAATTGTCTATTTAATGACCAGAAATTTCATCAGATACCAATTTAGCCATTATTTAAAGAGATATATGTTCTTACAGCCTGAACTATCTAGGCAAATATCCTTTCCTGCAATACCATCAAAATAGGCTTCTGTACACGTGTAGCTGTGATACTGAAGCCTTCAAGAAAATTCAACAAGATTCCAGATACACATATATAATTTAAAAACTTGAATCACATATAAAAAGAGAAAATTCAAAAGATAGTAAAATACATGAGTAGACCAAAGTTTGAACCCAGGATGCATTGAAGACCAACTTATGTCATTATGACATTGTATAATTCACTGCACCTTATATACAGACTGCTGACAATACATGTATATTGTAAATATAGATAAAAAAAGTCTCAATTTTGCTGAACTCAAAGACAGACAACTTAAGCCTTTCAGTGATCACTAAATTTTACTATGTTGTTTCATTTTTGTAGCTTTGTGTAAAACAGGGATGTATATAAATTTCATATGCGTCCTTGTATAAAAGGACCCTATGACTTATTATGTAAACAAATCTACATTGGTTGCTATCCATGATCTTAAAATTTCTTGATTATATATCTATTGTTTGATTACGCTATGACATTTACTGTGATAACAAAATTCACTGAGATAAATTTCATGTAAAAAGTTTGACTAACAGAGTGACCTTGGAGGTAACATTAGTTTAAACATATTTATTCAAATACATGTATATGCATAATTATATAGAAATGAACAATGCATACGATGAACGGAAGTGGGATTTGAAAAAAGGCTTTGAGTGTTGACTTCATATGAACTAACATGTACTTCAAGTTAACTGACTGTATCACAGTTACAGACTTTTATTTCACTTTGAAACACAGAAACAGTATGAAAAGTATTAAATTGCTGAAAGCATGCTTATTCAAGTATGCCAACTTGCTATTACGACATTTTCAAATTTTAACTTGCATAAAAATAAAGGTCTTATCAAAGTAATATATTAATGAATAATGAAGCCATATAGTTTAAGTTTTTCAAATTAATGTAACAGTGAGTACAAATTTTAAAATAGCGGATATATGGTTCATGAAAAAAAAAGTTTCAAGTAAACAGGAGATCCCAAGATATATATAGCTTCCTTTTGTATATGGCGATGATTTTGTTGATGGGCAAATATTGATATATTCATGCAGCATCAAACATCTGTGGTCCGGAGACAAGTGTAGTTTTTCTTGATTTTCAGATGTGCCTCATGTAATGTGGAGTTCCTTTCTTGAATAGCTAAGCACCCCTGAAAAATGATGGAAATTAACGTACAACTGATTCAATGTAGAAAGACATAGGCAAAGAAAATGCAATTGTGAAACAATGACCCCCTACACTCCCCCCCCCCACCCCAACCCCCTGAGCTTGCATTATCATTAATGTATCAGAATATCAAACGTCAAAATCAAGAGATACATGTAATGATGTATTGCGTCAAAGCAAAAATATTAATATCTTTTGACCTTCACCCATGATAGTTGTTAACATACTAATATTGCAGGTCCATCTGTCATTGTCTGTTGATCTAAAAATTTCATAACATATAATCATCACATAAAATCATACATATTATGTAATTTGAAGATGTTTAACATGTTAATGAATTTCATGGTAGTGTATCACACGATACTAGGGCTTGGACGATACTCCAATTCATCGCGATATTTTTTTTGCAATCCAAGTATCGATACATCCTGACGATACCTAAGTTAAAATCTACAAAAAAATATGTGTTCGAATTTTCCGTAAGTACTCAAGTTTAAATCCAACTTTCTTCAGTTTACATGTAGATATAATGGCAAAATGGTAAGAACTTTGATTTTTAATACCAATTTTTTATGACTTCTTATTATTTTAAGGCATTAGGGGTATAATACTCAAGAGTTCTGGTTGTTTTAATAACAGAAAAATTAAATACCACGAAGTTGGCCGAAGACGCTCGACTAAGGCAATGTTCCGGACCAATTGTTTTCATGGCGAGTTGAATGAAATATGAAAAAATATCAAATATCTAAAAATATGTAGGATATGAATTAAGGTACATAATTTCTAGCTTTTTTTTTTACGATATTGTTATTATACCCCTAATACCTTAGATTATTTTGTTTTTCATTTATTCTAGACAATTAACAAAACCATTTATCTATTTTTAGTCCCCTACCGGCAACGCCGAAGGGGACTCTTAGTTTCCTCTCGGTCTGTTTTCATCTTTATTCTAGCCAGAAATCTAGTGTTGAATAAATAAAACATGTTGCATAAAAAAGCTACTTATATGAATATAAATACAATCAAATAGCTTTTTGAGAGGGTTTTATTAATCATGCAACTTAGTATTGCGATATGTATCATATCAGATATCAGGTATCGTGATATGTATCGGATCGGCTGGGTGCAGTATTTTCCCAGCCCTCATGATACGCAAATAATCGTGCAAGAGATTATTTGCATATCACGTTATACACTACCGTGAATTTATATCTCTCGATCTACAATACAATGACGTTGACATATAGTCCTGTATAAAAATCTGGCACAACTAAACAAAGTTAACAACCATTCATTGCAACAAGGATCAGCTCAGATCTCAATTCGGAAATCATAATTTCCTATGAATTTTAACAGTTTTACTTACCCATCAAGTACTTTCTAGAGACAGTCTCACTTGTGAAATGGTACGATATCAGGGTTCCATATGAGGCTTTATATTATAGCTGAAAACAAATAGTGGAATATTAACCCATATATTAGATTGAACAAAGAACTTACTTGCTAAATCTTTTTGGGATAGAATATTGATAAATTATCCAAGTTTCGAGATCGTGTTACAGACCAGGATTACTCGACTTTTACATGCACCATAAGCAAAAGGTACGACACCTGTATATTAGGACTGCAACGATGCGCTATTCTCACAATACGATATAGCACGATATTTGCTTTCAGTGCAATTCGTAACACAATTCTTTAATTCATATCTGCTGAAAGATGAAATCAACTTCGGATATAGCTTTTGGAACTCTCAAATTGTACTTTCTACTAGTATAAAAGAGGAGTTCCAATTGCCCAATATGCAAGCAATTCTATGATGTAATAACAAATATTGAATTTTAATTTGTAATAATAATTACCTGGAGATATCTTGCATTTCTTTATATAAAGTGCCTAGGTTGTACATATTGTGGCAGAGCCGGGTGTATCGGCCCTGATAGCTCGGTGTTTAGTAGTGCTTGCCTGCAGGTATAGAGGTCCCGGGTTCAAACCCTGGTCTGGGCACATCTTTTCCTACCCTACTACAATACATTTTAATTTATGTTGTTACTTAACCCTAAAATGCAAATGTCGTAAAGTTGTTTAATTCAACTGCATCTAAAAGCTCGATACGTAGACACTGTCATACCGTGCATCGTACCATCATCAATTACCGTGGTGAATCGTTGCAGCCCATCTGTATATATTGTGTTATGTTGGAAAGCCAGTTCATGTCATGTTATATCTTTTTACTATCTCGTATTTACGAGAAAAGTTTCTCGTAGTAACAAGAAGAGTTTCTCGTAGTTACAAGAAAAATTTCTCGTAATTACGAAAAAAGTTTCTCGTAGTAACGAAAAAAGTTTCTCGTAGCTATGAAAAAAGATTCTCGTAGTTACGAGAAAAGTTTCTCGTAGTTAGGAAAAAAGATTCTCCTAGTGTACGAGAAAAAATTCTCTTAGTTACGAGATTTGTAGTAAAAAAAATATAACATGGCACGAACTGGCTTCCGTTGTTATGTAAATTATATCTATGAATGTTCATGAACACATGGGGCCCATATAGTTAGAATGAGAAGATATATGACTGAAAGAATTCTGAAGCAAATTATATTAGGATTTGAACACTGACCATATTAAAGTACTACCCGATTCACCTCACTTTTTGCATTCAAAGATTTAAAATGCTATGTATCATACATGTATATACAACAAAATGTAAGTAGCATCCCACCTTAGTACGACGAGACCGAGGCAGTGAAATGCATGTAAAAATCAGATGGTTGCAGTCTGTATTTGGGATCTCAAAACTGATGTATAATATTCACAGTGGGGTATCATGTGATACACAAATGATATGTTCCACGGGAATCCCCTTTGATTGAACCAAGTAAATACTGTCTAAATCTACTTTATATGAATTTATTTTAGGCCTATCATATGGTCATTATTATAAATTATATGATGGTAATTTATTCTGGTCAAGAATAGGCGTATATTTGGAGAACACTTAAACAGAAAATTTTGTATCTGTCTGTGCACCATATCATAACATGTGGCGAGCATTGAAAAAATTCTGTTTAAGTGTTCTCCGAATACAATTCTATTCTTGACCAGAATAAATTACCATCATATAATTGATAATAATGACCATATGATAGGCCTAAAATAAATTCATTTAAAGTACATTTAGACAGTATAACTTAGTTCAATCAAAGGGGATTCCTGTGGAACATATCATTTGTGTATCACGTGATACCCCACAGTGATATTAACCAGTAAGTAGAATTTGTATCACATGATAAGTAGAAAATGAAATCCATCAAGTGCTGCCAATATATATAATTTCAAATAATGTCAAATAAAAAAAACTGCATAATAAAGTGTTTGCAAGTACCCGGCACGGGACTCGAACACCGGCCGTTCACTATGCAGTCCAGCATGTTAGGGACATCCCCTTAGCTCAGTTATTAAACATACTGAACTATAGGTAACAGGTGAATTGGATCGTGGAACACTCGGACCGCGGAACACTCGGACCATGGAACACTTGACCCGTTATAGGTCCACTCGGCCCGTAAATGTAGGTCCGCTCGGCCCGTGAACTTAGATAACTTGGACCTACAATATAATATTTATGAAAGCTCATATATCTCTTTGTTTCTAAAGAGATGTATGTTAACTTAAAATATTTTGAGATCTATGTTTATGAAAGGAAGACAAGAGAGATATTTTTTTAAAGAATTTAGGAAAAATACGATTCCAAACGCATAATTTATTTCGCCCATGTTTTATTGATTTATTTATTTAATTATAGAAACCGCAGACACGTAGAGTACAAAATTTGTATATTTTGAATATATGGTATCTATATTTATTTCTTGTGACTGAAGTTTATTGTAACTCTGAAGTAAGACTGATAGAGCTTAGGTCTCAAGACACAAGTAAAAACATCAATCTGTTGAACAAAAAAAAAAAAACAACCTTCACATCGATTAAGAACACAAAATAATATGTTTAAGGTCGATTGATTTTAGTTTTATATTTTATTCAAAACAATTTACCTTCTGTTTGTTAATATGTTTAACGGGCCGAGTGGACCTACATCTACGGGCCCGAGTGGACCTACTATGGGCCGAGTGTTCAAGGTCCAATCTTAGTTGCCCTTGATTCGAACTATATCGGCGATACCTGTACTACCGGAACCACTAAAACAGAAGGCAGTGGCTCCGGATACGAACGTTCGTATCTTTCGACCTATGTCTCGGCGTACGAACATGTTTCTGATTGGTCTGTAACTGTCACGTGACTCAGGTCATGTGTCGATAACAATAAAAAGTTGATTTTTGTAACCATATCAAGGTATACGAGTTTTATTCTGCGTCATCTGTAATTTAGCAACCGGGACAAGAGGCTATTTTCTATGCTCTCAATCATTATACTTTATAGTGATCACTGATCAGTAATAGACACGCACTTGTCAGCTGTTGTGTGCACGTACTGACGTTCCGTCGCTCCAGCGGAAGTTGAAGTTTTTTCAAGTTTTGAGATAACAAATATGTACATGTAGATGCAACTCCGTGCTTTTTACTTAACTTTTCAGAATATGTCACAAAAAAAGATACAATTTGAACACAAGATGCATTGAAAAAAAAGGAACCCTACGATTTGTGTTCATACGCCGAGACATAGGTCTAAAGATACGAACGTTCGTATCCGGAGCCACTGCCAAAACAGAAAGAAATTGACTTACCATCATTAAGATATTGTTGGAAGTACAATGTCTTTTCCTTTTATCTGCTTGCTGATGTCCTTGATGAACTGATCTTTTTGTAACTTCGTTTGAACTGTGTTGCGAATGGTCAATGGCCAAGTCTTAGGTTAAGATATGGGTCAAACTCTCGTTCGTTTTGTGCCATTGTTTACCGATACTTTAAAGTTTCAAGATATCATTACACCCTCATATGGATCTTTGTGAATATGGATAACAGGCAGCTTCCTTTATTTTGTTTTAAACCCTTTTAGTGCTATGCGATTTTCATGTTTTTTCGAGCGGCATTGAAACCGAAAGTAGTGGCAGTCTACATCAAATAGTGAATCCGACAAATCTGGGATCAAAAAAAATCTGAATACATGTGAATATTGCGTGATAGAAAAAATGATAAATTTAAATGTTGCTATCATGTCCTTCGAACCAATTCAGTCTTCTTTGTGTTGACCAAATTCAGAATCAGACGTTGACAAGTGGGGGGGGGGTATTCCACTGCGGAACGCCGGATCGTACAGAACTGAGATGCTTGGTTTTTAGTAAAGAGATGGTTTTAATCATAGATACTATCAAGAGCGAGGTTGTATTTCCTTTTATTGAGACAACCAAGATTTAATCTTATTTTACCAACATAACAATGTCTGATACGACGCGCGAAGCGTAGTAGGATGCGTCACTCATTGCGTGATACGATAAACATGTCTGATTAATCAGATTCTGATAGGGTGTCTGATTAAGTCTGATACGATGTCTGATAGAGTGTCTGATATGATGTCTGATAGAGTGTCTGATATGATACGATAGGATGTCTGATGTACGTTGTCTGATGTACGATGCGTGATGTTTGATGTACGATGCGCGATCCCAGATAGCATTACTACGTTGGGCCAATGTTGGTAATATGTTGTATGGTTGGCCGGTGGTTGGCGTTGGCATGTCAACGTTGGACCAACATTGGCCCAACATTGTATTTGTCGGACATACCAATGAATTATCGCTGTTGTTGGACTGGGGTTGGGCCAATGTTGGTCCAACATCGTATATTCAAGATAAAAGCACCGATCGAATTATATAATTTTACAAATGAGATTTAAAATACACACCATCATTGAAAAAGATCATTATTTTGTTTCAAAATAATAAAACGAAGCCATAAGAGCCAAAAGAATTATAATCTAATATACGACGTTGGTTCAATGTTGGGCCAACGTTGGTCCAAAATAAAGAAAAAAAAGTAAAGATTCAAATGAAATCTTATTTAATAAAAAGTCAATCTGACTTTTGTAACTTGACAATATTAACTGAATTTATTCCTCTTTAACATTTTTACATTATTTGCAATAATGGTATGAATGGGTTGACGTTGGGCCTACGTTGAACCTACGTATGTTATGCCAAGGTTAATTTTTAAAATATCGTTTATTTTTCATTTCCGAAAAGTCTTGAACAATGAAGTTTTCAAAAATTTTCAAATACTTAACAAGTCTTTAGATAAGTAATTTGTGTCCGTCAAAAGAATCCTGACATACTTTTTGCGGTACTGTAAGACGTTGGGTCAACGTTGGACCAACGTAAACATTGGGTATAAAGAAAACATTTAAAAAAAAAAAAACAATTTTTCATAAAAAAATATTAGATCATGTCTATAATGTGCATAGTTATTTCACAATGATACATACATGTATATAATATGTCAGTAATTCAAGGTTCCTGTATTACTTTATAAAATTCAACTTATCATAAAATTAACTACCGAAGTAACTGCAGAGATAAGATCTAGGTCAGTGCTTGGCCGGTCAAGTCATAATTAACACCAGATGTCTGACCAGTTTCTAAGGCAACGGAGCTAGATTGCACAATCTGATACCGGACGTTTCTTATCTGGGACGCAAACTACAAGGCTCTTTAATTAAGTAAAGTTAATTTGAAATAGAGCGAGAGCGGTCAGTGGACGCTAGTTTTGTAAAGTGTAGACAGTAAAAGTAAGTACATTATGATATTTATTCTTATTCATGATTGTTGGCAATTCGTATGTATTATTTTATTTATTTTTGTTCATATTGCATTTGTAATAAAGCCTGTGTTTGTGAAACACGAATGCCCCCGGTGGCATCTATGTTAGTATGAACACTATTTTCTGTTAAGTACATGTATGTGAGGTCACTGGGTTAAAAGGTCAAAGGTCAAGGTCACGAGGTCAAAAATTTTGGTATCAATGGAAAAGTCTTGTCACAAGGAATACACATGTGAAATATGAAAGCCCTATTGTTATGGGTCAGAATACCCCAAAACGCCAGCAAAAATCAGACAAAGACAGAATATAAATTTACAAGTTTAATTATGTACAAAATATATATATTTCAAATGATTACAACTTACAATACAATGTCCGGATCAAAGTGTCCGTTACGGTCCACAAAGTCTATCGAATGTTTGGTTTCCGGTAATCACAAACGTTCTCGAAAGATCGGTGTCCAAACGTTGTTAAATGGATTAAAGTATCAACAAATAAAGTGTCCCAGTATATCAGAATAGATGAATGAATCGTGTCTACGAATGTGTACGAATGTCCCTCTTAACACAGTTCCTCAGAGGTATTTATACTTAATAACAATGAATTTACCAGAAGCTTCTAGAACAATGACTCATTACACATGATTAACAATAGAGTAAATTCTAGAAATCACAGTCATGTGATGATAATGATGTAACAAAGAACATACTGGAATATTCTCTAATGAGATAAACATGACATAGTAAAATCTAGAAAGAATTATTATGAAATCATTAAATAACATGACTAAGTACATGTGTACCTACACATAAAGTAAAACTAAAATAATACATGACCCACAACACCTCCCCCCTTAAAAAAAGTTTGAATGTCAATGAAAACTTAGGTGGTTAATTCTGCAAAAAAACACTCATGAAACTCTCGATAGTGCATCTGCAATCACATTGTCTTTGCCCTTGATATGGATAATAATGATATTGTACTCTTGCAACAATAAACTCCACCTTGTAAGTCTTTGATTCTTGTTTGACATTTTGTGCAAAAATGTGAGAGGGTTGTGGTCAGTAAACACAAGAATGGGATGTAAAGTAACATTCAAATAAACATCAAAATGTTGTAAAGCTAACAATAATGCAAGACACTCTTTTTCAATAGTAGAGTAATTCTTTTGACATTTTGTCAATTTCTTTGAAAAATAACAAACAACTCTATCTACACCATCATCATTTTCTTGAAACAAAGCAGCCCCGATTCCTACGTCACTGGCATCAACAGTAAGCTTAAATTGCTTATCAAAATTTGGAGCTGACAGGACAGGACTATTCATAAGAACACATTTGATTTTCTTAAAAGATTCGTCACAGTCATTGGTCCATGCAAAATTCACTCTCTTTTGTAACAGATTGGTAAGTGGACCAACAACTGACGAGAAATTTGGACAAAATTTTCTGTAAAATCCTGCCATTCCTAAAAATCTCATTATCTCTTTCTTATTGGTAGGAATCGGGAACTTTGAAATAGCTTCAACTTTGGCCATGATAGGAGTAACAAAACCTTGACCTACTTTGTGACCCAAATATTCTACAGTCGCATGACAAAATTCACTTTTCGCAAGGTTCACTGTGAGGTTTGCTTTCGCCAGTATGTCGAAGAAAGTACGCATGATTCGGAGATGATCATTCCAGGTGTCGCTGTAGATGATGACGTCATCGATGTACGCCTCGCATCCTTCGAGATGATTTAGGAGGGAATGAATCATCCTCTGGAATGTGGCTGGTGCGTTTTTCATACCAAAGGGCATTACTTTATATTGGTATAGCCCATCTGGAGTCGCAAATGCTGATATTTCTCTGGCTCTCTCGGTAAGCGGGACCTGCCAATAGCCTTTAAGCAAGTCAAATTTACTGACAAATTTTGCACTGCCAATTTTATCTATACAGTCATCGATTCGTGGGATCGGATAAGAGTCAGTTTTAGTGACTGAATTGACTTTTCTAAAGTCCGTACACAATCGGTAAGTTCCGTCTGGCTTCGGAACAAGAATACATGGGGAACTCCAATTACTATTGCTGGGTTCAATAATGTCATTTTCAAGCATGTATTGAATTTCTTTCCGCATGTATTGAAGCTTTATCGGGTTTAACCGATAGGGATGCTGTTTGATAGGTGACGCATCACCCACAATGACGTCATGATGAGATGCATTTGTCTTTTTTGGAACGTCCGGAAAGATGGTCGTATATTCCCGCATTAATTGGTGCACTTCCTCTTTTTGATGCACGGTCAGATGTCCGAGTTTCACTTCCGGACTTGTCAGAATTTCAGAATTCTTTAGACGGACACTTTGAGCGAAGTCTTTTTCGACATTCTCTTCATTACATTCAGATTCAACACAATTTTCTAATGTATTTACATTGGCCAAAGTGGAAACTGGTTTTACAAAATTTCGGTCACTTCTATCAAAATACTCTTTCAACATGTTAACATGACACACTCTTTTTTCTTTTCGCCGACCTGGTGTCTTAACTACGTAGTTAACATCACTAATTTTACTCTCAATCTCATAAGGACCGAAATATCTAGCTTGCAAAGGATGACCAGGGATAGGCAAAAATACAAGAACTTTATCGCCTGGTTTAAAAACTCTGTTTCTAGCATCTTTGTCATACCATGTTTTCATTTTCATTTGTGATGTTTTGAGATTTTCTTGAGCCAATTTGCAAGCATTATATAATTTCTCTTTGAAATTAGACACGTAGTCTAAGAGATTCAAATCGCTAGTCTCAGTCAACCATTTTTCCTTCAATAACTTCAATGGCCCTCTGACCGTATGCCCAAAAACTAGCTCAAAGGGACTGAACCCCAGGGACTCCTGAACCGCTTCTCGTGCCGCAAACAACACGAGGTGAACCCCTTCATCCCAGTCTTTTTCATACTGGTGACAATATGTTTTCATCATAGTTTTAAGGGTTTGATGAAAGCGTTCAAGTGCCCCCTGGGACTCAGGATGGTACGCAGAAGACTTATACTGCCTGATACCTAGCTCATGCATAACCTGCTGAAACAATCCTGACATAAAATTCGAATCCTGATCTGACTGAATAGCCTTGGGAGCACCTACGAAACTGAAAAACTTTGTAAGGGCCTTAACTATGGTCTTTGCCTTAATATTCCTAAGAGGTATGGCTTCAGGAAACCTAGTCGAAGTACACATAATTGTCAGTAAGTACTGATTCCCTGACCTAGTCCTAGGCAAAGGACCTACACAATCAACTAACACCCTACTAAAAGGTTCCTCAAAGGCTGGAATGGGTTGGAGGGGAGCAGGTGGTATAACTTGATTGGGTTTACCTACCATCTGACAACTATGACAAGACTTACAAAACTCAGACACATCTTTTCTCAACTTAGGCCAGTAAAAGTGACTTAAAATCCTATTATAAGTCTTATTGACACCTAAATGACCTGCCATGGGTGTGTCGTGAGCTAAACTCATGATGTCCCCGCGATACGCTACTGGAACCACTATCTGGTGAACGACCCGCCACACGTCATTAGGGGGTGCATCGGGTGGTCTCCATTTCCGCATGAGGATGCCATCTTGTATGTAGAAGCACTCTCCGACTTTGTCCGCTTCTTCTCGGGGAAGGGCCCTCTTGCTTAGTCGGATGATCTCCGGATCATTAGTTTGCTCGGAGAGGAGCTGCTCACGGCTTAAGGCATCTGTATCTCTGTCTAATGGCGGATGGGAATCATCACCAGGTACTGTCGGAGACTTGTCAACATGAAGTGGTATTGAAGTCTCAGGTACGCTGTCATCAATGGTAGACATGAATGTGTCAGAGAGGTCTACATTTTTGGAGGGATGGTCCTCGTTAAGTGCAGAAGTACTCTCAGCCTCTTTTTGTCTGTTCCTGGCCATCGCCCTGGTAACAGCGCAGGCTGGATACAAGTCGTCGTCTTCATCATCGGACACGACATCGGACGTGATTTTCTCACAAACAATCGGATCGGCTACAACTTTGCCGCCAGCTAAATCGTTGCCAAGCAACAAGGAAACGCATTGAACGGGAAGAGTAGGTCGAACACCTACGATAACAGGTCCAGTAATTAAGTCTGACTTCAAATAAATTTCATGAAGGGGAACATCAATGACGCCTAGCTCCACACCCTGTAATAAAACTGACCTACCAGTAAAAGTGTGCTCAGACAAAGGCAATGAACCCTCTAACAATAAAGTCTGGGCAGCACCAGTATCTCTCAAAATCTGAACAGGCAACGCTTCGCTAGAATCACTGAGTGAAACAAATCCCTGTGACAAAAAGGGCTTATAATGATCCTCCACAAAATCATCAGAACTGGACTTAGAACCCTGAATCTCAGGAGTGTCAGAACAAATCGAATCTAAGGCTTTCCTATCATTTCTAACAGACGCACAGGCTTCAAACACTCACCAATAACATGACCTTTTTTCTTACAATAATTGCATGTAGGAAGCGACCCCACCCCTGGGGATGCCTCAGAACGCTCGGACCTAGGTCCGGACGTAGAACCACCTTGAGATGGTGACTGGGAACTAATGGACGACTGAGACTCTTGTACATTTTTCTTTGGAACATCTGATGTTTTTGCGCTATCGCTAGATTGAGTTTTTGACACAAAATTTTTCTTATGAGTGAGAGCATACGTATCAGACAAAACAGCGGCTTCTTCAAGAGTTTTAACATTTTTGTCTTCCAAATGAGTTCTTAAATCTTGATGTACACACTCTTTGAACTCTTCTATCAGAATTATTTGACGCAAATTGTCAAATGAATTTGGAATTTTCTTAGATCGAAACCACTGATCAAATAAATCTTCTTTTTCTCGAGCAAATTCAACATATGTTTGATTTTCAAATTTTTTGTACTTTCTAAACTTTTGTCTGTACGCCTCAGGTACTAACTGATATGCTCTCAAAATCGTGTCCTTGACCTTGTCATAGTCTGAACTCTCAGCAATACTGAGCGCCGAGTACACTTCAGCCGCTTTGCCAATAAGTACGCTTTGTAACAAAGTTGGCCAAAAATCACGTGGCCACTTCAGATTGGCCGCGATTTTCTCAAAATGTGGAAAATATTTGTCCACGGACTTTTCTTGAAATTTTGGTACTAATCGGATGTTTTTGGCGGCGTCGAATTCAGACTTGACAGGCGAAGGAACAGGATTTTCCTTAGTGCTTTTCCCTAACTTTAACTTTTCTAACTCAAACTGGAGTTCTTTCTCGTGCATACGTTCCTGTTTCTCTCTTTCTTTTTCTTCTTTTTCAAATTGTAATTGAATTTTCATTTTCTCTAATTCAAACTCATATTCTGACATTTTGGTTTCGCTTGAAACAGGTTCAACAGGAAAATCGTATGACGAAAAGATTTCCTCAGCTAAAAGCTCTTTAGCCACAATATTTCTAATTTCTTGTTTTCTCATAGAAGATTTTACATCTAACTTCAAGTGAAGACCTAAACCAATCAAATCATCTTTTTTCAATGATTCGAACTCATCTACAGTCGGCGATCTTAAAAATTCAGTGACCGAAAATACCATGATTGATTTCTGCTGGCAAAAGTTTTGAGAATTTTCCTTTTTTCAATAAACGAACTTTACGTAAAAATGCAAATATGCAGAGATTACAATCCCGGACGAGCCCCCAATTCTGTTATGGGTCAGAATACCCCAAAACGCCAGCAAAAATCAGACAAAGACAGAATATAAATTTACAAGTTTAATTATGTACAAAATATATATATTTCAAATGATTACAACTTACAATACAATGTCCGGATCAAAGTGTCCGTTACGGTCCACAAAGTCTATCGAATGTTTGGTTTCCGGTAATCACAAACGTTCTCGAAAGATCGGTGTCCAAACGTTGTTAAATGGATTAAAGTATCAACAAATAAAGTGTCCCAGTATATCAGAATAGATGAATGAATCGTGTCTACGAATGTGTACGAATGTCCCTCTTAACACAGTTCCTCAGAGGTATTTATACTTAATAACAATGAATTTACCAGAAGCTTCTAGAACAATGACTCATTACACATGATTAACAATAGAGTAAATTCTAGAAATCACAGTCATGTGATGATAATGATGTAACAAAGAACATACTGGAATATTCTCTAATGAGATAAACATGACATAGTAAAATCTAGAAAGAATTATTATGAAATCATTAAATAACATGACTAAGTACATGTGTACCTACACATAAAGTAAAACTAAAATAATACATGACCCACAACACTATCACTTACTATTTCAAAAGCTATGCCAAATATTAAAGTTTTTGAAAAGTAGGTCAAAGGTCAAGGTCAAGGTCATGAGGTCAAAAATTTTTATATCAATGGAAAGGTCTTGTCACAAGGAATACACATGTGAATTATGAAAGCCCTATCACTGACCATTCAAAAGTTATGCCCAATGTTAAAGTTTTTGAAAAGTAGGTCAAAGGTCAAGGTCAAGGTCACGAGGTCAACAATTTTGGTATCAATGGAAAGGTCTTGTCACAAGGAATACACATGTGAAATATGAAAGCCCTATCACTTCCCATTCAAAAGTTATGCCCAATGTTAAAGTTTTTGAAAAGTAGGTCAAAGGTCAAGGTCAAGGTCATGAGGTCAAAAATTTTGGTATCAATGGAAAGGTCTTGTCACAAGGATTACACATGTGAAATATGAAAGCCCTATCACTTCTCATTCAAAAGTTATGCCCAATGTTAAAGTTTTTGAAAAGTAGGTCAAAGGTCAAGGTCACGAGGTCAAAAATGTTGGTATCAATGGAAAGGTCTTGTCACAAGGAATACACATGTGAAATATGAAAGCCCTATCACTTCCCATTCAAAAGTTATGCCCAATGTTAAAGTTTTTGAAAAGTAGGTCAAAGGTCAAGGTCAAGGTCACGAGGTCAAAAATTTTGGTATCAATGGAAAGGTCTTGTCATAAGGATTACACATGTGAAATATGAAAGCCCTATCACTTCCCATTCAAAAGTTATGTCCAATGTTAAAGTTTTTCGGACAAACAGACAGACAAACAGACAAACAGACAAACAGACAAACAGACGGACAGGCCAAAAACTATATGCCCCCGAATCTTTGATTCCGGGGGCATAAAAATCAAATTAAATAGTATCATTAATCATGTTAATTTATTTAAATATCTGATATTTTTTTATCTTTTCTCTTTTGCAGTAATATACCACGTTGAAATGGACATCGGTTGATTGATTGATTTGGAGATAGTATTCGACTTGATGAGAAAGAAAGGAAAAGTGGAGATACTAAAGGACCAGAGTTGTGTTTGAAGTCGGATAGTTAACATTGAGTGATTTTTGTTCAGACTTGTGGATCAATAAATATAAGGATATTTATTTTCTACTTTCAGGTCACCAAAGGATCTACGGCCAACGTTACCAACAAAAAGCCAACGTTGAGCCAACATATCATTACAATGTTGGATTGACGTTGGACCAACATAAATCCGATATATATGTTAAACTGGGCCAACGTTGGGCCAACGTGTAAACATCCGAGGTCTGACATCGGCCCAACAGCGACCCAACTTGTGGGGCCAACGTTGGGCCGATGAGCAACATTGCATTGGCCCAACATTCACTGCCGATATTGGCCCAACGTAAATGTCACCGATGGACTTGCGTTGGGCCAACATCAGCATGCTATCTGGGATGTCTGATGTACGATGCGCGATGTCTGATGTCTGATGTCTGATGCGCGATGTCTGATAGGATAGGATACGATAGACAAAGATAGCGATGGACGTACTGTAACATTGTTTAGATTGACGATCACAGATCGTTCCCGAAACGTTTCGGTGGGGAAAAATTTTAACGAAATGACCATTTTAACTGTTCGTTTGAGAGAAATTATCGCGAAATCGGAAGTAATTTGCGCGATAATAATACAATTGCTTAAAAGAGCATAAATTACCTCTACGCGAAAATTGTCACGTTTGCGGTATGAAAATTTGAGCGAACATTTTCCATATTCATTCGCTATAGGTATCAAGGTCCCACTTGGTAAGTGTCACTGTTGGTGGACCAGGAGCTCTCAAGAGTAAAAATAGCCATATCCGATTTACTTCGGTTGATCGTTTCGTCAAACGCGAATTAAAAAAAATCTGGTAGCATCATATCCCATCCATCCTGCTACGTCTTTCTTTATTTTATTTGGACATAAATTTCACAGTCCATGTTTCATTATTAGGATTGAGAATCACTGACGAGGGTTAAGTACCCGAAACGTGCATGTTTGGTCCATGCTGCAAATTTATCTGTTCTGAAATGATGCTATTGAATTTGAAGACGTGTAACAATCTACATACATTTCGAATAGGACATGATAATAGGACATGCTAATCATTAGTTTTTCGTTACCCACCGTGTTCTTGGATAGTTCCACTCATGAAATTCTCGTATTAACAAATAAGCTGACTTACCTTTTGGGAAAGATAAACTAACATCCTACTGCCCATGTATCGTTTTTGATATCAAAGAAAGCAAACGTTGAAGACTATTACATTCTGTCATATATGCAAAGCTTGAATCAGCTTGAATCAGCGTAACATTGGCGTGACCTTTCCTTGTATAAGCTTGTTCTATATCAAAACTGAACAGTGCAGACTTAAATCAAACCAAGTACATGTATGAATCAATGTGTCTTCTTCAAATATTTTTGGTTCACTTCAGCATCCTATTTGGACATAATGTTGTCCAACGACACTGATGGTTACATGAACACCTCACTCTATGACAAACGTGACGACTTCAATTTCAGCATTACAAACTTTCCTTTTCTGAGTAGCAACATCCCTTCGTCGCCTGCTAATGGCGTGTTCATATCTCAGTTGATACACTATGCCACAGCAAGTACAAAATATACGGATTTTCTTCTGAGAGCTAGGCATCTTTTAGATAAGCTTCTCAGTAAGGGATATGTTTGTGACCGACTAACATCGTCACTGAGGAAGTTCTACGGTCGATATGGGGAACTCGTCATACACTATGATGTCCCACTCTCCAGAATGGTGGATGATATTCTGTCATAGACCATTTGAACCATCCAACCAAAGATTGTACTCTATGTCTTCCGAAATGGAAGTAACCGGATATGACAGTTCTACCGAATTGAAGCGGCGGGTGTTACATGCAAACAGGAGATGCTTACTCTTTCTGGGCACCGGGTATTCTTCCCATATCGGGAGTTTGCTTCCTTTCATGTGGTGGAGGTTTTTGTTTGTTTGCTTTTGTCCCTTTTTCTGTATATCGATTTTGTGCTGTATACAGGAATATGGTCATTATCCATATTTGTCATTGTTATGAGTATTGTTGTGCTACATGAGTTAAAGAAGATCCTGACGATAATCTCAAAAGCACTCACAATAGAGTACCAAATTGAGCATCGACGGACCCCCAGCAAGCTAGAGGTGGGACCAGGTGCCCGGGAGGAGTAAGCATCCCCTGTTGGCTAGCCGCACCCGCCGTCGATGTTCACGCACGAAAATGAAAAGAATATAAAAAATACATGCACTGTCTGAGGCCACGTCTATATAGAAAGTGCTATGGCGACAATGTCAGGTAAAAATATTCAAAACACTTACTGTCAAACCCCTCGCGGGGAACTTTTTTACGAGCTCCACACGGCAAAGGGCATAAGTGTGACACAAATGAGTTAAAGAAGATCCTGACGATAATCTCAAAAGCACTCACAATAGAGTACCAAATTGAGCATCGACGGACCCCCAGCAAGCTAGAGGTGGGACCAGGTGCCCGGGAGGAGTAAGCATCCCCTGTTGGCTAGCCGCACCCGCCGTCGATGTTCACGCACGAAAATGAAAAGAATATAAAAAATACATGCACTGTCTGAGGCCACGTCTTTATAGAAAGTGCTATGGCGACAATGTCAGGTAAAAATATTCAAAACACTTACTGTCGTCTTTGTTAAAGTTGTATTCTGCCGTTACCATAACTAGGTAGTTTTGCTTGAGATCATTTCAATATATTTAGATTTGTTATTTGAATTCAGGCAACGATACAATTGCAAGACTGTTTGTTAAGTCACTGAACAGTAAGAAAGGATACCTGTTCAGATTTACATTTTTTTCTCATTGCCTCGACATATCTGTAATAGATTGAAGGATTACCTAAAAGCTACCTAAATATAACTCTATTCTATGTATCTATATAAATTTGTATTGTGGAAATTCTGATAGGGATCAATTGAAAAACTCAAGAGCTACAGGAATTGAACCCCCCCCCCCCTTTATTATTAAGAATTCACTGAAATACAATATTGGGATTTGGACATATGAATATCAATAAAAAGAACTGTTTTATTTTGTAGATGACGATAGATTTACAAATTATAATATTTTTTTGAAAATTCCTCATTTTTCATTTCGAACTATCACCGTACGAATTATATCAAAACAGGTGATGTGAAAATATATTTTCTTCCTAGATTGAAGCAAAACAACGCTTCTCTCATCAACAAAGGAAGGAAATATACATTTTACTTCCACTACCTCTAAGTTCAATCAGTACAATAGCTAGCTGCCAATACAACTCCAACACTTGTACGTATATAGCCTTAATGAATGTCGTAAATGCTCGATTTATACAGCCCTCCTCCTCCATATTAGTTCAGCTTGTCACTGTCACGTCTCAATACACAGTCTTGCCACAAGAAATTCAGTCCAGGTTAATACTTTTAATAGTAATATTACTTAGAACTGTAATATTGTTGCTAACAATAATCTTTAACATTATTGAAAACAGTTATGTTGCCACCTTATATTACATATATCTATAATATAGTATGACTGCTTACAGTAATTCAAAGAGATAAAGCCCAAGAAAGATAACTCTAATTTTAGTTATATTATTATTTTAAGTCATATTACTGTATTATATTATAATTTGTCATAAAGATGATGCTATTCAACTTTCTTTTGTTTAATTTTGAAAAATATATGTATATACCGTCTAAAAGGTAAGTATTGATAGAACATGTGAGTTAAAGAAGATCCTGATGATAATCCCATCAGCAATCACAATAGAGCACAAACTGAGCCACGACGGACCCCTAGCAAGCTAGAGTTGGGACCAGGTGCCTGAGAGGAGTAAGCATTCCCTGTTTGGCAAGCCGCACCCGCTGTCGATGTTCAAGCGCGAAAATGAAAACAATATCTAAAAAACATGCACAGGCTGAGGTTATATTGATATAGAAATTGCTATGGCGACCATTTCAGGGAAAAAATCAAAACACTTACTATCAAACCCCTCGCAGAGAACTTTATACGAGGTCTACACGACAAAGGGCATATGTGTGACACAAATGAGTTAAAGAAGATCCTGACGATTATCTCAACAGCACTCACAATAGAGCACAAAAGTGAACTTCGACGGACCCCTAGCAAGCTAGTGGTAGGACATGGTGCCCGGAAGGAGTAAGCATCCCCTGTTGCCAAACCCGCCGTCGATGTTCGAATGCCTTAGATGTAGAAATAATAAACATATATACATTTCTGTATGTCCCTATGTTTCGAGACAAAAATTCAGTATCCAGGCTTCAGAAAGGATATTACATGTAACACGGATTGTTTATCTTTCACAGAAATTTGCATGGAAGTACCATATTTCGAGAAAGGAGAAAATAATATACATCTAATACAATTCTGCATTATATTTTCATATAGGAATACAGAGGATATAAACGATATTTCTAATGCACTCTGATTGCAATGTGCATTTTAATTGATTCAGCGAAGAATAAACTGCGAGTGGATTCATATTTCACTGTAATTTTTGCTATGACGTTGTACATTCCCATGCCGACGGATTAAAATATAACGTTTTCTTGCGGATTACTGACCAAAACATAAGAATATAAAGGTATCCATGTCACAAATTTAGTCTCAAAGCGACCTCAATTTCTGAGAAGGGATTTGCCGATGCCTTTTCAGGTTTTGTAAAGCACACGCATGGTAAAGCCTAAATATTTCGTGTTCATTTTTACCACTTAACCACTTTTAACCAGTTTTAACTAAATCTGACCTTTTTTTACGACAGAGGGTATTGAAACTAGGGATATTCAAGTAAATTTTAAAACCAAATTCAGGCCTGGTTTAGGCTCTATCTGTGGATATCTTATCTGCGTTTTTTCATTGGATGTTCTGTAGTTTTACTACGGGTGCTGCAACCTAGTGTTGTTGGAGATTCCCTCGTCCCTTTTGCGTCTCTCTCTATGCATGTCTGCTCTGTGTTTCTGTATTGGTGTTTTGCATTTTTGTTGTGGATGCTTATGTTGTTGGATATTCCCTCTTTTTTTCTACATTTCACAGCTCATGCGTTGAGAAATTAAAAATATATATATTTATGATCAGTTTCTTTAGAAGTTAATTCCCATACGAACCACATTGGATATAAAGATTGGTATTTCACAAATTCCCTTTTATGGTGACTTAATAAAAAAAAATAGGAAGGATTAATGATAGATAGAATAACAATCGAAATTGCGTAAGAATCCTGCAACGCCGTTGAAATTCCGTGAATATGATCCTCCTGTCACAAGACGTAAACTTGGCTTGGTACGTGACTAGTATACATCCTTTTACTAAACGCCCTTAAAATGCACTCGTACTGGCGGCTGTTACGACAGAACTAAATGAAGAATCTTGTTCAAACCTCGTTAGAGAAGACGACACAGTCCATCTGTCCTATGAGGATGTCGATTGGACTCCTCGGATGATGAGATGATGACGTGCATGGACTCGTAAGGTGGGAGAGCACTAATTATATTGTTTTGTCTTCATTGAACAAGTCTTTTTTTTCTAAATTGGATCTCCCTATCATATATTTTGCAAACCAAAACTACAAATGCAAGTCAGATTTCGATTCATTGCTAACTCTAGCAATTGCTCCACTACAAATTTGTCTGACGCCAGCACCTACTGCGATAAAGAAACACATGCAGAGATATTTTGGAAATGTTTCTAATAAGAATGATATTAGTTTCTTTTGTTCTGGGGATGTGAGTGATAAATGAAGTCTAGAAATGTCTTGGCAAACAAGATTTCTTCATACAAAATGTACAACCTCACGATAAAACTTATTATTGTGCGTTTTGATAGAGATGAGAAAATTGATATTATCACATCTGTATCTTAGGGACTTTTTCCTGTATAGACTTTAATTCATATAAATCAAGGACTTTTAGTGATCTGTGTTATAAAACATTTTGGTTAGATTTGGTTAAAATCTCCACAACCAGGTTGTAGGTATCCCTATATAGTTACTTACTGTGCTTCTTCCATTTTTTATCATTCACGTATGAAAAAGAATGTATCCTAAATTTTCAAAAGCAAAGACAATTTTACGATTTGAATTGATTTATCATCTTGGTACCTGGAATATATTCTGATATTGACAATCCTGTTTTTGAAACAGTCAATTATTCAATCAATACTTTGGTCATTAATCTAATCATTGCTACACAATGAAAATTATTGCACCGTCTGGAAAGGTGTTCATTACCGTCGAAAACGTAGAACATGCAACAAGAAATAATTAACTTCCTTATTGCGAACAAAGACCCAATTCAATTGTCTAATGATTTATTTTTCACGCTTATTCACCAATCGGCGTATCGTAACTGTAATTCACACGTTCGTTTGCGTTTATTATACGCAATTTTTAGAGTTGGAGTTGGTTTTTTTTTCTTTTGTTTTTTTTTTTGTTCAAGTAATTTTTAATATGGTCACTCAATGAGAGATATGCACCCCCTGTCCGTATGTCAAAACGGACATCATGTGAATCTAAAAGTAAAATGTCACGTATGCATGTTCACGCACTATTGAAGTGATGTATAGGAAGCATGATTTTCACGTGGATTTATTTGTAAGAAAATCATCATGCCTGCAAAATTACTAAAAATTAATCGACAGCAAAAATATTAACCAGATTTACGGTGTAGAACGATATTTCTCCACAAGAAAAGACACTCAACACATATTAAACATCATGTTTGGACCCAGATATCAAAATTGTTAGCGGAGAGATGCATAAACATGTGTATGACAAAATGGATGATTTCCTCTGGTTTGACGGTGATGTTCCTATACTTCCGTCATACGGCATTAAGAATTACTATGATTTTTTTAGGTCAAGGTTTTTGCTTCCATAAACTAGTTACGACTTTCTGGAAGTTTTATGAAAATTACTGACAGCTGCTTTGAATATTCGGATATATACAAGTCTATGTATTAGAGTGTAAAACTTTGGTTATTGACGGACATTGTCCAAACCTCTATAGAGAAGACAGAGCCCTGACCACCTGCCCTCGGTCTGATTTCTCGGATGATATCATACATGGATAAGCTCGTTACAGCCGGCAAAGCACGGACTGTATTTCTTACGCCCCTCCTTTAGTATCCATTTTCATATTCATCTGTGTTCCTTCGGCCTCTGCGTTTTGTTGTCTTGTTTGTATGGTCATCTTCCAGTGATGAGGTTATTTCGCACTACAGCTATGCATTCTGTGGGAAATATGTGCGGTTGCCATTGGAAAAGTGGGATGTTTGTGCGCACGTTATCCGGATAACTACACCAATTGCCTCTAACAAAGCGGATGGAGATCCTAAATTAGTTCCGGTGCAGTCTTTTATGTCTAGTGTGTTTTTGTTGCCCTATTCTTACTTGTCCCCTTTTGTCTCTTGTTTTGTATATCTTCTTTGTGTTTTCACTTGGTGTGTTTTGATACTTTACTTGTGGATGCTGCAACCGAGTCCTTTTATTTGGTACATTTGAAAGGAAAACTCCTTTTATATAACTTATGATTATTTTCAGTCTACTTATTTTATTTCGCTCTTTGTGTTATTTTTAATTTTTCAACTACATTTAGTTATGTATCTCCGTCTTTTTCAATCACGTTGTTGTTTTAAGTGTTGTTCTTCTAGTCGTGCGTGTGTGTTCCACAGTGATCAATGTAACCTTTTATTGTGACGTTTTTCTACTTCACCTTCTAATTTGCTTCGATACTTTGAAATGATATGATAAAAATATAATTAATATGACGAAATCATATGTTTTATTGAAAACAATTTTTACAGCATAAATTATTTTTGGCATATCAGTCATATAATCCAATGATCATCATAGTTACAATCTAACCTTAATATATGATCACACTGTTTCATCCTTATCTTGACAAAAGGAAATCGAAAAACACAATTTGATTGGATTGTATATCAAAGCCCCCGAAGGGAATTGCCGTTTATCGACAATTGTTTACATTTCTTATAGTTGTTTTCTAATAATCAGCAAACATGATAAAAGATTAGATATATGATAAAATTCTGTACATCTCTTAGCAAAGTAATGAATAAAATTGTTCTCATCCATCTCGGCGCAAAATATTCGTGACTCGATCTCCGTCAAACGTCGTCTAACATCGGCCGACGTCGGAAATTCACTTTTTCAACGGTTAATACAAAGGAGAAGTAGTTCATTATACGTACAATGTATTTAAAGCAATACAAGCATAATTATGACTTAATTTTTGAAATGTATCAATTTCGCCATGACAATTTTAGAAATTTTATTTCTTTTCTATATGCTTAAACAAATAATTCTTGTATTTTCTCTTGTTTCTAGTCGAAAAAAACCTTTCCTATCAATGAATCGTAAATAATTATAAACTTCAATTTGAATAATGAAATAGTGTATCAACGAAAAATAATCCTGGCCATCATTTATCGTTTCAAATTCTAGATTTATCGAAACGGTTTTCATTTGTTATCCCTTTCTCGTTTTCTGAGGTTGCCTTTACATTGCGTTATGATTAGGTATTGTGATTTATTTTAATGTTTGTTGATCAAATTATTTGAAATATATACAGACACGTATTAAGAATACAAATTGTAAATAATAAATACTTATAAATAATGCTCAAACAATAACACATATCTTGTTCCGTCATTCATGCAGCAGTTACAAATAGGCAATTAAGCATGATGGCTTGTCGATAAAGTACAAAAAGTTACAAATTTATGATTTTTTTTCTACACATATATGTACAGCAATATAAAATAATTGGCAATTTTTAAATCATGAACGTACAAAAGATACAGAAATATTTAAATTCCAATTTACGAATATTCACATTCTCAAAATCACAGTATGGGCAACACTGGCCGATCTTCCGACTGTTTTTACTTTCTTGTGTTTTCTACTCTTTATTATAAATTTGTGCATAAGTAACTATCTACTAGTATATTATTGTATTAACATTGAGATGAAAAAAGTCCTTCACTTTATATAAATAGTTACCTTAAAAAGATAATATGATAGCATAATGATTATATAGTGCATTGAAATAAATTTGAATTTATGTTAAAAAGGTAAGGAGTTGTAGCACTCCGTGTGATTACATATACAAGGGCAAAAGCCTATGAACCGGTAAAGATCTTTTCGTTTCAACAATATACTTTTTACATCCAAATTTAATGAACAATAAATTGAAAGCATTTGGTTTACATAAAACAATACATTAATAGAACTAAGCGTTTGCTCAGCTAATGATTAATAGGAATAAAATTTATTATTACTTATACTAAAAAAATATAAAACATACAACGAAAGTGCGGAGAGATTCAGATGTCGGAAATAATTATCTGAAATAAGGGAAAATAATTCTTGATAACGATTTCAACTAAAAAAGATGCAACATTTTGAAAAAAAATTCGTCAAATATCATATGATCGATTGTGAATCATGCGTGAAATTCCCTTATTGTGACATCAAAATCATGTGAAACAGTTGTCATGACGGTTTATGCTAGTGCTCCTGACTACATCTAATGTATATGTAACCATTTATGGATAATGTATCTTTACATAAGTACTCTCATTTGAAAAAAAAACTATAACATGACTAGCAAAACATTTTTTTTTAAGTCTCGTTTTAAAAACTAATTTAAAACTGTATGTATATTCAATATTCTTCAGGCATGATATTGAATTTGTTAGTTAAAGAAAATGTTGATTTCAGCGTATGTTGCCTTGTCGTTTCCAGTGTAACAATCCAGGGTACAGCGGTAATTCATGGCCGAGTCTTAAGGATGTTTGGTTATCTGTAATAAAAATAACCACATTTGTCAAAAGCTCAATCGACTAACAACACTATATGAGGGAATTTAGTTGGTATTTCATTCATGTGCACTAGAATAACTTACATCCGATGTATTTAAATAAAGTATGATATTAATTTCTCAATTAGCTAAGGAAATTATATAGAGTACAAGATGACTTTTTACTTCCGTTTTATGATACTCTCAACGAGGTGCTTATCAAAACAAGACCGAAGGACTTTGATTGTTAGATGTCCATGAGTACTATATGTTCTGAACTGGGGCCTAAAATACCATTTGATACTGCAATTATTGAATAAATAGTATATGCAATTGACGGTAACTATAAGATTAATCAATTGTAGGAAAATCATTTTACATTTTGTAAGTTAAGAAGAATTATACGACCATAAAGTCATGTTAGATTTTGTCAACAACGCAGGTTGAATCAAAGTTCCGTGTGGTGTTTGTTTGGGTGTGTTTAACTGTTACACATAAAGCGCCACCGACTATGCATTCCTAACCACCACAGAACTCAGGATGAATGATTAAGATTGAATTGTTCTTCGTATTTCTATAAAGCTGTGTTACTGTCTTCGTATGATTGTTTTTTTTTCTACTCAGAAATTTATGTTAATTAAGTTTTTTTTTCAAGAATTTGTCAGTTTTTTTCTTGTCGATGTTGGAAATATCGGGTTTTGTGTTTGACTTTCATTCACTAATATAGATCACTGACGAGGGTTAAATAACCGAAACGTGCATGTCTGGTCCATGCTGAAAATTTATCTGTTCTTAAAATGATGCTATTGAATTTGAAAGACGTTTAACATTAGTATCACTTGTTGAGTGTCACTGCTGGTGGACCAGGAGTCCCCGAGGGCACATGTAGATCAACTTCGGTTGATCGTCTCTTCAATGCATTCGAAAATTTCTGATATCAAAATGTCGTGAAATTTCTAAAAAGTGGGTCCTGCAGCATTATATCCCACCCATCCTGCTACGTCTTTCGGTAAATGTTTGGACATAATAATTTTCACACTCTTTGGCAATATTTCCTTGTTTAGGTTGAGGATCACTGACGAAGGATAAGTATCCGAAATGTGCATATCTGGTCCATGCTGAAAATGTATCTGTTCTTAAAATGATACTATTGAATTTGAAGACGTTAAACATATGTTGCATAATTATCAACAATTGGGATTCAAATAATGCACGTAATATTTAGCATGACACCAAACACCCAAATTTGGAAGCACAGGGTACACAGCGACACAAACACAACTCAGAACACATGTAAAATTGACGAAATGAAACATACTTACTTGCTCCACAATCAAAGTACAATTGCTACAAGAAGCAGAAATACAACGATAATGGCTACAAGAGTGATGGTCTGTTTTCCGTCATCAATTTCTGTCATTTAAGAAAAAATAATACTAATTATAGAATACATGTTTACGTTTACGTTTACAAACAGGAATACAACGATAATGGCAACTAAAGTGATGTGATGGTTCGGATTCCGTCTGTTTGTATTTCAGTTTCGTTCATTTGAAAAAAAAACCAAAAACATTGTTTACGTTGACGTATGCTCGAAGCCGAAACATTGGACAAAGGCTAAAGCAAATATACGAACAGCAATACTCTGAAAATAACCTATTAGATATATGAAGAAGAGCAGAGATAGATGGAAAAGTTAAAATCAAATAAATACCCAAAATAATGTTAAAAGTCGTTAAATGGTCTTACAGGGTATATCAGAGAAATGACAAATATGGATAATGACCATGCTCAAATACACAGTACAAAATAGATGATTAAGAAAATCATATATCGAAGGTATACAAAATCAAGATAAAACAAGAACCAAAGCAAACAAAGAAAAGGTACCAATTGTAGTTCAGGATTTATGATCTAAGGAAAGAAGGCATGACTGTGTAAGTCCCCAATGATAAATCCTTGAAAATGTAGATTTAGCAAACAAATTCTCCCAAGCTTGCGTTCGATTTAAATTTAATTTTTTCTTCACAGATGTGGACTAGATATATATTACACTTGCATTCATGAGTTAAAGAAGATTCTCAACAGCACTCACAATAAAGCACGAGACTAAGCATCAGCAAGCAAGCTAGAAGTGGACCAGGTGCCCAGGAGGAGTGAGCATCCCTTGTTGTGCTAGCCGCATCCGGCGTGGATGTCCACGCATGAAAACGAAACCATATAGAATGCATGCACTCTCTTAGGTTATGTCTATAAAAATTGCGATCACGTCAGGGAATATAATTCAAAACAATTAATTGTTCTACCAATATAAAATTCATAACGATAAAACACGTACCTTCACATATGTCATCCATGTCCTCTGTCCATTTTCCCAGAGGTCCACATGTAACATTTGTCAATCCGTCTTTCGGTGTAAATCCAGCGTCACACTTGAATTTACAAGTTTCGTTTGGAAATCTCTGGCATGTTTGTGACAGTGTTCCATTCTTCATTTCAATTTCCGGGCAAATGATTGCTAAAAGATCAAATTAGGAAACATACTTGAATTCATAAGATTCGTTAGGAAATTTCTGGCATGATTGTGACATAACACATTCTTTATTCAAACTTCCTAGCATATAATTGCTAAAAGATCAAATAAGGAAGCATATAAGAACAATAAAACACTTTCTTATAACAAAAGTTTTAATTAGATATGTATGCACAACCTATATTATTCCCTGAGATGAAAGTATTGAAAGGAAAGTGCTTGTATTTCGAATGAAAACACTCATGACATAACAATGCATTATATCTAATGTACGATTCTTGCTGTGTGTTACATACCCGCAACAAAACACATATTAATAATCTTATCTCTTTATGAGAAGAACTGTCCATGGTGAGATAGGAACATAAATATTATGCTTTTCTTAAAAATAGGAAAAATCAGAATTGTCTCGATTCATCTGCCAGTAAAATTATTACAATTCGGTCTTTTCGAAATAGAGAGTCACTTCCTATTTTGCAAGTATCTGACTTCAACGCATTATGACGTCATAAAACAAGCAAGACATTCAGGAAAATAAGGTCACATGTATAACGTATTTCAAGGAATTTAATGACATCACAATGAGTTTACTTAAGATACCTGCAAAACTCGAAACGACTGTAAAATAGAAAAAGACGGAATTAAATATAACCAACTCAAAATTCGTAAGAGAAGTGATGAAACATCTACCTTCACATACATCCTCTATGTCCTCCATCCATTTACCCATAGGTCCGCATGTTACCTCACTAGAACCGCCTTTCGGTGTGAATCTAGCATCACACTTGAATTCACAAGTGTGGTTAGCTAACATCACGCATTTTGGTAGCAGTGATCCATTCTTTATTTCAACTTCCGGACAAAGAATCGCTGAAAGAAATTTCAACATAAGAGAAATATAAAAAGCATTACTTTAAAGTTTGCTGCATCAAATACTGTTTATCGAAAAATGTTACATCTAAATTAAGAGAGTAAAAAGGGACAAAAACGAATATATGAGAAAATATTGCAATAATGTAATTACAGAATAGTGAAAATCATACCAAATTACTTCAGCATGTGTAAATTGTAAGAAATACATGATAATGATGCCTTTAATAAGATATGCGATACCTTTATAACGAAGAACAAATTCATATAATTAAAATGTTAAAATTAAACAAGATCCAGATGGAACTACCAAGTTTTTTTAGGGTGTTCCTCATTTTTTCTACTACATTAACATTCAATTGTAAATTGCTACCTTCGCACGCATCGTCGTCAAGATTACCAGACCATTGATAAAATGGACCGCAGGTTATGGGACTTGATCCTTTTTTCGGAAGATATCCAGAATTGCATACGATTTCACATGACTCGTGTCTATGTCTCAAGCATTCGGAAGACAGGCTTCCATTCTTAAAATGTAGTTCTGGACAAGCTGCAAGTATTAAGAAGTTTAAGAACCTATAATTGAGTAATCAAAATCATTAAATAGCTATTGCTACGCCATGTAATAAACAGGACGAGGAAAATCAAATTCGACATCAAACAAAAAGACGTCACATAAACGTCATTAATTGACAATCAGTGCCATCTGCCACATTAGTATCAAATTGTTCATTTGGATATCGTGCTCAAAATTATCCCAGAGGACCGAGAAACACACAGATAGCTATGTCGATTTATATTAAAAACAAAGCGCTGACGAGGAAATAAAATGCAGACGGTGTTCTTCCGGCTTCAGCGAGCTGATGTTTGTAAGCACATGAGAATCCGACCGACATTCAATAAGGACCGGTGTCTTATTTTGCAGGATCTTGATCCAAACGATGTCCTAACCATTAAATTGACAAATATGGGCAGTAACCCTACAATTTCGGTTAATCGTTTCTTAAACGCATTCGAAAATTGCTGTTATCACTATTTCTTGACATTTCTTAATTATCGGCCCTGAAATGCTGTCTTATTTTTTTTCGCTTAAATTGGATCAATTTTGTCAAAAACAACATCGTAGAAATAATTGAATCAGATTAAGTTTTTATACATGTGTCCTTCTTGTGATTAAAGCGGCATAGTAAAGGGTTGAGATCCTTCTCCATCCCTTAAGAACTCTGACGGGGCGCCATACCCAATGAGCAAAATACCCCCATATGTCTGCATAGTGTTTATTTCGTGCAAAATCTCACAGTGTATATAACTATAGTAAATTAAATCGGTTTTCAGTTTCCTTATTGCGGAATATGCATTTCTATTAAAACATTAGCTACAAGTTTATTTTTCTGAACTCGCTTTTGGAACTGAAAAAAGTACAGATACATATTGCAAAATGTAGAATAATAAGTTTTTGTTGTTTTTATTTCTTTTTGTTTGAATGTTTCTATAGGTATCCCGTATTTTGTAATATCAAAATTAACACGATGATCAGGATTTGGAGTAGACAGGATTGAATTCATATTGTATCTATTCCTTCTTTCAAGCTCTGTCGCCTAAAAGAAGCTTTCTGATGGCACTTTATTAATTTGACGCCATGATTATTTCTTTGAAATTTCGGAAATTGTTCATTTCATAAAAATATCCTTGAAATTAAAGGAGGTTAATATCTAAGCACTACCCCTCCAAAGCTATTTTGAACGTATATTTTACTTGGATATGCAACTAAATCGACCCTACAGGAAATGTGGAGTCGTGTACTCTCTGCAAAGTAAATGCCCAAATTTAAGGAGGGTTTGAACACCAAAATAGCGGCGGCATTATTTGTTTTCTCGCTTCCTAGGAAAAGTACAGTCTGAACTTCCTTAAAACATTTGATACTCTGATTGATATACGGCTTTGAGTATCCTGATGAAGTTTGAATAATTTCCGCAGTCATTTGAAGAAATTATGGCGATTTTCGAAATTGAGGACTTAGGGAGTTTTATCCATGAGCAAACCACGACGTCATTTCGACGTTGTCGGGAAAAATGGCGTCACAAACCTTCGCATTCAATATGCAATAAAACATTATTTTTAAACTATTGTATTGAAACTTGGCATGTATAAAATAGAAAATTCAATCTTCATTACGGTGTTTTCGTTGACAAATTTAGTTGATGTCACTTCATTGGAAATGGACGATTTTGAAACTGGAAAATATAAAGCCTTGTAATATCTAAATTCTAAACTCAATGTTTCCCATTTACGTCCAGTGAAATCTTCTCTAGACATTCTTGATAGTTTTGATAGTTTTTGACAAAGATTCATCCACAGTATTTCTAATAACTAGCAACTACAGTAAATTTAGCGACAGTGTCATCTTCTATTCAAGAATGCTGCCTGTATTTAAAACACAATTGATTTTATCTTTTCCATATGTATGTGCAATACATTTATGGATATTTCGAATAGCTATAACTTGTTGAGAGCTGGAATGACACTTTTAATATTATGACGTCATCAAGAAATCCACGAAAGCGTCAATTAATGCATATTTCACATGAGTTAAATAAGATCCTAATGACACAGTATCGTAGAAAATTTTCCTATGGATAGAATGAAAAGTAAGTTTGTATAGTCAAGGACAGACAAGACATATAATTTCAGAAATTTTCAGAAAAATTGAATTTGGCGTTCAAGTGCTTGATACCTCCTTAATCGAAAAAATATAATCAGAGGGCTCTACTTAAATCAAGTTGCTTCTAAAAGTCAATTTGACTTGAAGCATCACTGAAAAATATTTAATATCCGAACCACGTGTCTGGTGTATAATTGATTGGTTCGAAATTTTCTTCGGGGAGGTTTAGGTAAAGAGTTGAAACTCTTCCGTATTATTGATATGTGATATGATTCATGTGATACCTAACTCTGTCTAAATGTTGCAAATAAGCACATCGCGTGTTTATGCCGTTACCTTAAATGTATCGCACTTCCACTGGAGATTGTTCAGAAGATATAGTTGTCCATCATAAATCTATTGAGCTGTTTCTCTGTATCCGTTTTTCGTCCATTTTTTTTTCTTTTCCGAGAAAGTTCTGTATCATATTTTTTTCTGTTCTGTGAAAGTTCTATGTTATACTACTTTTATTTAGTATTTACCATCTACAATCTACTGTGATCACCAGATTCGAGTCTATCCTGCTAAGTTTTTCGGTACATTTTTGGACATCATATTTTTCACACTCTTTGGCCATATTACATCGTTTACACTGAGGATCACCGACGAGGGTTAAGTACCCGTAACGTGCATGTCTGGTCCATGCTACACATTTATCTGTTATTTAATGATGCTATTGAATGTGAAGACGATTTGAGCCACTTGGTGAGTGTCACTGTTTGTGGACCAGGAGTCCCCAAGGGCACATGTAGCCAAAATCGACCAACTTCGGTTGATCGTTTGTCTCTTCAATACATTCGATAATTTCTGTTATCAAAAAATCTTGAAATTTTTAAAACGTGGGTCCTGTAGCATCATAATTATAATACCTATCTTGCTACGTCTTTCGGTACATTTTTTGACATGATATTTTTCACACTCTTTGGCCATATTACATTGTTTAGATTCAGGATTACTGACGAGAGTTACAAAATGTAAGTACTCGAAACGTGCATGTCTGGTCCATGCTGTAAATTTATCTGTTATTAAATGATGCTATTGAAGTTGATGACGTTTATTGTCTGAAGTTATCACAGAGCTTACCTATCTCCGAGAACATTATGTCATCACACCAGAAGAGAAAGCCTAAAATAATTACACATTTACTCGCAAAAAGTACTATTTCGACAGCCTTGTTAAAGAGTTGGGTTTAAATTCGACACCTGTAATTCCCACTGACACCCCAATAAACTTTTCTGCCTCTGGAATAATAAATAACCACAAATCAGCTCTCGCTAACTTTAGCTTCGACACAAATAATTTATATCTATATTTACCAACTTATACTGGATACAAATTAATTATTGCTAACCAGGAGACAAAAACCACTTTGTAAAAGTAATGTCTGATACTGAAAATAAGTACACTGAAACAGATATTACTCAGATATCAAACATCCTGATCGACATCATTTTAAATTTGTGGTGTTTTGAGGAAAGGTCTTCCAACAAGGTTTCGGAATTCAAATTGGGACCAATTGTGCCCCACCCCTTGCCGACATTTTTCTGTACTCGTACGAAGCTATATTAAATCAATCTTTGCTCTGAAGGGAAGAGATACTTAGTTTCCGACTTTAACTTCACTTACAGATATAAAGACGATGTGCTGTCCATCAATAATTCAAAATTCGCGAATTACCCTGATGGCTACAATAATTTATCCGTAAGAGCTAGAAGTCAAAGAAACTATAGAGACACATAATTGCGTCAAACTATAGAGACAAACAATTGTGTCCTATGAGATTGATGGTCACATGAACACCTCACACTATGACAAACGTGACGACTTTGAACAGTCAGCATCACAAACGTTCCTTTTCTGAGTAGCAACATCCCTTTGTCGCCTGCGTATGGCGTGTGCATATCCAAATTGTGCCAGAGCAAGTATCAAATATACATTTTTTTTTGTTTTGAGAGCTATGTGCCTTTCAGATAAGCTTCTCAGTCAGGAATACGTTTGTGATCGACTGAGGAAGTTATACGGTCGATACGGGGAATTCGTAATACACAATGATGTCCCATTGTCCAGAATGGTGGATAGTATTCCATCTTAGACCATTTGAACCATGCAATAACAGAATATGCTAATATGTTCGGAACAGTTCCGAAATGGAAGTAACTGGATGTGATAATTCTGCCGAATTTAAGCGACGGGTGTTGCATGCAAACAAGATATGCTTACTCTTCCTGGACACCTGTTCTCACTCCCAAAAAGGGAGTTCGCTTCTTTTATTGTGGTGAAAGTTTTTGTTCGCTTTGGTTCCTTTTTTATCAAGATTTTGTAGAAGTTTTCAATCCTTGTTTCTGGAACATTTTATCAGTCTATCGAAATTATTTTTCTGTCACGTTTAATGCCTCGGTTCTGTTATGAGTAAAAAATTGACTAAAAAACAGATGTCTTTTAAAATTGGTGAATGATTCCTCTTATGAAGATATCCTCACAGATTCTATCATTTCTAAGATATGGAACTGAAGTGTTGATAGGTACTTAAATGAAAAGCCGAAATAAATTCTCATCGCTTAATATAAAAGAACAAGCACAGATCTGTAGGGGTGTTAGGCAGGTCAGAATACCTCCCCTAGGTTTTGCCAAAACTGATCATTTTCCCGTTTAGCCGATTTTTTAACCTTTTGCTGGACATTCACCCCGGATGTTTTGTTTATTATTATTTTCAATCATGATTTGTTAATATTTAATTGTAAGCATTTTCGGAATCTTTGGATTTGATGTAGAACCTAAAGTTATCAGGTTTTTGTGGGGGTGGGACTGGGGTATTATATAGCATAAGCACTGGCAGTCTTCGGTATCTAGGAAGCAATCATTTAATCTTATTTAGGGGGTAGAGAACAACTCGATAATTTTATGTTGCGGGGGGGGGGGGGCGCAACCCGATCTTATTTTATCTTATTCGACCAAATAGTTGCTGCGTGATCATTATTTTGCGGCTTAAGAAATTTCCATCCGGACTTTTATTTTCAAAGTCACTTAGAAATAAAATGAAAGATCCTTCAAATAAAAGGTATTCTCTTATATCAGTAAAAGCCGTTCGAATAAAACGAATGTTTTAAATGGAAAAATTAACGCAATATCAGATAATACAGTTTCCGTGAAGCCTTTATAACCGCCTTGACAATAGACTAATTTTCTAAACAAAAGTTTTAGGGATAGGCCTTGATGGTCGAATTTTCTAGGGATTTACTAAGTGGCTAGTCATTAAGTTAATGCCTAGAGAATAGGCTTAATACCTTATTTTGCTTATTGCCGCTAACATATATGCAGTTACTCTATAGGCCGTAGGTAGTAAATTCGAATCATTGGTAGGGAAAAATAGATAAATAGGGTACCTTGTTCTATACATGATTTTCGTTTGCTTTGTATATTATTATTTCTGATGTAAGTATAGTTTGACTATCCAAGGTTTATCGTACTAATTTTGGTGTTAATGTACTGTTTCGTTTGTGCATTCTGTTTATATGTACTTTAGTACTGCATTGCTCCTAGGGCCACCCATTAGTACATATGGTAAATCCCGAAAACCGTCGACTACCTAATAATCACGAGTCCAATGCGATAGAAACTTCGTTTTTTTTTGTAAATTCGACAAGGTGTAGTGGAGAGCGTACCGGACTGTAATTGCCAGGCGGAAGGTAACTAAGGTAGTAGGCTCGAATGTCAGGAAAGAATAGGTAAATAGGGTACCTTGTTATATACATGAACTCCATTCTGAATAAATGCTACAGCCTTTAAAAAAAAACACTGCAGCAGCATAACCTGAAAGACTACTTTGCCGCCATTTTGTGACGTCAAATTCCGTTAAATACACCTCCTGAGATGGAACAGACAGAACCGTGCCGGAATCAAATAAGTTAGAGATGATCCTGTTTCAGTGCACTTATTTGGGAGTCCGTAATTTCTGAATTTTCTTTATGCCAATCAAGCACGCCCAAAACCTATAAATGAAAGTCAGGCACAAGGCCCGAAACTAGGATCACAATATTAAATCAAAACCGTTGAACATTCTTAAAAAGCAAGGGAAAACTTCGGACAAACAGAAGTTGACAATAGAAAAGCTTCATGGAAACACAAAGGCAACTTTATCTAATGAGCAATCTCCAGAATCCAGTATGAGTACGGGAAAGTAGGAAAGCATTATAAGTGGCGCTGTTAAGAATGCGAATGACTAATTACTTAATTTAAAACATTTTTAATATTCCGATGAATCATGACAAATATGTTATGCCAGAATGAATAGGATCTCCAACCAATGGGCTGTCTTGGTGGCGACTTCGGACCGTCATCTGATATGCCAGTAGCAAATGATGTGGTCATCCGATTTATGTGCTCATAGCCCTTCTATTTTCCGGTTTACCAAAAGTATCTATGAACGTACAGTTGTAGTGTTAAGTAACCTCCTCACTGTAAGATGACCACACAAACAAGAGAACAAATCGCAGGGGCCCGACCAAAACACAGTGGATATGTAATAATGGAATGAAAGTAAAACACAAATGCCGAAACCAGATACCAAAAACAACAATCGACAGGCTTACGGATTTTGAAATGAAAAATACAGAACATTCATGAACAAATAGCCGGAGACAATGACACAGCTACACAGGTTATGCCCAAATAATATTCATGTCACTTAGAATAAAATATATGTACACAAAACACAGCGAACAACGAGGAACAAAACACCGACAAAGAGTAAGAAACATAGAGAAAATATCCACAATAAATGATTCAACTGAAAGATTCTGAAAAGAAACAAGTGGGTACTTCTTATGTAGATGACATCAGATATCCAGGGAATGTATATTAAGTATCTGCTATTTGCTAGCAACACCCGTCGGTTAATCCGGGAATTTTTCATTGTTTTGGATTATTCTGACCTAAAATATCCTAAATATAGATAACAACGAGATTCTATTATTTTCATTTTATCGTCCAAAAATTGCAAGGAGAAAATGAGTCGCTAAAACTTCGTAGTTTATTGATTCATCCCCTTGTCCTTAGTCGCCGTGGTACATGTGCCTTGGGGACCCCTGGTCAATCAGCAGTGACACTCACCAAGAAGTACAAATGTTTAACTCTCTAAATTCAAAAGCATCATTCAAGAACAGATAAATTTGCAGTATTGACACGCACGTTTCATGTACCTCGTCAGGGGTCATTAATCTTAACAATGTAATATGGGCAAAGACTCCGAAAGTTATTATGCCCAAAATGTACAAAAAGACGTAGCAGGTTGGGTGGGATATAATGCTAAAAGAAATTTTGGAAACAGAAAGTTTCATTCTTATAAACGAAATAGAACGTAGATATCACCTCAGAATGTTGTTTAATGACATTATGCCTTTTGTATTTCTGCACTTTTAGTCACTTCATGATTTTTTCGACTCTAAATGCGCTCTTTTTTAAATTAAGAGTAGGTTCCAATTTTTGCAGGTATTTGATATCTGTTCCAAATTGATTGTGACGTTATAAGTTTACTTTAACTTTAAGTCACAGAAAATTCAAGAGTAAGATAATGTTACAATGCCTTTACATCAATTACAAATAGAAGATCAATAAACGGAAACTTCGAATAAGACTCATGATTATTACTCCATTGTCATATTTAAGATAATTTATTCGCTTGATGATGATTAGGTGTATTCTTATGATGACCTTTCCCATTTAACGCCTTTTAGCTATTTTGATATAACCTGATTTGACACGTTTCTGGTTTACTTTTTGCATGCAACCAGAGGACGTTCATTTCTCCCGGGCACCTGATCCTGCCTCCATTCAGCGGTTTTATGATTGCATTTTGTAATGTAGACTTACACAATTATGTCATATTCGCCTTGAGCTTTTTCTCTTGAAATACATGTACATTAGGTACTTCATCTTTAGTATATGTAAAAAACGTAAGATACCGCAATCATTTGTTTCATCAGTAGTATCACCAGGTCCACAATCCAGGTTCCCGTCACACCACCAGTCAGAGGGCACACAATGTTTTGAGACTGCACATCTTCTGTATCCTGGACGACATGGGAAATCCTCTGAAAGGGAGCGAAAACCACAATTCAATCTTTTTTAATAGATCACTGTTTAACGTGAATATTTAGTGAAAACATATTTTAGCGCACTGAGGGATGGAAACTTTTAGGCACAAACTTAAATAAGCACATTGACACCATCTGGTCGATCAAATTACACACATTGACTTTACGACTTTGTTTCTCGGACATCGCCTGGAGCAATATGCCGCCGGGGAATCGTATTTTTGTAACGTCCGTCCTGTCTCATATTTGGGTGCTCGTTTGTAATACGATATAAATATCAATTCTAGAAAAGTATGAAAAGAAATAACGGTGTTCTGAATTATCGTCCCCGTTTTTCAGTTTTGAGTAACGAAACATTTGAGGGCAAATAGGTTCTTACAATAGGGTGCTGACATATCGATCTGTGTGAATCTGTACAACTATTGTACAAGTTCACCGCGACAGTTTGTGTATACTAAAACAGGCCTTTAAAATAAACTTGATTATTTCTAAAATAACATTCTTATTTTCCTTACAGTTATGGTTTGTAGTAATCGTTGTAAGTATTACCTTAAATTTTAAAATCTCGAGATATATGTACCATTAATGCAAAGATCTATATAAATATTTGTCAATGAAAGAATTTGTCAAAAAGAGGCGAATTATGATAAGCTCAGGGTGCTTTCCGACTGAAATTTGTCAACTTTTCGTCGGCATGAGGAACTTATCGAAGTCGCGATTTAAAGTATTTGTTGTCTAATTTTCAGCATCTTCTCCATATTATCTAGCTTAGTTTGAATGTTTACAAACCACAGTCACTCGGTTCGTCACTATTGTCATCTGGTCCACAATCCTTAACTCCGTTACACCATAACTCTAGTGGCACACATCTTTTAGAGAAAGAACATTTACGATAACCTTCTCGACAAGGACCAGTCTCTGAAATCAAATAGAGAAAACATTTTTTTTCATATTTTTTAACGATGATGAAATAGAAAATCAAAATACAGGTAGAATCCGTTATGGTTCAGTATAATGAATAAATTGTTTTTGATATAGATGATATAATTTGTATTTTGTTACGAGTATGTAACTGATGGTACATACAAAAATCGCTTTAATATGTTAGCCCGTATTGCACATAGGATAATGTAATTGTTGAGTGCTCTGTTCATAAATCTCAAAGTAATGACACGTTTTTTAAAAGTATTTGCTAGAAATTAGTTATTTTCTATCAATTTATTAAAGCGTGTTACGAGTATGTGATACACAGTTCGTTCAATGTTTATCGTCTTCAAATTCATTAGCCTCATTTTAGAGCAGATAAATTTACAGCATGGACCAGACATACATGTTTCGGGTATTTTACCCTCGTCAGTGATAGTCAATCTAAACAATTTAATGTGACCAAATTCTGTCCTAAATATACCGAAAGATGTAGCAAAATGGGTGGGATATGATGATACAGACCAAAGTTTTAGAAATTTGATAACATCTTGAAAACAGAAATTGATCGAAGAATAATGTTTAACACGCATTGCACTTACATGTGCAATAATGCGTTTGGTGAGTGTTCTTTACCCATAGATGGTCACCAATTACATATAAATTACACGTATTTTAAAAGTATTTGCTAGAAATTTCGTATTTTCTATTAATTCATTAAATATATGAAATATGTATTATCTCCCAGTGGGATCGATTCATTTAACATATCAAAAAGGCTGACATGAATACAAACCGCAGGCACTAGTTTCATCACTATCATCACTCATAGAAAATGCACAATCTACATTTCCGTCACACCAAAACTTGGAGAGAATACATGCTTTATTTATAGAGCATCTCCGATATCCAGGAGGACAAAGACTAGGGACTGAAATGACACATTAAAAAGCATTATTTCATACAAACAAGGTTAAAGAGCAAAGTCCTGGTAATGTTATCTAATTTCAAATGATAAGTAGATGTTTTGTACAGATACATATCACAAGTGTCTTTATGTTAAGATTGTTTATTTAAGTGACAGTTTGAAAGAAATAATTTTTTGTCTTGTTTTAGGAATGTTTTATACGTATCAAAACATTGCTGTAAAAATAAAGTTACAAATCACAGCCACTTGGTTCATCATTATCAGATCCGCAACCTTCCCTGATTCTGTCACACCACCAGTCTGACCTCACACAACACATCTTTGTGATTTAGCGCATCTACGAAATTCTGGCTTTATTATATTTTATATACATATCGAAAGGTCGTCATGTTGACAAAGTTACAAACCGCAGCCACTTTGTTCATCACTATGATCACCACAATCATTGTCCCCGTCACACCACCAGTCTGACCATTTACATCTTTGTGATTTTGTGCATCTACGAAATCCTGGGGAACACGTACCAGCTATTTGAATAAAAAGACACAACATGATTCTTATAATAAGATTATAGTACAGGTGACCTTCTTTTATTCAAGTTTTTAAATCCTGCCAAAGTTTGTATGACATGTAATTTTCAGTCTCCACGTACATAAAGTGTGTGTTTTATTCATAATGGATTGATGTAAAAAATTTTGATTGCTTCTTTTTACATAATGGTTTATCTAGTTTTAATATCGATTTATATTATGTATTAAAAGGTCACCACATTACAAACAATATTCAACAGATTAAGCACTGTCCCCACATGAACAAACATTAAAAACCTCAGTTACTATGCACAGAACTGTCACCACATTAACATAATTAACAAACATTACAAATCACAGTCATTGTAACCACATGAACAAACATTACAAACCAGAGTAAATATGTTCATTATTGTCATCACATTAACAAACATTACAAACCACAGTTACTAGGTTCATCACTGTCATCACATTAACAAACATTATAAACCACAGTCACTAGGTTCATCACTGTCATCATATTAACAAACATAACAAACCACAGTCACTAGGTTCATCATTGTCACAACATAAACAAACATTACAAACAACAGTCACTAGGTCCATCAATGTCTTCACATTAACAAACATTACAAACCACAGTCACTAAGATCATCACTGTCATCATATTAACAAACATTACAAACCACAGTCACTAAGTTCATCACTGTCATCATATTAACAAACATTACAAACCACAGTCACTAGGTCCATCACTGTCATCATATTAACAAACATTAGCAAACCACAGTCACTAGGTTCATCAATGTCTTCACATTAACAAACATTACAAACCACAGTCACTAGGATCACCACTGTCATCACATTAACAAACATTATAAACCACAGTCACTAGGTTTATCACTGTCACCACATTAACAACATTACAAACCACAGTCACTAGGGTCACCACTGTCATCACATTAACAACAATACAAACCACACTCACTAGGTTCATCACTGTCACCACATTAACAACATTACAAACCACAGTCACTAGGTTCACCACTGTCATCACATTAACAACAATACAAACCACACTCACTATGTTCATCACTGTCATCACATTAACAAACATTACAAAGCACAGTCACTAAGTTCATCACTGCCATCATATAAAGAAACATTATAAAACACAGTCACTAGGCTCACCACTGTCATCACATTAACAAACATTACAAACCACAGTCACTAGGTTCATCACTGTCATCACACTAACAAACATTACAAAACACAGTCACTAGGTTCACCACTGTCATCACATTAACAAACATTACAAACCTCAGTCACTAGGTTCATCACTGTCATCACATTAACAAACATTATAAACCACAGTCACTAGCTTCATCACTGTCATCACATTCACATACATTATAAACCACAGTCACTAGTTTCATCACTGTCATCACATTAACAAACATTATAAACCACAGTCACCATGTTCATCACAGTCATCACATTAACAAACATTATAAACCACAGTCACTAGGTTCATCACTGTCATCACAATAACAACATTACAAACCACATTCACTAGGTTCATCACTTTCATCACATTAACAAACATTATAAACCACAGTCACTAGGTTCATCACTGTTATCACATTAACAAACATTACAAACCACAGTCACTAGGTCCATCAATGTCATCACATTAACAAACATTACAAACCACATTCATTAGGTTCATCACTGTCATCACATTAACAAACATTACAAACCACAATCACTAGGTTCATCACTGTCATCACATTAACAAACATCATAAACCACAGTCACTAGGCTCATCACTGTCATCACATTAACAAAATTACAAACCACAGTCACTAGGTTCATCACTGTTATCACATTAACAAACATTACAAACCACAGTATCTAGGTCCATCACTGTCATCACATCAACAAACATTACAAACCACAGTCACTAGGTCCATCACTGTCATCACAATAACAACATTACAAACCACATTCACTAGGTTCATCACTTTGATCACATTAACAAACATTATAAACCACAGTCACTAGGTTCATCACTGTTACAAATGTATCACATTAACAAACATTACAAACCACATTCACTAGTTTCATCACTGTCATCACATTAACAAACATTACAAACCACAGTCACTAGGTTCATCACTGTTATCACATTTACAAATATACAAACCACAGTTACTAGCTTCATCACTGTCATCATCATCGCCACAATCCTTTTGTCCGTTACACCATTTAGAAGGTGACAAACATCTGTTGGTGATATTGCATTTCCATTTCCAATGCCTACACAGATAATGCTCTAAAATTTGAAGTAAAAGCAGCATTCAGTATTATAGAATAGTTAAATACAAATTTGCACTCAAGTGAACATTTAGTATTCATTTGACACATTTTGATGCATTTCTTCTGAATTTGCTGACCAAGGTTATGGTATATGCATATTTTCGCCCATAATTTTCACTATGATTGTTTGTTTCAATGGTACTTATTTTAAATAACTTAATGACGTCTCACAAATTAATTTTATGGATGTTTAAAACGGTCGCCATTATTTACTTGAAATAACTTAATGGCGTCTCACACATTCATTTTATTGATGTTTCAAACGGTCGCAATTATTAGCTTGAAATAACTTAATGGCGTCTCACACATTCATTTTCTGATGTTATAAAAGGTTGCCATTATTAACAAAGTTACAAACCACAGTCATTTTCATCAGTACCATCACCAGGTCCACATTGGTTGTACTCGCCTCACCACGAAATAAGAGGACTAATTGATATGTCGTGAGCCTTGTATTGAACGATTCTAACTTTATCAACCATTTTGCATTATTTTTCTAAATAATGATATTAACGTGAAATAATCTAATGCTGTCCCTAACGTTAAATTTATTAATTATATAAATAGTCGCCATTATTCACAAAACTACAAACCACAGTCATTTTCATCAGTACCATCATCACAATTAATTTTCCCGTCACAAAACTGCCATGAGTGCACACATCGTTCAGATAAAGGGCATCTCCTTAATCCTGCACCACATGGATTGGACTCTGAAACAGAATGACGAAACATATCCGATTTATTATTAAGATTTGAGATATCATTATATGTACTAATGTAATAATTTCAGTTGACCATGTACTTATTTTAATGAGTAGTGCCTTATCTATCATGAGGGTTAAAGAGGATATCCAGTTGACCATGCACTCATTTAAACGAGTAGTGCCTTATCTATCATGAGGGTTAAAAGAGGATATCCAGTTGACCATGCACTCATTTAAACGAGTAGTGCCTTATCTATCATGAGGGTTAAAAGAGGATATCCAGTTGACTATATACTTATTTTTCCGAGAAGTGCCTTATCTATCATGAGGGTTAAAAGAGGATATCCAGTTGACCATGCACTCATTTTAACGAGTAGTGCCTTATCTATCATGAAGGTTAAAAGAGGATATCCAGTTGACCATGCACTCATTTTAACGAGTAGTGCCTTATCTATCATGAGGGTTAAAAGAGGATATCCAGTTGACTATATACTTATTTTTCCGAGAAGTGCCTTATCTATCATGAAGGTTAAAAGAGATTATCTAGATGACCATGTACTCATTTTAACGAGTAGCGCCTTATATATCATGAGGATTAAAAGAGGATATTCAGTTGACCATGTACGTATTCTAACGAGTAGTGCCTTATCTATCATGAGGGCTGAAAGAGGATATTCAGTTGACCATGAACTCATTTTAACGAGTAATGCATTATCAATTATGAGGGTTAAAAGAGGATATCCAGTTGACCATGCACTCATTTTAACGAGTTATGCCTTATCAATTATGAGGGTTAAAAGAGGATATCCGGTTGACCATGTACTTATTTTAACGAGTAATGCCTTATCCCTCATAAGGGTTAAAAGAGGATATCCAGTTGACCATGTACTCATTTTAACGAGTAGTGCCTTATCAATCTTGAGGGTTAAAATAGGATATCCAGTTAACCATTTACTCATTTTAACGAATAATGCCTTAATTCTCTTGAGGGTTAAAAGAGGATATCCAATTGACCATGTACTCAATTCAACAAGTAGTACCTTATCTGTCATGAGGGTTAAAAGAGGATATCCGGTTGACCATGTACTCATTTTAACTAGTAATGCCTTATCTCTCATGAGGGTTAAAAGAGAATATCCAGTTGACCATGTACTCATTTTAACGAGTAGTGCCTTATCAATCATGAGAGTTAAAAGAGGATATCCAGTTGACCATTTACTTATTTTAACGAGTAATGCCTTCTAAAGTATGAGGGTTAAAAGAGGAATCAGATGACTATGTACTCATTTTAAAGAGTAATGCCTTATCTGTCATGAGGGTTAAAAGAGGATATCCAGTTGACCATGCACTCATTTTAACGAGTAGTGCCTTTTCTATCATGAGGGTTAAAAGGGGATATGTAGTTGACCATGCACTCATTTTAACGAGTAGTGCCTTTTCTATCATGAGGGTTAAAAGAGGATATCCAGTTGACCATGCACTCATTTTAACGAGTAGTGCCTTATCTATCATGAGGGTTAAAAGAGAATATCCAATTGACCATGTACTCATTTTAACGAGTAGTGCCTTATCTATCATGAGGTCGAAAGGAGGATATCCAGTTGACCATGTACTCATTTTAACGAGTAGTGCCTTATCTATCATGGGGGTTTAAAGAGGATATCCAGTTGACCATGTACTCATTTTAACGAGTAGTGCCTTATCTATCATGAGCGTTAAAAGAGAATATCCAGTTGACCATGTACTCATTCTAACGAGTAATGCCTTATCTATCATGAGGTCAACAGGAGGATATCCAAATAATACATGTACCAGGAGCACTTGAATCATGTTACGTCCCTTACCCTGAGACTACCATCTTAAATCATGACATAAAAATTATGGCTGAAGGAATAACAAGGAAGATGTACCCAAAAGTAATTCAGCTTAAAAAAGAGTATGTGAGGCAAATCATTACAATTCACATTGTTTGAACACGTACGAACCATCATTGGAACACGTATGAACCACTACGAACCAGCAGAAATCATATCTTCAGCTCAACAATGATTTCTATCACTTTTTATTTAGAAAAATATGATCGAGATTCAAGGTGGTTAACATCTTAGCATCATCCCTCCGATGCTATTTTGAACATAGATTTTATTTGGATATGCTTCTGAATCGACCCTACAGGATTTTTAGAGCCGCACACTCTCTGTAAATTATATGCAGAAATTTTTATTCTAAAATTAACGCAAGAGGGTGCTAGTGAAATTAATTTGGATTGCTTATGAATAGTACTTTGGCTGGAAGCATCACTGATGATAATGTAATATTCGAAACACGTGTCTTGTGCATGAAGATTGGTTTGAACATTAGAAGGTATAGAGTTGGAACCTTTCCGCATTCTCTATATACATTTATGTCATTTACCCACGTTAAAAAGTGGTACATGTAAAGAAGAAATCAATCTCCCGTCAGAGAGAAGTACAAATTGAAATAAAATTATTCAAATTTTTGACTAGAAAATATATCTTTTTCATATTTACTTGAATCGATATGAGATGGTTAAATAAACGAATAAACGCTCAATAATTTGATTATGATTAATTTCAGTAGCATACATTAACTTCTCATCATGTTCTCATTAAGGCAGTTTATCATATTGACGTACAAATATCGCTTATTCAACAGTTTTGTAAATGTAATAGAAGTGTACTGGTTATTTACTTGACGTGCATCTCTTCATTCTATTATGGATAGGAGAGGACTTATTGTTATGTTGTGAGCTTAGTGAACTATTTGAATTTTATCAGGCATTTTCATCGGTTTTCTACATGATCCTTTTCAGTATATAGTATACACCTTTGCCATCGGTGTTTAAGGGCCGGAATAGCTGCTCTCAGGTTTGGGAAGAGATGAAAGTCTGATAGAGCCAGATCATTTGATAAAGGCGAATGCTAAACGTAAAGCCACACAATCATGAATGATAGCCATGGCAGTGACGGACTTGTGAAGAACAGCATTGTCCAGATAGAGCAATACACCTTTCACCAGTAAGCTTTTCGCAGCACTTAAGTTTAATATTTTCCCGTAACTGTCAGAAAGAAAGCATACATGTACTAAATGCCATTTATTGTTTGTCCTTTTTGGAGATAATCTATCACAATAATACCTTTTGCAATCCAGAAGGCGGAGCCTCACAAAATATCAATTAGCCCTCGTCATGCTCGTATTATACTTAAAATTTCATGTAAGAAATTAATTATTGAGAAAATCATTCACATATTGATTTGAAGACATTGAAGTTAAGTTATGCCCTTTGCCGTGTGGAGCTCGTAAAAAAGTTCCCCGCGAGGGGTTTGACAGTAAGTGTTTTGAATATACTTCCCTGACATTGTCGCCATAGCACTTTCTATATAGACATAACGTCAGTCAGTGCATGAATTTTATATATTTTCATTTCCATGCTTAATAAACATCGACGGCGGGTGCGGCTAACCAACAGGGGTTGCTTCTCCTCCCGGGCACCTGGTCCCACCTCTAGCTTGCTAGGGGTCAGTCGATGTTTAATTTTGTGTTCTATTGTGAGCGCTGTTGAGATTATCGTCAGGATCTTCTTTTACTTATTTGTGTCACACTTATGCCCTTTGCCGTGTGGAGCTCGTGAATAAGTTCCCCGCGAGGGGTTTGACAGTAAGTGTTTTGAATATACTTCCCTGACATTGTCGCCATAGCACTTTCTATATAGACATAACGTCAGTCAGTGCATGAATTTTATATATTTTCATTTCCATGCTTCAACAGGGGATGCTTACTCCTCCCGGGCACCTGGTCCCACCTCTAGCTTGCTAGGGGTCCGTCGATGTTTAATTTTGTGCTCTATTGTGAGTGCTGTTGAGATTATCGTCAGGATCTTCTTTAACTCATAAACATCGACGGCGGGTGCGGCTAGCCAACAGGGGATGCTTCTCCTCCCGGGCACCTGGTCCCACCTCTAGCTTGCTAGGGGTCCGTCGATGTTTAATTTTGTGCTCTATTGTGAGTGGTGTTGAGATTATCGTCAGGATCTTCTTTTACTCTTAAGTATAGAGAATGGGAATCATTTTGCTTAAACGTCATACACTATTATATGCCTCCTCCATAATTTTCAGATTTTGTCGAAAATTAAGCATTACAGTTACTTCAAAATTTAGGAAAGCGAACGAAAAATTAAACTGCATTGACAGATATTTTAAATCTGAACGTGCACCATAGCAAAGCACGTACATAAATCGAAAATGTTCTGCCGAAGTGTTCTCTGAATGTCGGTCTAACTCCTCTGGTGATAAAATACATGAGGACTTTATTTTACTCCACTATTGTGTGTTTTCGAGACATCTTGGCTCCTAAAAAAATGGAGGATTGTGTGCATGTAACCCGGATAAGCACTCATTTGCTACGGTCGCCGATTGATCTCGTTGCTTTATATGTGGCCTTTTGTGTTAATTATTTCGGGTGATTTTTTGTGCGTTTCTTTTCCATTTTTTTGTGCTTTGCACACCACAATTGTGCGTTCTTCGAGACCTCTGGGTAATCGGAAAAAAGAGAGGGTTGTGTGCATGTAATCCAGGATAACTACACCGTCTGTTATTGACGTGGCAGATGGCCGTCCTAAGTCGGCACCGATTGCCCAATGGTCTAATTGGTTTGTGTAGTTATTTTAAAATGTTTGATGTTTCTCTGTGTCTCAACGTTCCTTGTACTATTGCATCTCTTACTGTGCGCGTCTTCTTTTTGTTTTTACAGTGGGTGTTTTAGTGGTTTGGTGTTGGTGCTGCATCTTTGTGTTGTCGGTAGATCCCCTCCTTTCCTAGCTTCCTTTCCCTTTTTTGTCTCTTGCTGTGCGTGAGATCTAAGTGTTTTTGTAAGGGTTGTTTTGTTATGAATGCTGAGTATTGGTGGAGAACCCTTCCCTTCTAAACATACCTCTATTCTTGACCATAATGGATTACATCTCAAATTTACAATTACACACGATTTTTGTAGTGCATTAATTTAAGTAATCCCTTACTACATCCATTTCCTTGCAAATGTTCTTTATCGGATTTCAATTACACTCCTTGTGGACACGTTGTTACTGTTGATTTTAGTATAGTCAAGAATGACAAGTTGAGAGAATTGTTAAAAAAGCCCAAATACCCATAGAAAGTAAAACCTCAAATCGTCGGAATTTTAAAGGAGACCACCCTTGCAAATACTTTTCTGTACTCGTACGAAGCTGAATTAATTGAATCTTTGGTCTCTGAAGGGAAAAAGATACGTTACTTCTAACTTAAACTTCTGTTACTAATAGATAGACGTTGTGTTGTCCATCAAACATCCAAAATTCGAGGATTACCACAGCTGAATCTATCCGTCGGAGTCAAAGAAACTACAGAGACAAATAATTCAGCTGCACATTTGGACATACTGTTGTCAAACAACGATGATGGTCACATGAATACCTCACTCTATGACAAACGTGAGGAGTTCAATTTTCATACAACAAACTTTCTTTTTCTGAGTAGCAACATTCCTTCTTATTAAACTGCTTATTGCGTGTGCATATATCAATTGATACGGTTTGCCAGAGCAAGTACAAAATGGTCAAAATATAAAAAGATTTTATTAAATGTCAGGAAGTGCAAAATGAGTCCTTGGAAGTTTATATATGAAAATGCTGTGAGTAAGAAGGAGTCGAACCACACTCTCTCAGAGATTTGAAAAGCCTTATTTTAGACATTGTAAAAATCTAAATTGACAATTTTTACAAAAAAAATATCATCCTTATTCAGACACAATCATGATCGGACAAATTTTATAAATCTTAACTTCATGATTTGCAAACAACACTATAATCATTTAATAGCGCTACTACATATCTCCAACACTTATAAAAACGCAATAAAACTAATCCTTTACATTTTACTAAAGCACCAAGGTTAAATTTCTTTATTTCAACTCTCTATTATGAATGAAAAATATGGATAATGACCATATCCCTGTATACAGCACAAAATAGATAATTCAGAAAATCAGAAACCGAAGGCATACAAAATCAGGATAAAACAGGAGCCAAAGCAAACAAATAAAAACCTCCACCATATGAAAGATCATGTATCAAAATATTCCTCCACTACATTTAACAATAGCGACGTCAATCATTTTTGGTCAATACAGAATTTTGTTGATGTGATCGACAAATTCAAATTAATTTATCTTAAAGCCGATTCCATATAAACGTCTTCAAATAAAATAGCATCATTAAAGAACAGATAGATTGGCAACATGGACCAGACATGCACGTTTCGGCTACTTAACCTTCGTCAGTGATCCTCAAATCTAAACATTGTAATATGCCAAAAAGGTATGAAAGTTACTATGTCGAAAAAGCATACCGAAAGACGTAGCAGGATGGGTGGGATATGATGCTACAGGAGCCACGTTTTAGAAATTTCAAGAAATTTTGATAACAGAAATTTTAGAATGCGTTGAAGAAACGATCAACCGAAATTGATCGAACTTGACTACATGTGCCCTCGGGGACTCCTGGTCCACCAGAAGTGAGACTCACCAAGTGGTATGTTAATGTAAACGTCTTCAAATTAAATAGCATCTCATCCGACGATTTCTATAACATGTACAACACCCTCCCTCATTAGAAAATAAAAGATCGCTTATAAAACTTATTAAGGTAGACGATTCCTCAGGTAATATCGATAACGCAAATTCCTAGAACGTCAGAGTGTTCGTGTTCTATTTTTTTATTTCTTATCCTTCTTCAGCCCGAAGAAGGTAAGAGAAATGGTTGCTGGAGGTTTCGGCCTTTTTTCTTGTTCAGACGCAAGAAGTTTCGACCAAGAGGATTTCATATTTTTCTTGTGCAGCATCCACTTCAATTAAAACAATTTTACGTACGGATGGATAGATTTTTTTTACTGTAAATTATGGAAAAGAAATAACTTGACTTCTTAGTTTGACTGAATTTATATTTCTCAATTCTCTGACCTTTACAAGGAGAAGACCAAAGCATTATAAAGTTTGCAAGTTTGCAAATTCTTGATTGAGATGCTACCCCCCCCCCCCCCTACCTTACATCTATATTTTATTTAATTTGAGGCGCGAAAGACCCAATTAGATACGGGGGAGGGGATAAAAAATAGAATACTCATAGGCTGAATTCATCGTGTTCTACGTCAAGTATTAATATATTACTTGAAATACTAGAAATGTATGAAAATGAAACACTGAATTGTCATTCTTTCACCTAGGAAAACTCAAATGCAAAATTTAATTAACACAAGGTAAAGATATTTGTTTCTTATACTTCTTGAAAGCATTGTGATTCTCCCCTCCGCTCTGGAGGAACCATGGATGTCACTTTCACATACGCCTCTACACTTGTCTCAATGATAACTCACAGATAAATAATTTCAAAGACAGCAACACGAGCGCACATTTATGTTTCTATAATGATTTATATTAGTAGATTTAAAGTTTAGTCTTGGCGAGTGTTGTAGTTTTTTCTGTTTAATTTTATTTCATTTAATTTTTTTTGAAATGTCACGCCCATCTTATAAAGGCGGGCAATGTGAAAGAGAGGGGGATGGGTGTCTCCCACCAAAAAAGAAATTGTCATAATCTTAGAAAGATTTCCGTCAGTCTGGGAATTAACCTTGGACATGTTTCAGGGGTTTTTTCATTTCTTAAAAGATCCCCCCTTATAGCGATGCTATAGAAATTTCAGGAATATTTTGGTGTACACTGATAGTACACTGATACTAATAAAACTCAGATAGAGGATCATATACGTTTATATATAAGTATTGACGAAGCACAGAGAACATTGATGAACTTGCATCAAGTAGATAAATTGGCGTGTTCAGCTGTCAATGCACAAAGAAAATGGTTATTGTTTTCTTTTTCCTAAACAAGCATGAATACCCCCAAATTTCTGTATAGAAATTTAGTTTTTCATTTACAAAGCAAAGAAAACATAAAAATGCACAGCACGAAAAGCCGAGTTTCCATGTTTTGGAAACCACGTGGAAACCACATGGAAACGTGAGGTTGACAGTTTCCAAGTGGTTTCCAAGGCATGGAAACCTGGCTCAGGTTTCCACGTAGTTTCCACCGGGTTTCCATTTTGGAAACTTGGTTGAGTGGTTTCCATTAGGTTTCCATTTTGTAAACTACTAGTCAAAATTAAAGAAGCAATATTATTCATTTATTTTTACTTTGACTTTGGGGAAGTTGACGGATCCGGCCCATAATCGACATGCGGACGGCCTTCGATATCTCAGGAACTATGCAAATTCGGTACACTAGCTCCGTACGGCGACTTTACATACATACCATAACGGCACGGTGGACTATTTTTATTTATTTATTTATTTATTTATTTATTTATTTATTTATTTATTTATTTACAACACATTCGTTTGTTATACAAATACAATTGTGATTAATTGATTAATTAATTAATTTATTTATTAATGAATGAATGAATTTATTTATTTATTTAATTTTTTTTTATTATTTATCTACTTATTTATCTATCTATTTACGCATCTTTTTTTTTTTTTCTTTTTTTTTTTTTTTTTTGGTTTCTTCTACTAAACCATAATATATCAACTATATATAACGTATATTAGAAAAAAACTGTTTGTTCTAATTCATTTTTTTCCCTAGTATTTATAATACCGGTAATACATTTCTAGAAAGAAACTTTATAAAATTAATATGCAAAATGTTTTCATTCATAAATTCCATAGAGCATAAGCCATTTATTCTCTTAAGCCAGCGGAGTGGTTTAATTTCAAGTATATACACAGACACCGGTTATGTAACGTTTGACCCCATGCAAATTGCATGTCAATTGGAATTCAGTTCTATAGTCGGGGGCGGTGTGACGCTGTGACAAGTACACAGTTGATGCATGCAATCGCGGCATGTTATTAACGTTTGACCCCATGCAAATTGCATGTCAATTGGAATTCAGTTCTAAAGTCGGGGGCGGTGCGACACTGTGACAAGTACACGGTTACTGCATGACGCAGCATGTTAGTTTGTAACGCCGCTAGGAAATATCTTGCATGGAAAGAGAGAGAGAGAGAGAGAGAGAGTTTTCGTCATGTTTATAATTTTAATAAAATTCGAAAAATCAGCTTGAATGTACTTTACACAAATATACGTACTCAGTCATGCATCTATTAAAAAATCTGAAGTTATTCGTACATGGCGTATATACATAAAATTATATATATACTGTACGTTTTAATTAACATAGTGTAATATAGTTTTATGAGTAAATAAAGCCTAGAAAAGGGTAGACTAGGCAGTGGTGGATCCAGTGCCCCCTTTACTTGGGGTCAAGGGGCAAATTTTGTCGATTTTTAACGAAAATGTCTGATTTTGGAAAATTGTGGGTCAGTGCCGGGGGCGGACGCCCATCCGCCTCCCCCCTCGATTTTGCCACTGCTAGGATTGAAGCTCATACTGCCAGCAGCGAGAGAGAGACTCAGATATGCATAAAGTGAAAAAAGGCAAGAAAAAGACTGAAAGGAAACATATTAAGATTATGGTTATTTCCTAGTATCTCATTCAAACCGCTGAATATAACTAATGTCTAATCTTTGTATTAATTGTGACTCGCTTATAGATCTGCATACTAGTATCTATACAAAAAAAACTAACAATAATAAAGATAAAACGATTTCCTTTTTAAAAAATCGATTTTTAAAGAAATAAGGCACGGTCCATTTAATATATTCGGGGTGGGGGGGGGGGGGGGGGGGTTGTCAGAGCAAGATTATTTTTTCGCCTCGGACCGGAGCAGAGTTATTTTTTTCTCGCAGAGTTGGAGCAAGAAAATTTTTTCAGACATATAGTGTGCAATATATTAAGATAAGAATGTTTGTGTTTTATCGATAGAGCCGGGAATTTTTTGAGAATTTTTGAGAAATTTTATAGTAATTTTTCAAATTCAGATTACTTGTAAGAACAAGATTATTTTTTTCTGACAGACCATAAGCAAATTATTTTTTTTTCATCAAAATTCAGAGCAAAATTATTTTTTCGAAAAAAACCGCCCCCCCCCAGGATATCAAATGCACCGTACCTAATACAATTTAAAAATCAATTATGTACATTGATCAGCTTTAATTGTCATGGTACAACATAGGAGGATCCAGGATTTTGGAGGAACGAGAATTTTTTCCAAGAATTCTCGCATCCTCTATACTTGTATTTTTCAGTTAATTGCCCATCTTTATTTACAAAGGTGTAATGCATTATAAGGGAGTCATTTGAAATTGATAATAAATTATAATTATGTATTTGATAAAATCTGGCAAGCGTAAGTGAGCCCAGGAATATTTTGAAATGCTCACCGTTAAAAACTTAATAAGAATGAAAGATTTTCAATACAAATTATTTTTCAAATATTATGACAACAAAAGGGGAATTGGGTTGATCTTATGAAAATTAAAACATCTATATATATGAACTTTATCAAAACTCCAGGAGGGAGGGGTCGGACCCCACCCCCCCCCCCCCCCCGACCCTCTGGATCCGCGATTGTACAAAACAAATAAAAAGTTTCCATACTTCTTTGAATGAAATATCAGAGAGCCAGACAGAGAGACCGACGACCGAAACACTGGGCAGGCGGTCTTCCCAGACTGCTTGATGCCAGTGGTGCTTTTAAATTTTTTCCGAGGTCAAAAGAGATAAGACTTTGGAAAATTACACGAATTCGTAGAGTGAAAATAAAATAATGATATTAAACTCTACCACGAACTTAAATAATGATTAACAGAAAAAAATTAATCGTTCAGGATGATTTTGCGGGCTCAGAATTTCAAAATAAATTTTGACCAATCAGAAGCGAGCATTTATTTTTGAGCAGAGGAAACGCTGGAACGGCCTGTTCACCAAAATTCTACACATAAACAAAAGAAAACACGCATTCTATTGCAATGGATAGGTAAGATGAGAAGATCAATGGTGAAAATTAAGTATTATATACTATTTGCTTCTTTTTTACAGATGTATGTATGTCGATATTGCTGGCTCAGCCAACGCGTTGTTTTCAGAATTTTGTCCAGTGTCTGTTCGAACCAGAAATCTGTAACGTTGCCGTTAATTAACCTTTTCTTAGTTACTTTTAAATTAATTTGATTTGAATCGGCAATTCAAATCCCATTATTTATGGTCAGATGGTCAGTGATGAGCTGGCCCCCCCCCCCCTCCTGATAGTCATGTTCAGAGTTTTTACAGTTCTACTGAATGTGGAAAATGAACTCGTGGAAAAACCATCTATGAGGACGAAGTCAAAACACTGTTATTATACCCCCTGCAAACGAAGTTTACTGTCCGCGCGGCTCACTTCGGAAATTAGATAAATGTGATTTTGACTATTTTATCATTCAGAAATTTTATTAAAATTGATACCATTCATTAGATCTCGCTTAGTCGTAAATTTTGGTATAAGTTATATGATCGTCAGTGCACGCAATTAAATTTTATAAACAAAACAAGCTTTAGATGGGCCATTTCCAATGCTAATTTTTCCCGCGACGTTGTGACGCACTCCATAGGCTCAATGTAAACTCGGCCATGTCACGCTAAAATTTAACATTGAAAACGCCCCATCTAAAATTTATTTTATCTGTATGATATGATTGCATAAACCCACGACCATATAACATATACCAAATGTTACGACTAAGCGAGAATCTATTCAATGATATAGATTTTATTTTAATTTTTGCATAACAAAGCGATCAAAATCAAGTTTATCCAGTTTCCGAAGTGAGCCGTGCGGACAGTAGGGGGTACATAGGAATCACCCTGTCCATCCGTATGTCTGTCTGTCTGTCCGTCCGGTTAAGTTTCAAAAGCAGGTTTCTTTTATACTATTAATGGTAGCCTTTTATATTTCATACACACATTCACCATAAATTTTGGCACCATGACTTTTGACCCTGTGACCTTGACCTTCAGCCTATACAACATTTTATGTTAAGAAGTTTTGAAAGCAGATTTCTTTTATACTGTTAAAGGTAGGACTTTCATCCAAACATGGCATCTTCTCGTAGACGACAGTGCAGGTCGTCCTTGAACTTCGTCTGGTTTGATCATGTGACGCTTGATCGACTTACTACGTCACACGTCTTGGAAGTGTACATATGGATCACATAGATTTTGACACATGTAATCACTAGAGGATAGACAGCGTCGATTGATAAATGAATTTTGAATCTGTGTTGAAGCAGTAAATAGAATGGGCATTTAATGGGAAATTGTTCAAATGTCATGTAATAGGGTCTTGCGTTTATCGAAAAATGCAGTGCAGTTGGTTTGGTACCTTCATATAAGGGAAACGCAGTAGGAATGTAAATATAAGAAAATGAAAATGCATACAGAGGGACACAGCAATTGGAAATCTATGGTTCCTGGGCAATTTTTATGCGTCAGGGACGCAGGTCGTAGATGCAAATTAATCCCTGAACTTTTACGCTCTTATCAAGCTGATTTAATTTACTTTTCAATTTTTCTTTCAGTATACCTGGTGTAGCCTTGACATTACTTTCTTATCCAAGCATGTGTACACTGCACTATCAGCATTATCAGAGGCCATCTATGACATCTTAACTGTATATCTGATGCTGAATGTGGAAAAGAATGTTGTACATATTCAAAAGATGTAGAGTACTATAACCAAAAGTTGCCATGGAAATGGATCAAGGATTGGTATGACTTAAAGTTAAACATGTATTATATTAACAATTGTAATACATCATCATGTATGTACAGTAAGGGTGAAACGTTTACCAAATTTCATAAACATGTACACAGAAGGCTGTAAACGAAACGTAAACATTCAAACGCTTCTTGTACTTCTATTGTGAAAAGTGATATCCATTAATGTTTATTTGCAGACGTGGTCATAAATTGACATCAAAACAACTTAGTTATGCTTGACTACATTAAATTCGTAACTTAAATTTGATACCAGTCTTCGTGAAAACTCACTAGCCCGACCGCCCTGGCTACCAAATATTTCCTCGGGCTACCAAAATTTGATGCTGAACTAGCCCGACTGGCTAGTGACTTTTAATGAAATGCAGTGTTCTGATTAAGGGCCGACGGCTGGCGATTTCTCATCTTATACTTGGGGTAATATCGCCGCCTTCTTTCCATAAAAGTACACGTTGCGTCTCAACTTTTATCGCTGGTTAAGTATGAAATGTATATGTTAATGAACATGTTTCAAATGAAATATAATAAGGTTTTCCTGTAAAATAAGTTTTTTAAAATATTGTCCTAAGATACAAGATAAATATTCCCGTAACAACGGTGCATTGATTTCAGCGCGGCGTGACGGGTTATTCTACGGTACTGAGTATAACATGTTCAATTAAATATCTAACAATTTCAAAAATCTCGCAGGGATTTTTTTTGCCCCTTTTTGGGGCCGTTATTCGGCCCCATTCCCAATGAGAAGTAGTATCTTTTTTTCCCAATTGTGGCTCTAAAATTTCCCAATTACATAGAGATGGAATAACAACTGAAATTAGTGAAATTTACGGGTTCAAAAGTAGCAAATTTACTAATTATTTGTCATATTGTTGTAAGCGTAAGAAATTAAATCTTATCTAAAAGAAAATTATTAGATTAAACATTCAATTCTGAACTTTTGATTGTATAAACTGTCATGTAACTTTTATATAAGTACTTCCCAAAATATTCCCAAACGTCGTTAATTTTCCCAATTGCACGGGCCCGACCCCATTCCCAAATTACTGAAAAAAATCACTGTCTCGACTGAACACTGAGATCAGGGATGTATATAAAATATACATATATATACTAGGGCTGGGCAGATACACCGATGCATCGATGCATCGCGATTTTTCAATTCACGATACGAGGATCGATACATGTGCTCTCGTATTGATATCCGCTACCAAATAAATACGGATTTGTTTTTTCATATTTTTAGTCCGCTTCCGTATTTAGTCGTAATTTCTGAGAATCGAAAGTGAAACTGTGGCAGAGGGGGAATGGGTGAAGTTGGTGTTCCCAATCGGCAGTAAATCTGCCGTTTGGGAGAATTTTGGCATGCCGGTGTACGAATCAAATGGAGTAAGACGGCAAGACAAAGAGCATGTTATTTGCAAGCTATGTGATGCCGTATTGAAGTACACAGGAAACACAACAAACATGCAAAAACACATCGATCGGCACCATCTTGTAGCATGATTTGTTTGACTGTTTGAAGACTTAAAACTGATTAAACTGACTCTCAAATGATACCATTACAAAGAAGACATTTAATGGTTTAACAATTAACTTCAGAAAGAAGTTATGGTTTATTTACCTTTTTGTGTTGTTCTTGGAATAAATCTGTTCATTTTCACTTCTAATCTTCTATATATAAAGTATCGTGATACGTATCGTATCGCGAGGCTAGTATCGTGATACGTATCGGATCGGTCCATGGTGGTATCGGCCCAGCCCTAATATATACGTCCCTGCTGAGATGAAGAAAATCTTACGAAAATTTTATAACTATTGGCCAAGCGCCGCAAGCAACGGCCGGCCTTTTAGCGAGTATGATTCAGATAAGTTCTTTTTTTTCTCTCCGTTTTCTGCAGACAAAAGCGTATTTGAAATTATATTTATACAAACAATATCATGCATTCATTGTAAAATTGAGTCTATTGATAATGACGTAGCTGACATCTGCCAGAGAAATGATCGGGTGGTGGTTTAACTTTGTTCGATTTTATGTATACTCTATATTTGTGTGAATTTTTGCCTACTCAACGGACCTAGCTGAAGAAATGATGGGTCTTTATAGCGTTTTTTTTTTTTAATGGCTAGAGAAAATTTTGAGTGGCTAGTAGATTTTGGCACTCAACTAGCCCGGCTGGCTAGTGGTCAAATAACATGCTGATGTTTCGTATGGCAATAAAACTTTCAACGATTCAAAAATCAAACTGTTATTTTCAAAGGAGTTTGAGCAATTCCCACAATTCAATCATAGAGGTAAGTTACAAGAACAGTAACTCCATGGAAGGTTGGACACCAGGCCATCGATGAAAGGGCGTTAATAAGCGGAGAAAGAGACGAAGAAATAGACGACTGTGACGGAGAAAGAGATATCGGAGATATAAGCTCCTTCATATGTGTCAGGATAAGATTGATTTTCAGATAGATTTTCTTCCTGTTTTAAGCGTTTGTTGAAAGTTTGTCCTCTGTGTTCAAATCAAGGGATGCATACATAACATGATAACTCCGACAGCTACGTACGTTAAATAAAGAATCTATTGCCTCACTTCGCGACTTCAGGAAATCAATATAAGTATTGAGTTTTTAGAGTTATGAAGATCTTTTGATTGTATGTACAGTAGTCCGTGTACATGTTTAGAAATTATGTAAATGTTTACAGCCAAAAAAACGAAACAGATCTGTGTACACGTGTAAACGTTTCACCCTTAATGTACAGTATATTATTAAGAAGAGAATTTAATTTTAAATTAGGCCAGACTTAAAAAAAATTGTTAATTTGTTTGTTTCCCCTCCCCCCGTTCTGTTTTTCGCAGGTGACCCGGCAGGCAGGTACTGTTTTTTTTTTTTTTTTTTTTTTTTTTTTTTGCTGATGTAATTTGAATCATAATTACACATTATTTGACACCTAGCTAAGAGACACGCATATCTGTTGTGATATACACTAAGAGTCGGCAGCTGACAATTGACAATTGAGATTTCTTATGTAGGAATAAGAAAGCTATAGAGTTGATTCACAGTCTATTTGGACAGAATATTGCAACATTAAAGTAAAAAATGGACATGGCTGTGATTCAGTATTTGCAAAAAAAAGGGACTTTCTTGCTACAAAAAAAATCTGACTCAGTGGCATTTTTTCTGACCTGGTCGGGGCAAGGGGAAACAAACAATTTTTTAATTATGGCCTTATGTTTAAATTTTTTCATAGGCTTTTTAAAAATATTCCGGTACATGTACCTTCAACATGTTCAATAGCTCTTGCAGCTCTCATTAATTATTGAAATAAATTGTCAAATACAGATAAAAGATTATTTCTGACTCAATGACTCATTAATATACATTTATATTAGTCTATTTTGATTAATATTGCATTTGGGTGAACTGCAGCAGCATTTACTTCAATTTTACAGAGCTCTCACACCCATTTTTGGGACTGGGGCCCGGGGCCTATGAAATTGGGAAAAATAACAACATTTTCTCGGAAATGGGGAAAATAGATAATATAAGGTTGGATGTCTTTTCACTTGAAAATGAGAATTTTTAACTTAAATTGTTAAATTTTCCATGAGATTTCAAATTGGGAAAAATGGTCAACAAACAGGAAAAAAAGATATTATTTTTCATTGGGAGTGGGGCGGAATATGGGCCGCAAATTAGGCTAATCGAGAGCCCAGGATAATAAGCCGGCAATCTGGCACTTTTTGTAAACTCTGAAGACTTATTTGATAAATTTCAACATATTAAATTTTCATTTTCACTTTCAGGTCAATATTGTACTGTTACCATTGAAGAACTAGAAGGACTGCATGAAAAATTAGCATCCAATGATGTCAATGTAAGCTTCTTACTATACTGAGTTGAGACACTTCATTTATGTTGCCTGCAACATAAGAGCGACATAAAGGGATCATTTGTCAGGCGTCTGCCTGTCCATCTGTCTGGTAGTCACACTTACATTTTTGGCTATAACTTACTTGATATACATCATACATCTTTCAAATTTGCAGGGATGGTAAAGCATGATGGGACTAAATTTTTACCCAAATCAGATCAGGGTCATTTTCAAGGAAAAGGTCACACATTTTTGGTCAAACAACAAATAACTATTTATAACAGACACAGACAGATAAGTTGTGGGAGAAAAACAATCAAACAACACCATGAGGGAGGGATGGCTAAATCTCAACCCTCATGTACAAAATTTTGCTTGTCCACGACTCGGCAAGCCTCGTTCTTGACTTGCAGAATTTTTGCACACTCGGGTTGAAATTTCACCATCACCATGGTATAATAGAGAGGTTGAGCAAACCGAACTTGTACATGTACGCATATGTCAAAAAGTTGTTTATGACGTCATCATATTTTGCGCTCCACGCACCTGTGTTACACCTTACACGTTCGGTATAACGTGTAAAACGGTAAGTACACATTGATGATTACATGTACTTGCAGATTTTATAAGCAACTGAATGCAGATAACCTGTGAAAACCTATATTCGATTTATTTGGGAACGTATGTACTTTCTTAATATTAGAAGGAATTGCAAATAAAATGTATCGCATCTTAAAGAAGAACCCTAAAAGTTGACCAAAAATTTTACTCTTGAGGTTAAATTTTTTAGTTTTATAATGTTTACTTAGAATAGATAAATCAATTCACCGTCAATGCTGAATGTCCCTTACCTTTAGAATCTAGATGCCAAGTTATTGATGAATAAGCAGTTGTAAACAAAATTTGAACGTATATACGATATGCACGTAGCAGTACTCGTTGTGACATCTGCTCAACCGCATAACGTCAACGTGTAAACAGATAACGTGTTAATACACGCACAAGTTCTCGTACACGTACAAGTTGGGTTTGCTCAACCTCTCTTTAATTTAATTCCATGGGGGATAAATTTGTGCCTTTTTGGAAATTCCACTTTCTTATAATTCATAAATTGTTGACATAAGCTTCTTGTGACATCCCAACCTGCAATATTAGTTCTCTACAATTGTAGTTTGTAATTTTGTTGCCGCTTACTTTATTTTTTTTTTCATTCATTCCAGATGAGACAGAGGACAGAAGAAAAAGTAGAGGACAGAAGAAAGAAATTTGTAACAGTGGTCTGAAACATCATGAACTGGGATTTCCGTCGAATGTCAATCTCTGCAGAATAACAAATTTGATCTGAAAGAGATCTCTTTGTGACTTTGTCTGTTTTTGGCAAGGATAAAATTTGTCCATCATTTCTACACACTTGTTTAAAAATATCTGTTTTTTTTTTTCAAAGAATACAAGTATATTTTATTTCTGTAGTGGTTTCAAAGAGACACATCCATCTTTTTCTAAATTTCATTTCCATCTTAAAAAACATGATATATTAAACAAGGACAATGAAGAATGGAAGATGCCATTTTTAAATTTGAAAGCTCAAACATGTATATTTATGATTTCATGGAATCTTGTACATCTGATGTTGAATAAGCATGTATTCTGAATAAATATTACACAGTATGATAAGCATGTTTTAGGGTTTTTTATTATGACATAAAAAGTACATAGAAGAATATACATGTAGCCTTGATACTGATATAAAGGAATACGAAAAGTGCAGGATTCAAAACTTTCAAATTCACTGTATATACTAACACATAAAGAGTTTTTCATACAGTTACAGTATATGGCCATGGAAACCAGTTTACAAGATATGGAAACCAAAAGGAAACATCCAGTTTCCAACTAATTTCCATCATGGAAACCAGCTCTAATACAGGCTTACAAGATGTGGAAACCAAAAGGAAACTTGAGGTTTCCAACTCGATTCCAAGTGGTTTCCATCGTGGAAACCAGCTCTTATACAGGTTTACAAGGTATGGAAACCAAAAGGAAACTTGAGGTTTCCAACCCGATTCCAAGTGGTTTCCATCGTGGAAACCGGGCGGTTAGCGCTTTCCAAACACATGGAAACCACTGGTTTCCATTATGGAAACCTGGTGGAAACCACATGGAAACCCCGGGTTTCCATGTGGTTTCCACCAGGTTTCCAAGGTATGGAAACCTGTTTTTTCGTCCTGTGATGGTCTCACTTTCTTTTCCGATGAAATTAAACATTTCTTCTGACAATTTCTGTAGACGAGAATGTTAACTTTATATGGCTATATATCAATGATTTGGGTGGATACATATAAATTTCTCATTGATTCTGAAAAGAGAAAAGAGTATACAAGCTGATGAAATTCGTTAATAAATCGTAGTTATCTCCACTGAACTTTTTCAAACTTGAAACCTGTGGGACCCTCTCTACCTTAAAGGTGTTTTGATCGAAAAGGAAAACAATTATATGTATTTCTTACACAAAATGATTCTTTTCCTCAGTAGAATACAAATCGTATAGATCAAAGACTCGATCTGAATTCTGAAAGGCGCTGTCTTTTTCGGCAATATTTTTGTCAGATTTGTTGACACTCTACATAGACCAAATTATTAGAATTCCTATGGGTATTTGCTATGCGTCTCTGGTTACAGATTTGCATTTATATACATGTACATACAAAAAAGATTTCATAAAAAAGCATATACTCATGAAATTTGACTTCTTGAAATGTTTCAACGGCACCTCTAGGTATCTTGAAGTATTTTGTATATTGATAACCTACAATTTGTCCAATGCAAAAATCAAATTTATACACAAGAGTAAAAATTGATTAAAGGAGACACAGATGATAAAGGTACGCCATTTTTGGATCTTGATATCAAAATCAATACCGGAGAAGACTTTGGCTTCAACAGAGTTAATTTTCATTGGCTTGATGGCGCTGATCACTCAGCTGCTCCCATGTTTCGGACTTCCCTGATGAAAATAGAGAAATTACAACAACAAAAAACTTATCAGTAAAGGATTAAGATAAATCATTTGGACATTCTGAAATAACTATTCTGAACTTCTTTTAAAATTTGGGACAACTGAAGCATAAAAGTATGTATCATTGGGAATTTCATTGCCTTCATTTTACTTTCACCAAATAACCAAAATCAGAAGGATCAAAGGCAGGTCAAACGTCAACCAAAATGTAAGAAAATAGTCGGTCGCCTGCTTTAGCGAGGATATCATTCTAAAGTCACCATGGCGGGCCATGTTTAAATCTCGTCAGTGAAGACCTGCTCCTGATTTCTGTCCTATCTAAAAATTGGTCAGACTTCTCGGATGATTTATCTTGAGTTCGCTTAAGCCAGCATAGCACAGTCTGTTATAGACATGCCATATCATTTTTAGACCCATTTACAAGAGGCCTCTGTGCTTAGCTATCTCGTTTGTGATGTCACCTTACAATGAGAAGTTTTATGTTTGTACAACAATTAAGCGTCTATTGAGACTTCTGTGTACCCGGATAAGTGGAAAAACCACATCATATGCTAATACCAGATGACCGCCCAAGGTCGGCACTGGGTACAGATTGGTCTCCTTCTTTTTATGTATCGTCAATAATGTTTGATATTTATGAAGGTCTCTTTCGATTGCTTTGTATAACTTTCTAGTGATGCGTCTTTTTGCGGTTTGTAATTTTGTCTGATGCCATTTATGTGTCAATATCTTGTCGGTTTGTTTCGCTTGGTTTGTGTAGTGTGATGATGCTGGAGATCCTTCCCTTTTCTTTGTAATTTGTAAATTTCTACAATGAAAATCCAGACAATCAGTGCCTGCACTAGCAGAGATAAATTTACTTAGCAGAAAGGTCAAGATCACTAGCTAAAATATAAAGCTCTGAGGAAATAAAGTCAATGTTATTGTTTACAAAAAAGGTCAAAGTTCAAGATTAACATCAGTATGTCGAATGTGAAGGTATCCAATAAAAGGTCTTGACAAGATATCAATATATGAAATGTAAATCCTATAAACATGTTCCACCTCTTTACATTCCTGCAGATAATGTCGATAAATTGTATTGAACCGGGCACGTGTTTCGGATAATTAAGTACAGTTGAGTGCTGTTGAGATTATCGTCAGGATCATCTTTAACTCATTTGTGTCACACTTATGCCCTTTGCCGTGTGGAGCTAAAAAAATTCCCCGCGATGGGATTGACATCAAGTGTTTTAAATATTTTCCCCTGACATAACCTTAAATAGTGATGTATTTTATATATTCTTTTCATTTTCGTGCATGCGTGAAAATCGACGGCGGATGCGGCTAGCCAACAGGGGATGCTTACTCCTCCCGGGCACCTAGTCCCACATCTATCTTGCTAGGGGTCCGTCGATGCTTAATATGGTGCTCTATTGTGCGTGCTGTTGAGATTATCGTCAGGATCTTCTTTAACTCAATTGAAGAGACTGTAAGATGTAACATTTTATGAAGATGTTTAAACTAATTGTTCAAGTTAAGAAAGTAAAGGGAAAAATTAATGAAAAATAACAATTTGCTAGCCGTGGTTTGTTGTCCAGTAATTTCCTGAGTCGCATGAACCAATTAGTCTGGGATGAATCACTGGGTTGGGTGCACCCCCCCTTGATCCTCCAAAACCGGCCTAACTTTGTAGCATTTTTTGCGCTCTTTCAGATAAAAATTTGTCTCATGGAAATTTCCATTGCAAAAGTGGTTTTTTGGGGAAAAAAATGTGTTTTTTAGTCGAAAATCACTAAAAATAGGAAAAAAATTATAACTTTTATATGGTTGATGTTTTTTAAAAATCGAAAAGTGTGAATATGTAGTATTTTTTATGCTCTTTCAGATGAAATAAGTTGCAAGTTCCAATTCCTATTTTTACTGTGTGTTTTGGGTACAAATTTCGAATTTTTGCCAAAATTCACAGAAATTAGAGGAAATTTTAATTTATTCCTGCTCTGAGCTCCTCAATATTGCATATGATCGTTCAATGGTGATTTAAAAAAATCTTTAAAGTCTCTTCTTTTAAATGACATATATTTTATATTCTAATTTTTTTTTTTTTGCAAAATCCTCGAAATTAATTGTTTTATACTGAAACCTGTATTTTCAATCAGAAATCTCAGATTTCTGTATATTTATTTAAAGAACCCTTATTTGTTATGAAAGCAATGATTGAAAGCTATTTTCTAATGTAACTTTTCACACTCTATCAGATTATATATATTTACTAACATTTCATTCAAAATCAAAGTGTTTTTGGGGAAAAAACGTATTTTTTCATCTAAAAATAGCTGATTTCTGGAGATTATTTATTGAATCTATAGAAGTTCTTGAAATGATAGCAGGAATGTATTTTGAACTGTAATTATTTAGGTTATTTTGCCTCCTTTCGAACATTTTCCTTCCTTTAAAATATCATTTAGATCCAAAGGTATTAATACCAATGATAGTTTATGCATGCTGTAAATGTCAATTGTCTACATGTATACATACGCTCTGTTTTTTTTTTTTTTTTGAGGTTTTGTTGTTGGTGCTGCAGTCGAGTGTTGTTGGGGATCCCCTCCTTTATGTGATGGTTAATTGTATATACATACCTTGTGCGAACAAAGTCCACAGGCATTGGGTGAAAAATACAATCGTTATCACATAAACTGAATTCATGTCGAAATTCAATTTCATTCCACAAAGCTCTATCTAGACTAAAACTCAAAAAGGGTCGAGGAATGTTTTGTTATATATATACTAAGTACTTTATAATTATTTCAGGAAGTACAATGATTTGTTTTCGTTTTGATTCGACAGAGCTGTAATTAAACTTGAAACAATAAAGGATGTCATTAATTTTTGACCGTCATTTATATTCAAGGAAGTATATCAATGCAAGAAATATGTCCTCAAACATTCTTTAACATTTCCTTTCTGCACTTTAATTCCTGTGGGAAAATTCATTCTTGTTTTTCATTCCTGATTAAGTTTGATTTCATTTATAAAACTCTTGACAAATAGAAAAATAGTTATTTTGATATTGAATAAATAACATATAACTGATAAATGTGTTGATGCAGTACGTTGTAACTTTTGATATATAGGTTTATATGTTAGATTTGACTGGAAGCACCACTGATGAGAATTTGAAATTAGTAACACGTGTCTGGTGTATTAAATGGGTTTGAAATCTTCTTCAAGAAGGTATAGAGTTGAAGCCCTTCCATATTATTGACATCTGCTTTATAGATATTTGTTGTACATGTCATATAGAAATGTCCCTCCCTGTCTTTATTTCATTTCAAGACTTTTAAACTTTATTGATTATGATATTTGAATTTGATTTTGATCCTGTGTTTTACTTGTATTCAGTAATGTATTTGAGGAGGGTTGTGCACACGTATTCCGGATAGCCATACTGTCTGCTACTTGCATTCGTATTACCGTCAAAATTCGGCACCAGGATATTTTGGGTTTTGCTGTAGGTGCTGCATCCATGTGTTGTTGGTAATCTCCTCCTTTCCTTGATTTATCTGAATGACACTGTACATTTACTAACTTAAATATTGATAAAGTGTTTTGAATATTTTCCCCTGACATGGTCGCCATAACACCTCTATATAGACATAACCTTAAACAGTGCAGTGCATGTTTTTCATATATTATTTTCATTTTCGTGCATAAATATCAACGGCGGGTGCGGCTAGCCAACAGGCGATACTTACTCCTTCCAGGCACCTGGTCCCACCTCTAGTTTGCAAGGGGTCCGTCGATGCTCAATTCAGTGCTCTATTGTGAGTGCTGTTGAGATTATCGTCAGGATCTTCTTTAACTCTTTGGTTTCGAAAGTGCATCCACCCGTTTCGTTTTTAATCCTCTTTTTTCTTGAAGTCGAATTCGGTTCCATAGTCAAACAACATATCCGTGTTCGAATTCCTAAAATTACAATAATTAGCCTTCACATGCTTGAAAAAAAAAATAAAAAAAAGAATTTCCTGACGATGAGAGAAATAAAGTGTAAAAGTCTTATAGAAACAAAACGCCTTAGGCAACGTTATCTTTTGAACAATCTTCAAGGTCCAAGTACACAGCCAATTGTGCCTCACATGAAATTCATATGAAATGAGCATCATGTAAATTTCACATGAAAGTTCATGTAAAATTCATGTAAATTTCACATAAGATTTATGTGAAAAATATTTCACATGAATTTCACATAAATTTCCTTCACATGAATTTCACATGAATTTTTCCAAGTGACCTTCACAGGAAACTGAATTCACATAACATCCATGTAAAAATCTTCACATGAATTTCATGTGAAAAAATTCATGTAAATTTCATGTTCGTGCTCGTTTCACATAAATTTCATGTGAACTTTCATGTAAAGTTCATGTAAATTTCACATGAATTTCATATGAGGCACAATTGGCTGTGTAAGGAACGCATCGTGGTGGTTCTTTAAAAAAGGGTGCTTCGATGATTAATAAAGTTTACTCAAATAACAAATGAATATTTCATTACGCACACAACCAATTATGCCTAGTATATAATTCATGTTAAAATCAAATGGAAAATACGTAAAAGTTAACGTGTTCATTGGAAACGAGTACGAACATGAAATTTACATGATTTTTGTTTGAATGAATTCACGTAAAATTTTTGACAAGCATTTCGTATGAAATCATTTTATATTGAGGTTATGCGATGCTCATATCTCACGAACTGTATGTGAGACACAATCGGTTTTTGATTTGTTTTTAATTTTTGGTTTTGTTTTTCACCATAGTAAAGAATAAGATCCTTTCTCTGACCTTATACAAAAATGTAAAATGACATTGATAACTGAGCGCATTAAGATCTTAGATTCATTTCGGAACGTAGTGTCAAATATGTCGCAGATGAAGGGGATTGCTGAATGTTTAAAAAGATAGAAACCCCATAAATTGAATATATTTGTGAAAATAAAGAGGGGAAGATACGACACCAAACCGACAAATGTTATAAGGATAAAAACAGTTGCTTTTCTGTCGGAGGTCATTGAGATATTTCCAATCATTGACATTTTTTCTGTTATAATATTCATTTTCTTTACTTTTATTCTTTTTCTCTTTCCCTATCACTCAATTTATAACCATATAAAATAAAGAATATTTTGTGTACCATCGATAAATAGTTACAAACGACGGAAAAACAAGGGAGGAAGTGTTCCTTATTCATAAAGAGGACCAGGAAACCACTAACCTTGAGTGATGTGCTTAAATGAACGATTCTTATATCTTATTTTTATATTGACCAAATAAGGATAACGACGACCAAATAAAACTGTATGAGTAATTTTCATGTTAACTGATGTTGTCCTTTCTACAATTGATGTATGAGGAAAAGCAAATTGACATAATAGATTTATATGGAGGTGAATTACAATTCGAATATAATTACTTTGAATTCAGTTCCTGTTTCGTTAATATTTAGATAGAAAAGGGAAGTATATTATAAATGTAGGATACGAATGTCATTTTTTTGTACATTTTTATATATTCAGTACTTGTATCTCCTTTGTTTTTGCCTCGAGCATCGATGCATGTATACACGTATACATGGTGCACTGAAAATATTTAATATGAAATATCAGTGAATATATATGAACAAGTCCAGAAAACTTCGAAAACGTCGGAAGACGGACCGGCGATCTGACTGACAGACAGGCGAATTGACTGGTTGACTGACAGCTAGACCGAGAGGAATCTACAGCAAAGAATTCCAACCGGATTTGCAATTAGATAGTAATATAATGATAATTGCCGACTTTTGATCGTCGATCACTGAAAACATTTTCGTCGAGTATTTCACTTGTTTTGAACATGATTTTTGAAAATTTTACAGTTCCGATAATTCATTTATATACTATATTAGTTAGTTTCCGATAGTGTCCCGATAATCGAAAGTAGAATTTGTGCGATTGCTCATCACTACAATTAGATGACCAATAGATATACTTTTATTATTCATGTAATTGATAGCAAAATGTTAATCTTTATGACGACATGCATAACTGCATAGAACTGTTACATCAAGATACATGTCCGTGTTTCGCACAAACATCAAGGAGTTAGACAGATATTCAAAGAGGAAAAAGGGGTCGGGACACATTCCTCTCTATCGAGGTTTATACAGTGCCCTTCATAGAGTTCTGTCGTCACAAGCTGTAAATTTGTCGAGTACGTAGCAAAGTGTCCGTCTTCTGACAACAGGATCATATCGACGTTATAAAAGGTGTTTGGTAATTGTGCCATACGAAATTTCGATGGTAATTGTGTTTACCTTTGATTATTCTCTTGTTTTGCAAAGAATTATTTATTGGTGTTTTGGGTTTTCCGTCGAAGCTATTGAGCGGTATTGATATGCTTACTCTTCCTGGGTACCTGGCTTCACTCTCATATCGGGAGTCCGCTTCTTTTCATGTGGTAGAGGTTTTTGTTTGTTTGCTTTGGTTCCTGTTTTATCCTGATTTTCTGAATCATCAATGTTGTGCTGTATACAGGGATATAGTCATTATCTATCTTTGTCATTGAGATATAGTAGATTCAAATATTTCTTCCAGAGGGAAGGGATGATAACAAATAAAAACACAAACACTCAGATACACAAATTTTCGGCCCCTTGGCCTTTATCAAGTGTAAAAAAATTTAACACATGTAAGTGTAATATTTGGGTCAAAACTTGTCTTTTTCCCATCGCGCTGAAAAGCTTCTAGTATAGCCATTGCACACAAAATAAGACCGTGTTTTGAGATTTTATGATTTGAGATTTTTATTTTATATTAAATGACCTAAATCTCACTTTTTTACACTTGATAAAGGCCAAGGGGCCGAAAATTTGTGTATCTGAGTGTTTGTGTTTTTATTTATTGAGACGAAGGATAAACAAATTTTGATATGAATTTTCCTTTTCAACATCCATTAATGACGAAACTCAACACCTGTAGTTCAACTACAGTAAGAAATTTCAACATGTTGTGATTGTATGACAAATATGGATAATGACCATATCCCTGTCTACAGTACAAAGTCGATAATTCAGAAAATCAGAAACCGAAGATATACAAAATCAGGATAAAACAGAAACCAAAGCAAACAAAAACAAAAACCTCCACCATATGAAAAGAAGCGAACTTCCGATATGAGAGTGAGACCAGGTGCCCAGGAAGAGTAAGCATCTCCTGCTTGCATGCAACACCCGTCGCTTCAATTCGGTGGAACTGTCACATCCGGTTACTTCCATTTTGGAAGATATAGAGTACAATCTTTGGATGGATGGTTCAAATGGTCTATGACAGAATATCATCCACCATTCTGGATAGTGGTCATAGAATTTTTTTTATTGTCTATTCACCCCATGTTCTTAGTTTTGAAGTCAATGTATTTCCCACAAAGACTTTTAAGAATTCAACTGACTTCGTGCTCAAACATTTCGCGCTGGAATATACCCGAAATTGATTACATAACCCGATGCGTTATATGACTGTTTACAATCTTTCGAATATCAACTTTTACGGTATTAGGTGGGCACTGTACCATGTGTTAAACGTCTTTAAATTCAATAGCATCATTTAAAACCTGATAAATTCACAGCATGGACCAGACATGCACGCCTCGGGTACTAAACCCTCGTCAGTGATCCTCAGTCTAAATAATGTCATATGGCCAAAAAGTATGAAAATCATATACTTATGTCTTTCGGTTCATTTTGGACAGATCACACTCTATATGTTTATATTACATTGTTTAGATAGAGAATAAACGACGAGGGTTAAATAGCGGAAACGTGCATGTCTGGTTCATGCTGCAAAAGAGCTGATGAGATATGGGCCGTTTCTAGCCCTAAATCTCATGCCATATTTCTTCCGCATGACGGTGCATATACATACAATAGATAATCATTATTGAAACATAATGTATTCGAAGACTTTTTGCATTTTTAATTTACGATGACATACTCCAAAGATTAAAAATGAAGGTCCAAAGAGGTAAGGGGTACTCGGGTAACAAAACTGATAATATCAACCGAAAACGTAGAAATTCTAGAATATTTTGCCTAAAATAGATACATATTCACTAAAAGATATCAAATATATCTACATTGTAAATCAGAAATACATTTCGAATGTTCTATCTCCTTTAATCGGTAAATAATGAAATCCGGAACTCAAAACACGGTCTTATTTTGTATGCAATGGCTATAATAGAAGCTTTTCAGCGCGATGGAAAAAGACAAGTTTTGACCCAAATATTAGCAATATTATGCATAATAGATTAAAATAACTTCAGGCTTTGATGGGATACCGTTTATGTATTAATCTAACGAACAATTTTTCTTAAAATTTCAATTTTCAAAATTTCACTATTTAGGGCAGATTTTACGTCAGACTCTTATCTTATCAGCTCCTTTAATTGTTCTTAAATGATGCTCACCCTATTGAATTTAAAGACATTTAGCATGCATATTGAATGTACCAATGCCCAAAATATTTATATTATCTGTGGATAAATTATTTCATATTTCTCTGTCGTCTTTGATATTTCATAAATATTTGTAGCATTATAGTAGATATCGAATAAAGACTACTTTTAATATGGTCTTTTTTGGAAAGTGAACTTGCTTTGATAGAGAGTAATTGCGAAAAATCTTAATGGTGAACTTGAGATTTTTCTGCGAAATTTGATAAATATTAATTTGTATAAAATGTTTCTCCATCCATATTTTAGATCCATCATTTTCAAAAAAAAAAAAAAAAATACATGCCTGAAATTCTAGTTTTTTTTTCTGAGGATCGATAACACTTGTAGGAAATTACTTTTTTTTAAAAACGCATTGTTGAAAAATTTACGATAAATGTTTATATAAAAACCATGTCTAAGTTTTGAATTTAAAACTCAGTAGATTGGTTAACCAAATATCCCTCAATATACATTTAAAGCCTTAATTATTAATGAGAATTGAAATAGCTTTCCACGCCAAAATTGATCACTTTTTGCTTTTTTTATGTAGTATATTGCTCTGTGCATATCTGTAAAAAAGGACACACCTGAATCCAGATTACGGGTGTATTCCTGTACCTCTATTATATTGGTGATCGGTCTAATGTTACTTGGCAGCGTATCCAATTATATTCGTCTAACCATCACACGTAATTTAGGCGATCACAGATTCGTAAATGACGGGCCGTTTATCAATATATGCTAACCAAGTAGGGCTGGGACGATACATCGACATATCGATAAATCGCGATACGGTGTTCCACGATACGCGTATCGATACGTTGGAGCTATATCGCGATATCCGGACCCATTTTTAACTCCATTCAAAGGCACGAAAACGCTCGGTAACTTCGTCGATTGAAAGCTTCGGGCTAACTAAAACGTGTGACTTATTGAATTAAAAGGGTAAAGATGTTTTTCTTGACTAATCTTCCTATGTTTGCTCCGGATAGAATGCAATTCGCACAATGCATTACAGTATAATTGTCAATTTTGTTCGCGGTACAGGCGGAAAGATCGCCTTGATATGCGTATGCGCTTCTAAATTTTTTTTTGCATATGTATATCCAGCCTGTGGTTTGTGGGAATCTAGCCGCAGAAATGACCAACGGCACTTGGATATTTTGTTGGTTCGTGTCGTTGTCCGTTTCCGCGGCTAGCGGGAATCCTACAGATATTTATCTACTCAAACTCATGTTCGTTTAAAAAATTTTAAACGGCGAAAGTAAAGTTTTTAGAATCCGTATCTAACGCGATCTTGATATTTGTAATTTTGTAATATACAAATATCTGATGTCTGCATGAATCATAGAGTGGGTGAGAGTAAGACCGACGTGAAAACGGCATGAAATAACTTATGTCCAGTAGCTATTCATGCGTGCATGATCCATTCATTTCTCATCGATTTTTTGAGATACTGGCATTCGACCTAAATCTTTTCAATTTAAGATGATTTCATAGAAGAGTTCTGAAATCGTAGTTACTTAACTTTGTAAATTTGAATATAAAACCGACTTGTGTCAATCCTTGATTGAACGTCGGAAACAGACTTTTGAAGAAGGGAAAAAACGTCTGTCTACTACGATCTTTATATATCTATTATATTTTCTATTCACGTCAGCGACAACTTTAACGAGAGAATAAAATCATTAAAGATTAGTAGATTACCTCTACGTGGTTAACGCACATGCTCTTTCTCTCTCTCTCTATCTCTCTCTCTCTCAAAATTTTGTTTATACATTACATGTACATAAAATAAAACGCAGAGAGACGGAAAACCGTTTATCCTAGAAAAAATCAAAGTGCAGGATGTATCCATCGAATAAAATCAAACACATTTATTGCTTTAAAGAACAATTATGCTTTAATCCTGTCAATAGTATAGAGATAGGAGCGTGTGTTATGATTGCTATACTTTTAAATAAGATTTCCTCATGAAAAAAAAATCAGTCTAGGATTATTCAAATAGGAAGAGTGATATAAGATGTAATTCATGTATTGAAAAAGGGAGAGGGGGGTTACATAGATTCATGAACTTTTCATTTTCAAACCGAGAGCACGAGACCCTCTTATTTTCTGTTGAGTACGTGAAAGGTCAAAGTCAAGGTGATGAAGTCAAAACTTTTTGATATCAAAGAAATGGTCTTCTTACAAGGAATACACATGTGAAATATGAAAGCCCTATCACTTACTATTCAAAAGTTATGCCCAATGTTAAAGTTTTTGAAAAGTTGGTCAAAAGTCAAGGTCACGAGGACAACATTTTTGGTATCAATGGAAAGGTCTTGTCACAAAGAATACACATGTGAAATATGAGAGCCCTATCACCTCCCATTCAAAAGTTATGCCCAATGTTAAAGTTTTTGAAAAGTAGGTCAAAGGTCAAGGTCAACGTCACGAGGTAAAAATGTTGGTATCAATGGAAAGGTCTTGTCACAAGGAATACACATGTGAAATATGAAAGCCCTATCACTTACCATTCAAAAGTTATGCCCAATATTAAAGGTTTTGAAAAGTAGGTCAAAGGTCAAGGTCATGAGGTCAAAACTTTTGGAATCAATGGAAAGGTCTTGTCAAAAGGAATACACATGTGAAATATAAAAGCCCTATCACTTACCATTCAAAAGTTATGCCCAATGTTAAAGTTTTTAGTTCGGACAAACAGACAAACGGACAAATAGACAGACAGACAGACAGACAAACAGACGGACAGGCCAAAAACTATATACCCCCGAATCTGTGATTCCAGGGGCATAAATAGAGTATAAGTACATGTTAAGGTGAAAACATAAAGGGTAAAAATTTGTTCTTATAGCTTGACTTGTAGCGAACTAACCTCTGTCTATCAGTAATACCTTGTGATGTTATTGTTCAAAGTTTGAAAAGTTTGTTTAATTGCTTGGGATTTTTTAAATCTGGATTATTCCAGGATGTAGAAAAATATAGTTATCAAAATATTTTAATGTTATACTTGAGTTTCATTCTATACAGCCTGAATCCTCATTATAGCAATATACATAAGAAATATCGTGATACATATCGTATCGTTGGCATTATATCGTGATACGTATCGATACGCTCGAGACCCGTATCGTCCCAGCCCTATAACCAAGGCGGCCAAAACGTAGCACGTCATTGGATTTTTGTCAATTTTATCTTGGTATTCAAGTTCTGTTAGGTCTCTGCACGGTCTATCAAGGTATCCGTGACGATCATAGGCCACTGTATGCTGGAGACCTAACGGCGCATTACATTTCAACACATGGCTTGTTACGGACGTTTGTACGTTTCCTCACGATCTGTCATGTTCTGATAGAGATCTTTCGTTTAAGAACGCAAACCTTAACTTTTTACTTAAACGAACGTAACTGTACGTATCTAAACTTAGAATAGGGAGAAGTCGTTGGACTAAACTGAGGTATCAAAGGGAATCTTATTTTTTCCTTACATCTATACTTGAAATGTCTGACAGGAGATCGACGCAAACGAACCTCGATGAAACCCACTCCTAAATTATCTTGACATCTAAACCAGTTCAATAGAAGTATTTGTGTCAAAGATCAAGGGGAACATGACATATATATGTAAGTCTCTTTTAACAAGGCAATCGTAAACCCTCGAATGGAGGCAGAACCAGGAGAAGCGTAGGAGTAAGCACCCTCTGATTGCATGCATTTGAAATGTCTGTTAGCGACGATTATATATGCAAATAAATCGATTTAAAGCATTAGTTTTCTCATAAAATTCCAAAATCACTCCTGTTTTTCGAGCTTTCACAATTCATTGTATTTTCAGTATAAAATATTTGTGAATTGTATTCTTGTGAATGACTTGAAATTTCCTTTTCCAATTAAATTTTAATCTTGAAAGCAACGAGTTACTGTACATGTACCCTCATACATGAAAATAATATATTAACTTTAAAACGCCTGTCCCCTGCAAAGAATTATAGAAATGCGTAATCGAAGTTGAATATTTTGATGCCATAAGTATTTTCAAGAAATTAAATTATTCTTTTCAATTATTTTCAGTCCAAAAGCCTCGATTTTGCATTTATATTAGTAATGTTCATTTATTACTTTCCATATAGTAATAAATTGCACACTAACTCACTTTTACACGATTAACTTGATAAAAACACAAGTCACGCAATTAAATTATCGCATCCCCTTGTGAGGCAACACAGTTTCTTACATTTACATGTATTTTATGCAATAATCTTTAAATGAACTTTTTCCAGTATTGTCCATTGTTCTCTAATATACTTTTTTTTAAAGTGATGAGAATAAAGTATTGATTAATTAATTGTAACATTGACCTTTGACATTAAAAATCAATAGGTGACGTTCTCTCACAAGTGACATCTTACCTGCACAGGTTAATGAAGATTAAAAGAAAACTATGATCTCTAGAGTGTCCACAAGGTTTTTTTTATTATCGTTTATTGTGATTTTAACCTTTGACTTCTGACCTTGAAAACTAGTATGTGTTGCCCTTTTACCATGGATAATATGCATCCAAAGTTTGATGAAGATTGGAAATAAACTCTTATCTCTAGAATGTCCACAAAATTTTTCTATAGAGACAAATTTTGATCTTGATCATTGACCTCTGACCTTAAAAATCAATTGGTCTTGTCTTCTCACCATGAATAAATTGCATGCGAAGTTTGATGAAGATTGAAGAAGGAAGTAAGCAGTGACCTCTAGATTGTCCGCATGACTCTTCTATCACTGCCCATTGTGACTTTAATCTTTGACCTCTGAACTTGAATATCAATTATATGCTCTTTTTCTCACCATGGTCAAGTTACATGCAAAGTTTGATGAAGATAAAAAGTAAACTGTGACCTCTAGAGCGTTCACAAGGTTTTTCTATTATCATTCATTGTGACCTTGACTTTGACCCCTGACTTTGAAAATCAATAGGTAATGTCTTCTTGCCATTGGCAACTTACATACAATTAATGTTCGCAGATGTTTAGAAGTGAACTGTGACTGCTAGAGAGTCTACAAGCTTTTGCGGAACCACACACCCTCTTACACACGGTGGCATTACAACAAAGTTGCAAGAGGGGATAGCAATACATACTATAGTGTTTAAAACAGTTTTCTTTTATTCTATACTACCTGTTGTCGATGAAAAAATAATGACTGCTCCCCATCCTATTTCCTATTAGGTGTCGATACGTACCATTATGTTCGTTTCGTTACGTACGTTCTTAAACGAAAGATCTCTGATTGGACATACCATGATTTGCAACGTTCTATTGACGTTTGTCATGTTCTACCATGTTCTGTTAATGCAAACTACGATTAACTGCGTGACCATCGGGAAGAGGAAGTACAAATAGCTGCCAAAAAAGGCTTGGCTTATTATTATTCTTGTGTGACCATGTGCACCCTACCAGACCTTAGTACAACTTGAAATAAACCGTAAATCGAAACTGGTAACACACTCCTTAGCGTGAGTAATCGTGGCAAATCTGGATAAACCGCGTATCTGCACCACAAAAATGTGTTATTTCTTCCGGTTGCTAAATTTTCCATGGATTATCCAAAGGGATCTAACTCGGCATGTAATGTAAATCGTTGTATAAGTTATTGTTTTTAATTTCCTCCGAAACAGTCTTGTCAATATCAAACCCCATTTTCTGTGGTGTATTTCGATAGATTAATGCATACTGAATCTTCATATGAAAATTGCAATTAGGGTCCCCCCTTACAAGCCGAGATACGCTCTTACTCGTTATATATTTCGAGGTCGGACAAAAATAACAATAATCTCTGTATTTGCAGAAGTCGGTGTCAATGTCCGTCACACTACCAACGTTAAACGCGCTTAAAATGTTTGAAATGCTTCATTGGTACTTCAATGTTCCTGAATGACATTCATACGATCGACAAACCTGTTTTTGAGAGGTATAAAATTGCTATTTATCCACATGAATTGACACTTGATATCAAAATTGTTAATGGAAAGATGAATAGAAATGTATATGACAAAATAGATGACTTCCCCTGGCTTGACGGTGATGTTCCTATACATATATTTCCTTCATACGGCATTTACAAATTACCATGAAAAGTTTAGGTCAAGGCTTTTGCTTCCATAAACTAGTTCCGACTTTCTGAAAGTTTTATAAAATTACTGACAGCTTCTTGTAATATTCGGGCCAATACAAGTAAAAGAGTGTATTGCTTTTGGGTATTTTACAACCTACCTTTTATGGTGACATAATGAACAAAATAATAAGGATCAAAGGTAGACTGCATTACTTTCGAAAATGCATCAGAATAAAAGACTTTTATACGATCTTATTGTCACTAAACGTAAACTCAGCATGGGGACCGACCAATCTACATGCTCGTACCAGCGCATTCGTAAGACTTGAACTCTGTCTGGCTGTGACAATGGGACTCCATGACGGGCATTGTCCAAACCTCATCAGAGAAGACATGGCCCTGACCACCTGTACTCATTGAATGTCGGTCAAATTTCTCAGGTGATTACATGCATAAGCTTAAGCTTGCTTTTGCCGGCAAAGCGCGGACTGTATTCCATACGCCCTCCTTTAATATCCAATTTCATATTTATGTGTGTTTCTTGGATCCGTGCGTTTTGCTGTCTCGATTGTGTGGTCATCTCACAGTGAGGAGGTAATTTCACACTACAACTATGCATTCTTAGAGACATCTGTGTCACCGGAAAAGTGGGAAGGTTGTGAGCATGTAATCCGGATAACAACACCAACACGAGTTGCTTCTAACCTAGCAGATGTCAGTCTCAAATTGGCACCGGATGACCATTGGGATCCTTTGTTTATGTGTAGTCTTTTGTGTCTAGTGTGTTTTTAATGTCGTATTTTTCCCTTGTCCCCTTTGGTCTCTTGTTTTTGTATACATATTTTCTGTGTTTTCACTTAGGGTGTTTTGATCCTTTACTTGTTGATGTTACAACCGAATCCTTTCGTTTGGTACATTCTCTAAAGTAAAGTAAATGCGGAAATAATAACACAAGAGTTAGTTTTATTAATTTGAGCTGCTTTGAAAAGCACTTTGACTGGAAGCATTACTGATGAGAATTCAATATTCGAAACGCGTGTCTAGTGCATGAAAACTGGTTTGAAATTATCAAAAAGGTATAGTGTTGGATTCCTGCGGCATTCTTGATATAAACACTTATTTTTTGTTGCAGTGTGGAGCAGTTACAATCATTCTCCGTGACCTGACGTTTGTCAAGTGTATTAATTACTTCTTTCCAGCTCTGTCACCTGATAGAAGCTTTGTTTTGGTCCTTTATCAATATGGCATCATATATATTTCTTTGCTATTTCGGAAACTTGCCATTTCACCGAAAAATATCATCGAAATTAAAGGAGTTTAACATCTTAGTACCATCCCTCCAATGCTATTTTTTTACATAGATTTCATTTGGATATGCTACTGAATCGACCCTACAGGAAATTTGGAGCCGCAAACTCTCTGTTAAGTAAATGCAGAGGATAAAATTCTAAAAAAAAAAACCGGAGGGCGCTAGTGAAATTAATTTGATCTGCCAATGGAAAGCACTTTGACTGGAAGCATCACTGATGGGAATTTAATATTCGAAACACGTGTTTGGTGCATAAAAATTGGCTTGAAATTTTCTTCAAGAAGGTATAGAGTTGGAACCCTTAGACATAATTTCAAAACATTTTTTTTTCTATCGTGTTCCATAAATCCAACTTATGATTATCTTCAATCTATTTATTTTCTTTTACAATGTGCGTTCAACCTCTAGCTTGCTAGGGGTTCGTCGATGCTCAATTTGGTGTTCTATTGTGAATGCTGTTGAGATCATCGTCAGGGTCTTCTTCAACTCATCTTTCTAAAATTTTTCAAGTAGTTCCGTCTTGTTCAATCATGTTGTAGTTTTAAGTGTATTTTTTTTCTAATCGTGCGTGTGTGTTCCACAGAGACCAAAATAACGTTGTATTATGACGATTTTCTACTTATCCATTTAATTTGCTTCGATACCTTTAAATAGTATGATAAGAATAAAATTAATAAGACGAAAACATAGGTTTCAAGGAAAGCAATTTATTTACTGCAGAAATTATTTTTGGCCTATCAGTCATATAATCTAATGTTCATCATAGTTACAATTTAACATTATAATATGATCACACATCTTCACCCTTATTTTGAAAAAAAAAAATCGAAAAACTCGATTTGATTGGATTACGTTTCCTCGAAAGGGAATTGCTATTTCTTGACCATTGTTTACATATCCTGTTGCTATTTTTGAGCTGGTCCATGCTGAAATTTATCTTTTATTGAATGATGCTATTGAATTTACAGACGTTTCACATTCCAATAATAAGCAAAATTGCTATAGGATTCAATGTATTATAAAATAACCTTACAAACTCGTAACATTTTTTAACAAATTAAAAGCATAGAACATTTTTATCATCCATCACAATTAATCTCGGCGTAAAATATTCGTGACTCGCATTCTGTCAAACATCGTCTTACATTTTATATCGTCTAACTTCGGCCGACATCGGAAATTAACCTTTTCATCGGTTAAAACAAATGATAAGTAGTTCATTATACATCCATTGCATTTAGAATAATACACGCATAATAATGATTTTGTGAAATGTATCAATTTCGCTATGATAATTTTATGAAGCGTTATTTCTTTTCTGTATAATTTAGAAAATGAGTCTTGTATTTTTTTCTCGTTTCTAGTCCAAAAACTATCCCATCAATGAACCTTATAAACCATAATATTCAACATGAATAATGAAATAGTTTATCAACGACTTATCAACGAGTTATAATTTAACTTTATCATTACAAATCTAAGATTTATCTTAACAGACTTTATTTTCTTATCATTTTCCCATTTTCTGAGGTTGTTTTTACACTGCGTCATGAATAGGTATGGTGATGCATTTTGAAATATATATATACACATATTAAAAATTCAAATTGTCAATATCAAAAACTTCGCGTCATAAAATGATACAATAAAAACAATAAAACATATCTTGTACAGTCAATCATGCAGCAGTTAGAAAAATAAAATTCTCAATTTTCTTTCTTTCTTTCAATAAAGGATAGAAAAAAAAACAAAATTATGAAATTCTTTCAACACAAATATGTACAGCAATATCAAAATAACGAGCAATTGTTAAATCATACACGTATTTAGATTTCATTTTACGAATATTTATATTCTCAAAATCACAATATGGACCACACTGGCCGATCTTCGTCCCATCTTTTCCCTTCCTATGTTTTCTACTATATATTCTTATTTGTGAATAAGAAGCGATCTATATTAATGTATTAAATTTTAGATGCTTCAAGTTTTTTTTTTGCATTTATACTTTTTTTTCATGAAAAAACATATATATAATATCATGATACTTACATAGTGCATTCAAATTGATTTGAATTTTTCATGAATAATGTATAGAGTTGGAATTCTCTGTATTATTACATATAGAAGGGCAAAAGTCTAATAGATAGAAAAGATCTTTTCAACAATATACTATATATCTGCAAATCAAATGGACAATAAATTCAAAACATTTAGTATACATAAAAAAATATTTATATGAATGAAGCATGTGCTTAGCTAATGATCAAAATGACAATCAACAAAATTTATAGTTTATATTCATTTTTGAAAAAACCTATAAAACAAACAGCGAAAGTTTGTATATATTCAAGTGTCGGAAACTAGTATCAACTCGCTCTTGTGATATAAGGGAAAATAATCCTTCGTTACGACTCTAAGTTATAAAGATGCAATATTCATACTGGAATACTGAAAACAGTAATATAACGCAAAAGAATATATATATATATCTTAAATTAGAGTTATCTTTCTTGGAAATTTATCTCTTTATGTCACTGTAAGCAGTATTACTATTTAGATTTTCTGATCGCTCTTATTTTAGTGGATTCGGGGATAAATGAAGGCGATTAGGAGTTGTATCTCACTCTCAAATATGTACTGAAAATTATTCAAAACATGAGGAAATTTTTTTCCTTAACAAATTTGAAGTAAATGTGATATCAGAAAGAAGGAAAAGTGATAATTATATAGGTTCTAAATGGGCATAATTTTCACTTTTCAGTAAAAGAAATTGTTCACATATAAATAATTTGTTGTTGAATGAAATAATTGTTTGATAGAAATTGTGCTTGTAGCTTTAAAACTTTCCTTTGTCTATATTACAGAAATATGTAATATAGAGGGGGACATTACTGTTTTCAATGTTATCGGGGATTATTGTTAACAGTAATACTAGTTTTAAATTTCTTATTATAGATTGTGAATCATGCGCGGAATTCCCTTATTTTGACATCATACAAATGTTTGTCGTGAAAGTTTGTGTAAGTGCCCATGATTACATTTTATGTTTATTTGACCATTTTGAAATAATGTCCTTTTACAAGAATACTCTCTTTTTAAAACTTTATAAAATGAGTAGCAAAGCAGATTTTTAAAAATCTCTATTTTAAAAAGAAAACGTTTATATATTCAATATTCTAAAGTCATGAAGTCAAATTGAAAATTTTGAAATTCATTTGAACGTCTTGTTAGTTAAACAAAATGTTGATTTCAGCGTATGTTGCCTTGTCGTTTCCAGTGTAACAATCCAGGGTACAGCGGTAACTCATGTCTTTGGGATATTTGGTTGTCTGAAATTAAAATAACCACATTTGTCAAAAGCCCAATCGACTAACAACACTATATGAGGGAATTTAGTTGGTATTTCAATCATGTGCACAACTTACATCCGATGTATTTAAGTATGATATTAATCTCTCGATTAGCTAAGGAAATTATATAGAGTACAAGAAGACTTTTTACTTCCGTTTGGTGATACTCTCAACGAGGTGCTTATCAAATGAAGGGAAAGGGCTTATTTAACGTTGTGTAAACTTGTGCCCAATCCCATTTCTATTATATGGAAATAAAATATGTTTAAACTAAACTAATCAAATGAAGACCGAAAGGACCTTGATTTTTAGATGTCCATGAGTAATATAAGTTCTAAATTGGAGCATACATTACCATTTCATACTGCAATTATTGAATAAATGGTATAAACAATTGACGGTAACGATAAGATTAAACAATTGTAGGAAATCGTCTTACATTTTTTTAAGTTAAGAAGAATTGCACGAGTATAAAGTCATGTAAGTTTTTTGTCATAAAAACGCGGGTTGAATCAAAGTTTCGTGTGGTGTTCGGGTGTGTTACATTATACTAGTTAGCACTGTGCTAAATTCAAAGCACCACCAACTATACATTCCTAACTAACACAGAACTCAGGATGAATGATGTAGTTTGAATAGTTATTCGTATTTCTATAACATGTATAAAGCGGTGTAATTGTCTTCGTCTCATGGCCTATTTTCTTTTCTACGGAGAAAATTATGCTATATATGTTTTTTTCAAGAATTTGTCAGTTTTTTTTTTTTCTTCTCAATTTTGGAAACTAATTTTTGGTTTTGTGTTTTACTTTCACTCACTGAAATACATTGTATAATTATCAACGATTGGGATTCAAATAATGCACAAAATCTTTAACAGGACTGGGTCGTAGCACTTACAGCAAAACACCAAACACTCAAATATGAAAGCACAGAGTGGACAGGGGTAAACAGCGACAAAATAGCAACACGGAACGCATACTTTTAATAAACAAAATGAAACATACTTACTTGCTCCACAATTAAAATATAATTGCTACAACAAGCAAGAATACAACGATAACGGCTACAAGAGTGATGGTCTGTATTCCGTCGGTATCTCCACCGATTTCTGTCATTTAAGAAAAAAATTATACTAATCAAATATTGACAAGAAAAAATGTTTATACGTATACAAGCAAGAATACAACGATAATGGCTACTATAGTGATAGTCTGTATTCCGTCAAAATCTGGGTCGAAACATTGGACAAAGACAAAAGGGAATAAACGATCCGCATAATTCTGACTATAACCTATTAAATATCTGACGAAGAGCAGAGACGGATGGGAACAAACAACCCGAAATAAATTTCAAACATCGTACCAATAGTCATACAAATCTATGAAAGTGAAAAACAAACTACTAAAACATCCTTCAGAGAAGCAGAAATGCTTCCCAATTAGAGGTAAAAAGAGGTACTCGGGAAAGTAAAGGACGAATAAACATCAATTATGTCATATTGCTAAAATATTTACCACATCATAGTCCTGCAACGGATCAAATGTCAACAAAACTTTTAAATAAGCTTGAGGAACCACGATACAGCCTGACTAAGCGTGAAAACTCATCGTTGTAATCGTAATGGAACGTAATGTGGCATAAAAAAAACGTGATGGATTCGATCCAATCCATGCCTGAACGTTTGTCTTTCCTTATAGAATCGTGGAGTTAACAATTCGGCTCAATTGTGGCCAACGCAAAACATCATTGAAAAGTGTAAACCTAGTATTAGCAATTAATCTATCTCCCTGAAGCTATATACATGTACTTAGATGTTTTTGCAGTAATTAAGGGTTAAATTCATAACTTAGTTCCTTATATGACAATTTCTTTATCCTTGCTTTCTGCTACGTCTGTTCAGTACCCGAAACGTGCATGTCTGGTCCATGCTCTAAATTAATCAGGTCTTAATTGATGCTATTGAGTTTAACATTTGAACTACTTTGTGAGTGTCACTGCCGGTGGACCAAAAGTCCCCGAGGGCACATGTAGCCAATGTAAACGTCTTCAAATTGAATAACATCATTTAAGAACAGATAAATTGGCAACATGGACCAGACATGCACGAGTTCGATCAACTTAGGTTGATCGTCTGTCTCTTCAACGCATTTGAAATTTTCTGTTGCAAAACATGGATCCTGTAGCATCATCAACCCATTCTGCTACGTCTTTTGGTACATTTTTGGGACATAATAATTTTCATACTTTTTGGCCATATTAAATTGTTTCGACTGAGGATCACTAACAAGGGTTTAGTACCCGAAACGAAAAATCAGGTTTTAAATAATGCTATTGAGTTTAAAGACGTTTAACATTAGCAAGAAGAGTACAGACAGTGTTTTATGTACCCGTTGTATTTTTATATCCATTGACATTTTATTGTTTTCTAGTTAGAAATCCCCCTTATTATGACAAACTAAAAATACATTAAGAAGTAATCAATAAATTACCTTCACATAAATCATCCATGTTCTCAACCCATCTTCCATGAGGTCCACATGCTACATAGGGTAATCCGTCTCTCGGTTTGAACCCAGTTTCACAGTCAAATTCGCAGACCTGATTGGCATATCTGAGGCATTTTGGAGAGAGTGTTCCATTTTTCACTGGAACGTCCGGACAAGATATTTCTTCAAGAAATTCATAAAAGAATTATATTCATAAATAGTTATGCTATAAACTGCTGCTTTAAAATTTATAGGTAAAACTTTTTATGAATAGATGTTATATAAGAGCATAAGGACATAAATATAATAATCAGGCTTTAAAAAAAACCAAATGAAAACAAAGAAAACAGTGAAAACAGTGATTGATAGGGAAAAAAAAAGAATAATGCCAATTAGGCCATTTCTTCTTTTTGTTCTGTTTTGCGTCCTTTTGAAATTGAGAATCCTACCAGCCAGCCAGGGAGAAAAACAAACAAGCATATTAAACAAAGTTGCAATTTCATATAATGTGATTATGTAAAATCTGATAGAAACTTGTTTCATTTTATTATTAACAGATTTTAGTCAAAAAAAGAATGGTAGATAAGGCAATGTCTTAAATCTTTGCAGTACTCTTGCATTTTTACAGAAAATGAAACAAAAACAAACAATAATTCCATTTTAATTTTTGAAGAAAACACTTAAACTTTCAAAAGAATTTATTATTCTAATTTTGTTTTGTTTTATGACTTTGGGCTCAAACCCTACCAGCACGAGGACGCAAAACAGAAAATAATAAAGAAATGGCTTTACTGAAAAATGATAGAGCGAGATAAAGATTTATAATGATAAATAGGAATAATGTTTTGAAGTACCACCCTCAAAATTTGAGAACAAAGAAGAAAATTCATGATTGACTTTTCAGAGAATTTTACTATCATGCCATGGTTGTTACAAAGCTTTAACTGTGGTCACTGCAGAATCAATTTGATGTAGATGTGTCTTTTATTGTTTTTTTTTTTTTTTGGTTTATTGGGGAAGGGGGGGAGGTTGGTTGCTGATTTAAATAAAAGAAGACAATAAATAATGTAGCAGACAAAATATTAATAGTTACACTAAAGACTTCTGCTTTTAACGGTTAAACTTTTTTTATGGATAAATGTTATATAAGAGTATAAAGATAGTAAATATAATAATCAGGCTTTAAAAAAATTAACGAAAACGAAAAAAAAAAAGCAGTGATAGGAAAGAAGAAAGACAGAATAATGCCAATTACTGAAGCATGATAAAGCGAGATAAGAATTCATTATGATAAACAAAAACAATGTCTTGAACTTACCCCCCCCCCCCCTCAAAATTTAAGAATAAAAAAGAAAATTCATGATTGACATTTCAGAGAAATTTACTCTCATGTCATAGTTGTTACGAAACTTTAACTGTGGTCACTGCAGAATCAATTTGATGTAGATGTCTCTTTGAATTTGTTTTTTTTTGGGGGGGGGGGGGTGCTGATTCAAATAAGTGAAAATATGAATCCCTTAAATAAAAGTAACTGAGTCCGCTTTGGTACATAAGTACCTCTTATTTTTAACTACCTTTACTCGCTTTATTGAATTACTACCTTTGCACACGTCGTCGTCCAAATTTTGTAACCATTTCCTGTATGGACCGCAGGTTATGGTATCTGATCCATTTTTTGGTAGAAACCCGGAATTGCATATGATTTTACAGGCTTCGTTTATATATCTCAAGCATTCGGAGGACAGTCTTCCATTCTTAAATTTTAGTTCTGGACAAGCTGCAAGTGCAAAGTATTAAGAAACTCAAGAACCTTTAATATTTAACGTTTACAATAACAGAAAGTAAATTTATACTAGTTACTATTTCTACATAAATGTACAAAAAGGGACAAGGAAAATCAAATACGACATCAAACAAACAACTTTGCATAAACCAACTTGATCTATTAGCTATCAGTTCCGAGAAAGACGGTCATATGCCACATTAGTTACGCATGATTTGTCAATGTGGTTTTCATGCGCACAGTCCTCCCATTTTCTAGTTACCACTTGGTATCTAAAGTGTAATGTTGTATATAGAGACCTTAACAGTTAGATGATTACGCACACAAATCGCAGATGACAGAGAATTACACAAATAAATATGTAGATTTATATTTAAAAAAAACAGAGGGCACACGAAGAACAAAATACAGTCAGTGTTCTGCTGGTTTAAGCGAGCTTATATATGTATGAACTCGAGAATCCGACAGACATTCAATGAGGACCTTGTCTGATTTCTCAGTGACTTCATCAAAACGATGTCCTAATCATTGACCGAATGTTCAACTTTTTCAAAAAGAGTTTTTTTTAATCATAGATCGAAACATTACTCTCCTGTTTAAAGAAAGAGAGATGTTATAGATTTTCTTCGAAATATGGCTTGTGCCGTCTTGTTTGTATGGTCAGCTTACAGTTAGGAGATTATTTTACACCACAATTGTACGTTTTTCGAGACCTGCTGGTAATCGGAATAGCGGGAGGGTTGTGCGCACGTTATCCAGGATAACCACACTTTCTGTGATTTCCGTGGCAGATGGCCGTCCTTAGTCGGCACAGGTTACCATTGGTCTCGTTGGTTTATGTGTAGTCCTTTGTGTTTGATGTTTCTGTGTTGTACGTTGACGTTCCTTGTCCCTTATGCGTTTCTTTCTGTGCTTGTCTGCTTTGTGTTTTTGCATTGGTCGTTTTGGGGTTTTGCTGTGGGTGCTACAACCTAGTGTTGTTGGAGATCCCCTCCTTTGTTTTACCTTTTAGAAAAGGAAAGTTTGTGAAATTGAAGTCGTCACGTTTGTCAAAGAGTGAGGTGAGAATACGAATATGGTTACCAATGAGAAATGTCTAAATTCACGATCATAATTTTAAGCCGTACTTTTATCACATGGCCAATTATCAGTTTCAAAAAATATAATCAAACCAAAAAAAAGTAAACAGGAGAGATTTCCAAGAACATGCTAACATGTTATTAAGACATTAAAATTTATATGTACATTTCTCATTTACATATTCATATGTTTCGGTACTTTGGCCACAGCGTTTGCTGTCTTATGCATGTAGTATATATTTACATTTTATTTGGATATGCTACGAAATCGACACTACAGAAAATTTGGACCCTCGCACTCTCTTCAAAGTAAATGCACAAATTTAATTCAAAAATATAAAATCAAAGGGCGCTACTAAAATGAATTTCGGCTCTAAAAGTCACTTTGGATGGAAGCGTCACTGATGGGGATTTAATATTCAATAGCATCATTTAAGAACTTATAAATTTGCAGCATGGACAGACAAGTACTAGACAAGGAAACATGTGTCCGGTGCATAATAGATTGGTTTGTAATTTTATTCGGGAAGGTATAGAGTAAGAGCACTTCCGTATTATGGATATGTGATATAATTCAAGTCATACCTGAATATGTCTATTTGTTTTAGCTGAGTAGGGCGCGTTTTAATATCGCCACCTAAAATGTATATAGCACTTCCTCTGGACTCCGGAGATTGTTCATAAGATTTAAGAAATGAATCATATTTTTTCTGTTGATGCAGGTATCACCCGAAAAATTGGACAGAAAACTGCATCAATGCGCGTAGCGCGTTGATGCAAAAGTTTTCTGTCCAATTTTTCGGGTGATACCTGCATCAACAGAAAAAAATATAAGATTCATTTCTTATCATTTAATTATAGAAAACAGACTGTTTTCTTGGATCTAAAAACAATCAATCACCGCACTATATTTCGTAAGTCGGAATGTTTCGCAGTGAGACGACTGCCAAAATAAGTTATGGCAGCCGCCATGATTCAAACAGCGAACGATCGTCCCTCTATATCTTTAGAATAAGGACCAATTTGAGCACATTCTACATGCATTGTTAATTTTTGAGTGAGTAGAAAAGAAATGGTACCCTTGATATGATAAGCAAACATCAACAAATTGTATTTTCAGCAACGAGTTCATTCGTGTTTGAGGGAACCCCAAGTTCTAAAAATAGTGCTATAAATAGACTTCCGTGAAAAATTGTGTTGATCGATGTATCAACAAAATTTCTCAGCCAATCAGAAAATGTGTTTCTTGAAAATGACAATGGAAATTAAAAGATATAGTTGTCCGTCGTGAATTTATTGCGCTGTTTCGCTGTAACCGTTTGTTTGTCCATTTTCTTTCTATTTTGAGACAGTTCGGTGTTACATATTTCAATTTAAGATACTGTAAACCTTTCAACTGTGATTTTGTGGAATCTAATTTGTTTGGTTTTCATTCGCTGTCGGTACCAAGTATTTTCAAATTCAATATATCAAGAACTTCTTTTTAAATTCTTTGACTTCAAGAAATAGTTTTATACTCTCAGATTACATCTTTCAATATGGTTGCACAACGCAAGTAAAACATAAATACCAGAGCTTAAAATCATTTACGATATACATTACCTTTCAGTTGCAATGTAGTTTCATGTGAAACATTGCATGTACATATCATACTTGAAATCGATGTACGTATCTATTATATCATCGGTTAAATTATATGTTATCTTCAAATATACTTTTTTGTAATGATGTTTGATCTATGTTAAAGATAACATTGCTAATTTGGAGCCGCTCATCTTGGCAAGAGGAAATTAAATCTCTATATTGTAGATGGCAACAGGAAAATTCCCTTTGGCTTTATTTAAACTGTTTGGCATGAAGTACTACTGACGAGGATTAAGCTATCCGAGACACGTGTCTATTACAACAAAATTTGTACTATAGAACATATATTTCAATATTGACAATTCTTCTTTATCTAACAAATGTGGCAGTATTATTTAGATTTACAAACCATAGTCACTTGGTTCATCACTATCATCTTGACGTCCACAATCTTTTTGTCCGTCAAACCAGTATTCGGAGGGTAAACATAGTTTGGAGATATTGCATCTTATTTACTTAGACAAGGACCATTAATTAATTGAAAATAGAAAAGAATGAAACAAAATTCTTATAAACAATGTTGAAATAGTATATACAATCTGACTGTTGCTTTAGTATGTGTGCTTTCGTGTTGTACATTTACAAAGATACGGAAATGATCCAACTCTATGCCTTTTTAAAGACAATCTCAAACCAAATTCTAATGTACCAGACACGTGTTTCGAATTTTAATCCTCTATAGTGATGCTTTAAGTAACGTCCTCTGGTTTGATTTCTTAAAATTTGAATCTGTGCATGTACGCGACACCAAATTTTCTGTAGTATCGATTCAGTTAAATAAAGTTAATGAACAAAATAGCATTGGATGGATGGTACTCATATGTTAACCTCCTTTTTAAAGTCGTCACAATTGTCCTGTATAAAAGTATACAGGTGAAAATTGCAATCAAAAGATAACATGAGATCTAAATGTTGAGAAGACCTAATGCTTTTAATAGTTTTTATCACCTCTAGTTAACACGGACAGATTGCGCCATGGTAATCAGCTACATTTGGATGAATAATTGTGTTCACCTCATCGATATATCTGTATGTATAATTCTGTTTGGGTATTTGCTGTTTCTTTGCTCGAGAGAGTAGAGACGAAACAAACTTGGTTTTATTTTTGTTTTGGTTCCCAATGAAATTCCCACAATTTCATGAAAAACCACTCTGACAACAGTTTAAATATACAGCTAAACCTGTTGATGCGGTCATCTCTGTATTCAGATCATCTGCTGATTACGATCAGTTTCATGCTCCCCCTTTCAATTTTTTTACGTTATATTTAACCTCTTTATAACAAGGCGAGCGTTCACCCTGCTACTTGCATGGATATTGATCGCACCTGTTAATTACGGTCACAGGGAGGCATAGTTGGTCATTACAATGTCATAAAGACCAGTTAAGCGTACCGCGCATGCCTATAATGCGACATGATTGATATATTTTAAAGAATGTTTTCATATCTTTTTCTTTAAGTTCGAACGGCTTGGAAACGGACGAAATTATGATCGAGTGAAAAAGATTAAAACTTGAAATATGGACATGAGTATTGTCAAAAGGAAATGGATACTTTTAGATTTTGTAAAAAAAATCACTTTCCGATCGGAAACGTCATTGTCGCATAACAGGTAACGAGGAAATAAATTACGCTCAAACTCGTAACATAAATGCTAGTGGTGGACCAGGAGTCCCTGAGGGCACATGTAGCCAAGTTCGATCAACTTAGGTTGATCGTCTGTCTCTTCAACGCATTCAAAATTTTTCTTGTACTAAAATTCTTATAAAAGTCCTATAGCATCATATCCCACCCATCCTGCTACATTTTAGATACATTTTTGACATAATAATTTTCACCCTCATTTTGCCATATTACATTGTTTAGATTGAGGATCACTGACGAGGGTTGAATACCCTAAACGTGCATGTCTGATCCATGCTGCAAATTTATCCGTTTATAAATAATGCTATTGAATTTAAAGACGTTTGACATTCTCTATAACAAGTGAAGGCCAGACAATTTGCTAATGGTCTTGGAAAAATGAATTTAGGGAGTTCAACGGATAGCTATTGTCATTTATAAAAAGAAATGACATCGTTTTCCGTACAAAGTCGGGAGAGAGCGCAGATGTTAATAATTTGGTACACGAGTTGAAGATCGAAAATTAAGATAACAGGAATGTTTGAGTTCTTATGAACCAAAAGATATCTTTAATTTGGACGAGACAGGTTTTTGTTATAGGGATTACGGAAGCAAATCATAATGTAGTGAAATGAGTGGATTGTCATAGAGGTAAACGATCGGAGGTAGCTCAATTATGCCAATTTCTCAACTTTAAAGGCCGTTGCCATGGTAGCCAGCTGACCTAGAAATAAAATTTTGTACCTAGTTGTGAGTGAAATTTCATGAAAATCGGAGACTATGTGTAAATTGTTTAAATGGTTACAGAGAATTATCATCAATATGTTTTGCAACATTTTCAGATATTGTAATCGCTAGATGATAAACATCAATGGAGTACCTCTCAGCTATTCAGTCTCAAAGACGGAAAGGCTATGTAAAATCATTAGAATTCCCAGTGGAACGATTCGAACCTCGGAAAGAATAACATCCAAAAATGACACCAGGTGCAAGGGGAGAGTCAGCTTCTCCTTAATGCATGCAACACCCGTCACAACTTGTCAAATTTGTTGATTGTCTCGATCTACATATTGATATACATATCAGGTAAGTATTTTTAAAGGATTTACCAACGATGGTTAAGGATTACATGAGTACGACCTTCTCCATTGAGCATATTGAGATTATTTGGTCATAACCGGATTTGAGACGTTTCTATTTGGCTTTCGCAACGCTTTTTGCATGTAACCAGAGGACGCTCACACCTCCTTGGTACCTGGTCCTGCCTAAATTATGGGCTTTCATGATTGCCTCTTAATGTAGATTATACAATCATTCTACATTTCCTCGGATCTTTAAATCTTGAAATGTTTTTGGTACTTCTTCTCTAGTACATATATATTAAATTGATATTTCGGAAACCAAACTAACATCAAAAATCAAAATTACAGGAGGTTAACGTCTGAACACAATCCCTTCAATGCTATTTTTGTCATCGATTTTATTTAACTTTGTTACTTAATGAACCATACATTAAATGTTAAGCCGCACACTCTCTGCAAAGTCATTGCACAGATCTAAATTAAAAAAAAACCAGAAGGCTTTATTGAAATGAGTTTAAGCTGTGTCCGAAAAAAAAAACTTTGCTGAGATTAAAACTGATGATGATTTACTATCTATACATGTGTCTTGTGCATCAAAATTGGTTTGAAATCTTCTTCAAGAAGAAAAAGTCTTGAAACACTTCCATTGTATTATCATAAACACTTATTTCTTATTTCTTATTTTCTTGTTCTAATTTCTTTCCCCGTGGCTTGATGCTTTAAGTGTAATAATTGTTTCTTTAAGGTTCTAGCGCCTGAAAGAAGCTATATATGTGCCCTTTATCAACTTGACACGATTTTCATTATTTTGCTATTTCGTAAACTTGTCGTCTTTTCCAAAGATAATATCGCAATCAAAGGAGGTACATTTGTAATCATTTGGACACAATCCCTTAGTGCTACTTTTGTCGTAGATTTCATTTAACAATACCACTGAATCGACTTTCTGTCTGGTATAAATACGCGTTTTTCAGACAATATTTAACATGCATGGTAGGTAAACGACGGTCAATTGGAAAGGAAAATCTGGATACCAATAGATGTTCTTATAATGTGGCTGATGGTCGTCATAAGTCGACACCGATCGTTCATTTGCCTCATTTGGTTTATAACTTGTCTGTCGTGTTGAATGGTTTGGTATAGTTATCGGTCTTTCTTGTTCCTTTGTCTAGTATGTTGCTTGTCCAATCTGGTTTTTGTTTTGCATTTGGGTGTCTTGTTGCTTTACTAAGTTGCTACAACAAAGTCCTGTCAGGGATTTCACCTTTCTTTTATTATTCTGTCAATAAAAAAGTAACGGTCATCATATCAATAAAGGAAGGGATCTTCAATTTCACTCGGTTGCAGCACCTACAGTAATACCCCAAAACAACCAATGAAAAAACACAGAACAGACACCCAAAGAAAAAGACGCAAAAGGCACAAGGAACACCAACTCACACTATAGAAACATGAAACACAAAGGACCCCACATAAACCAACGAAACCAATTTACACCATAGAAACACAAAAATTGAAAGACCACACATAAACGAGACCAATAGGTAACCGGTGCCGACCCAGTAAGGCCATCCGCCAAGCAAACAGTAGACGATGTGGTTATCCTGGACTACATGCGCACAACCCTACCACGTTTCCGATCACCCAGATCTCAATGAAAGTGGTGTAAATAACCTCAAATGACACATTTGAGGGCTAGTTCTTTCCCGTGAATAAAACACATTTCCCGTCGGAAAACAAATTGGTTTATTTTTGGTAAACTAGGACTGCTAACGAAAGGATTTTTAAAGACATATATATATATATTTGTCATTTAAACTGGGGTCGGTTTTGTAAAAAAATACATATTAGAGATACTTAATTCATTATTTTAAATTATTTCGCTGTGGTAAAGCGGCATGATTCAGATTTTAACCATATGGTTGACATCCAGCCCCTGACCTGACAAAAGGGCGGAAATATTGATTTATTTGTTTTGTTTGTTTGTCTGTTGATTATTACCTTTTTTAATCATCATTTGTTAATTCATAATTGTAAGCATTTTCGGAATCTTTGGAATCGACGTAGAACCTAAAGTTATCAGTTTTTTTGGGGATGGGGGTCGGGGGATTAAATAACATAGGCACTGGCAGTCTTCGGTGTTTAGGGAGCAAGCATTTAATTTTATGTTGGGAGTGGTGAACAACTAGATACTTTTATGTTGGGGGGGGGGGGGGGGGCACAACCCGATTTTATTTTAACTTATGCATTCAAACAGCGGCTTCGTGATCATGAATTATCGGCCTAAGACATATCCATCCAAGTCTCTTAGAAATAAAATTAGATATCTTTCAAATAGAAGGCATTGTCTGATATTAGTATAAGCTGTTCCCTCGAATTAAATGAATGTTTTATATGGATAAACCAACACAGCATAAGATAATGCAGTTTAAGTGAAGCCTTTATTATCACCTAGGCAATAGATTGATTTTTTAAACAAATTTTTAGGGATAAGCCTTAATGCCTGATTTTTCTAGGCATTTACCATGTGACTACATAGTCATTAAGCTAATGTCTAGAGAATAGGCTTTATACCTAATTTTGCTTATTGCCGCTAACATATATACAGTATATGCCGTAGGTAGTGGATTCGATTCCCTGGTAGGGATACTAGGTAAATGGGGTACCTTGTACTATACATGACTTTCTTGTGCTTTGTATAATACATATGTTCATTTCTCTTATAGTCAGACTATCCAAGGTTTATCGTACTTATTTGGGTCTTAATATACTGTTTCGTTGATGCTTTCTATTTATATGTATTTTAGTACTGTATTACTCCTAGGACGATCCACCCATTAGTACATAGGGTAAATCCCGAAAACCGTCGACTACCGAGTGATCACGAGTTTGATACGATAGACCCTTGCGATCAAAACTTCATTTTTCTTGTGAAGTCGAAATGGTGTAGCGGAAAACGTGCCGGATACGTTAATGCTAGGCGGAAGTTAACATTAGCAGTGGATTCGAATCCCTGTCAGAAAAGAATAGGTATATAGGGTACCTTGTTATATACATGAACTCCTTTCTGAATAAATGCTACAGCCTTTTAAAGAAAAAACTGCAGCAGCATAACCTCAAAGACTATTTTGCAGACATCTTGTAACGTCAAATTCCATTAAATACACCCCCTGAAATTGAACAGACAGAACAGTGACGGAATCAAATGAGTTAAAGATGATCCTGTTCCAGTGCTTTTGATTGGGAGTCCGTAATTTCTGAATTTTCTTTCTGCCGATCAAGCACGCCCGAAATCTATAAATGAATGTCACTCACAAATGAGTTAAAGAAGATCCTGACGACAATCTCAACAGCACTCACATTAGAGCACAAAATTCAGCATCGACGGACCCCTAGCCAGCTAGAGGTGGGACCACATGTCCGGGAGGAGTAAGCACACCCGAAACTAGGATCACAATATCAAATCAAAACGGTTTAACATTCTTAAAAAGCAAAATGTATATTAAGTATCTGCTCTTTGCTAGCAACACCCGTCGGTTAAGCCGGGTATTTTTCATTTTTTTTTATTATTCTGACCTAAAATATCCTAAATATAGAGGACAACGAGATTCTATTATTTTCATTTTATCGTCAAAAAATTGCAAGGAGAAAATGAGTCGCTACAAATTCGTAGCTTATTGATTAATCCCCTTGTCCTTCGTCGATGTGGTACATGTGCCTTTGGGACTCCTGGTCAATCAGCAGTGACACTCACCAAGAGGTACAAATGTTAAACGTCTCTAAATTCAATAGCATCATTTCAGAACAGATAAATTTGCAGTATTGACATACACATTCCATGTACCTCGTCAGTGGTCATTAATCTTAACAATGTAATATGGGCAAAGACTCTGAAAGTCATTATACCCAAAATGTCCAAAAAGACGTAGCAGGTTGGGTGGGATATAATGCTACAGGACCCACTTTTCAGAAATTTTAAAAACAGAAAGCTTCATTCTTATAAACGAAATAGAACATAGCTTTAACCTCGGAATGTTGTGTTTTATGACATTATGCCTTTTCCATTTTTGCACTTTCCAATTATTTTTTTTTTAAGTCACTCTTTATTTTTTTCGACTCTAAATGCGCTCTTTTTTAAATTTAGAGTAACTTCCAATTTCGCAGGTATTTGATATCTGTTCAAAATTGATTGTGACGTCATAAGTTTACTTTAACTTTAAATAAGAGAAAATCCAAGAATAAGATAATGTTACAATGCTTTAACACCAATTACAAATAGAAGACCATTAAACGAAAATTTTGAATATGACTCATGATTATTACGCCACTGTCACATTTAAGATAATTTATTCGCTGGATGATGATTAGGTATATTCTTGAGTATGACCTTTCCCATTTAATGCATTTTATCTAGTTTGATATTACCTGATTTGACACGTTTCTGTTTTACTTTTTGCATGCAACCAGAGGACGATCACTCATGCCGGGCACCTGATCCTGTCTACTTTCAGCGGTTTCATGATGACCTTTTGTAATGTAGACTTACACAATTATGTCATATTCCCCTTGATCTTTAACTCTTGAAATACTTTCAGTACTTCATCTTCAGTAATTGTAAAAAAAAACGTCACATACCGCAATCATTTGATTCATCAGTGGTATCACCGATTCCACAATCGAGGTACCCGTCACACCACCAGTCAGAGGGTACACAATGTTTTGAGACTGCACATCTTCTGTATCCTGGATGACATGGGAAATCCTCTAAAAGGGAGCGAAAACCACGATTCAATCTTTTTAAAAAGATCATTGTTAAACGTGAATATTTAGCGAAATAAGGGGATGGAAACTTTTAGGCACATCGACATCATCTGGTCGATCAAATTACACTCAGTGACTTTACGACTTTGCTTCTCGGACATTGCCTGGGTCATTTTGCCGTCGTTAATTGTATTTTTGTATCGTCCGTCCTGTCTCATATTCGGATGCTCGTTTGTAATACGAAATGAATATAAATTCTAGAAAAGTATGAAAAGAAATAACGGTGTTCTGAATTATCGTCCCCGTTTTTTCAGTTTTGAGTAACGAAACATTTTAGGGCAAATAGGTTCTTACAATAGGGTGCTGACATATCGATCTGTGTGAATCTGTACAACTATTGTACAAGTTCACCGCGACAGTTTATGTATACTAAAACAGGCCTTCAAAATAAACTTGATTATTTCTAAAATAACATTCTTATTTTCCATACAGTGATGGTTTGTAGTAATCGTTGTAATTATTTCCTTAAATTTTAAAATCTCGAGATATATGTACCATTAATACAAAGATCTATATAAATATTTGTCAATGAATGAATTTGTCAAAAAGAGGCGAATTATGATAAGCTCAGGGTGCTTTTCGACTGAAATTTGTCAACTTTACGTCGACATGAGGAATGAAGTCGCGATCTTAAGTATTTGTTGACAGTTTCCAGTATCAGTTCTTCTCCATATTATTACGCTTAGTTTGAATGTTTACAAACCACAGTCACTCGGTTCGTCACTATTATCATTCGGTCCACAATCCTTAACTCCGTTACACCATAACTCTAGTGGCACACATCTTTTAGAGATAGAGCATTTACGATAACCTTCTCGACAAGGACCAGTCTCTGAAATCAAATAGAGAAAACATTTTTTTTTCATATTTATCAACGATGATGAAATAGAAAATCAAAATACAGGTAGAATCCGTTATGGTTCAGTATAATGAATTAATGATTGTTTTTGATATAGATGATATAATTTGTATTTTGTTACGAGTATGTAACAGATGGTACGTACAACCATCGCTTTAATAGGTTAAACGTGTTGCACTTAGGATAATGCAATTGCTGAGTGTTCTGTTCATAAATCTCAAAGTAATAACACGTTTTTTAAAAGTATTTGCTAGAAACTATTTATTTTCTAATAATTTATCAAAGCTTGTTACGAGTATGTAATAAACAGTTCGTTCAATGTTTAACGTCTTCAAATTCATTAGCCTCATTTTAGAGCAGATAAATTTACAGCATGGACCAGACAGTCAGTGATCCTCAATCTAAACAATGTTATATGACCAAATTCTGTGATAATTATCATGATTATGTCCTAGATATACCGAAAGACGTAGCAAAATGGGTGGGATATGATGCTACAGGACCCAGGATTTAGAAATTTGAGAAAATTTTGAAAACAGAATTTTTCAAATGCGTCAATAGTTTCAAATGCGTTTGAAGAAACGACCGACCTAAATTGATCGAACAATAATAAGGTTAACCAATATTGCACATGTGCGATAATGCGTTTGGTGAGTATTTTAAAAGTATTTGCTAGATTTATTTTTATTTTCTATCAAATCATTAAATATATTAGATATGTATTATCTCCTTGACGGATCGATTCATTAACATATCAAAAAGATCGTCATAAATACTAACCACAGTCACTTGTTTCATCACTATCATCAATACTATAATATCCACAATCTAAATTTCCGTCACACCAAAACTTGGAGAGAATACATCGTTTATTTTTAGAACATCTCTGATATTCAGGAGGACAAGGACCAGGGACACGTATTTTAATAGTATTTGCTAGATTTTTTTTATTTTCTATTAAATACTTAAATATATTAAAATGTATTATCTCCCAGTTGGATCGATTATGTAACATATCAAAAAGGCTGACATTAATACAAACCGCAGTCACTAGTTTCATCACTACCATCAAATTCACAATCTACATTTCCGTCACACCAAAACTTGGAGAGAATACATTGTTTAGTTTTAGAACATCTCCGATATCCAGGAGGACAAAGACTAGGGACTGAAATGACACATTAAGAAGCATTACTTCATACAAACAAGTTTAAAGAGCAAAGTCCTGGCAAGGTTATCTTATTTCAAATAATAAATAGATGTTTTGTACAAATACATATCACAAGTGTCTTTATGTTAAGATTGTTTATTTAAGTGATCACAGTTTGAAAGAAATAATTTTTTGTCTTGTTTTAGGAATGTTTTATACGTATCAAAACATTGCTGTAAAATAAAGTTACAAATCACAACCACTTGGTTCAAAATTATCAGATCCACAACCTTCCCTGATTCCGTCACACCACCAGTCTGACCTCACACAACACATCTTTGTGATTTAGTGCATCTACGGAATTCTGGCTTAATGATGTTTTATATACGTATCGAAAGGTCGTCATAGTAACAAAGTTACAAACCACAGCCAATTTGTTCATCAGTATCATCATCAGAACCACAATTACGGATTCCGTTACACCAATACTCTGACCTCAAACATTTTTGTGATTTAGCGCATCTACGGAATCCTGGTGGACACGTACCAGCTATTTGAATAAAAATACAAAGCATGATTCTTACAAGAGGATAATAATACAGGCGACTTTTAAATTCAAGTTTTAATATCCTGTTAAAGTTTGTCTGACATGTAATTTCCACATACATAAAGTGTGTGTTTTATTCATAATGGATTGATGTCCAATTTTTCTATTGCTTCTTTTTTCAAATTAATTATTTATCTAGATTAAATATCAACACACGTCATCCAATTTACGAAAATTAAAAAAAAATCACAAGGTTCATCACTGCCATCATATAAACAGATAATACAAACCATTGTCTTTAGGTCCATCACTGTCATCACATTAACAAACATTACATACGACAGTCACTAGGTTCATCACTGTTATCAAATTAACAAACATTCCAAACCACAGTCACTAGGTTCATCCCTGTCATCACATTAACAAACATTAGAAACCACAGTCACTAGGTTCATCCCTGTCATCACATTAACAAACATTACAAACCACAGTCACTAGGTTCATCACTGTCATCACATTAACAAACAATACAAACCACAGTCACTAGGATCATCACTGTCATCATATTAACAAACATTATAAACCACAGTCACTATGTTCATCACTGTCATCACATAAACAAACATTACAAACCACAGTCACCAGGTTCATCACTCTCATCACATTAACAAACATTACAAACCACAGTCAACAGGTTCATCACTGTCATCACATTAACAAACATAACAAAGCACCGTCACTAGGTTCATCGTTGTCATCACATTTACAAACATTCCAAACTACAGTCACTATGTTCATCACTGTCATCACATTAACAAACATTGCAAACCACAGTCACTAGGTTTATTACTGTCATCACATTAACAAACATTACAAACCACAGTCACTAGATCTATCACTGTCATCATATTAACAACAATATAACCCTGAGTCACTAGGTTCATCACTGTCATCACATTAACTTACATTACAAACCACAGTCACTAGGTTCATCACTGTTATCAAATTAACAAACATTACAAACCACAGTCACTAGGTTCATCACTGTCATCATATTAACATACATTACCAACCACAGTTACTAGGTTCATCACTGTCATCTCATTAACAAACATTACAAACCACAGTCACTAGGTTCATCACTGTTATCACATTAACAAACAATACAAACCACAGTCACTAGGATCATCACTGTCATCATATTAACAAACATTATAAACCACAGTCACTATGTTCATCACTGTCATCACATTAACAAACATTACAAACCACAGTCACCAGGTTCATCACTCTCATCACATTAACAAACATTACAAACCACAGTCACCAGGTTCATCACTGTCAACACATTAACAAACATTACAAAGCACAGTCACTAGGTTCATCGTTGTCATCACATTAACAAATATAATAAACAACAGTCACTATGTTCATCATTGTCATCACATGTACAAACATTACAAACTACAGTCACTATGTTCATCACTGTCATCACATTAACAAACATTGCAAACCAGAGTCACTGGGTTTATTACTGTCATCACATTAACAAACATTACAAACCACAGTCACTAGATCTATCACTGTCATCATATGAACAACAATATAACCCTGAGTCACTAGGTTCATCACTGTCATCACATTAACAAAAATTACAAAAACAGCCACTAGGTTCATCACTGTCATCACTTTAACAAACATTACAAACCACAGTCACTAGGTTCATCACTGTCAACACATTAACAACAATATAAAGTACAGTCACTATGTTCTTCACTGTCATCACATTAACAAACATTACAAACCACAGTCACTAGGTTCATCACTGTCAACACATTAACAAACATAAAAAACCACAGTCACTATGTTCATCCCTGTCATCACATTAACAAACATTATAAACCACAGTCACTAGGTTCATCACTGTCATCACATTAACAAACATTATAAACCAGAGTTCCTAGGCTCATCACTGTCATCACATTAACAAACATTATAAATCACAGTCACTAGGATCATCACTGTCATCACATTAACAAATATAACAAACCACATTCACTAGGTTCGTCACTGTCATCACATTTACAAACATTATAAATCACAGTCACTAGGATCATCACTGTCATCACATAAACAAACATAACAAACCACATTCACTAGGTTCGTCACTGTCATCACATAAACAAACATAACAAACCACAGTCACTAGGTTCATCACTGTCATCACATTAACAAAAATTACAAAAACAGCCACTAGGTTCATCACTGTCATCACATTAACAAACATTACAAACCACAGTCAGTAGGTTCATCACTGTCAACACATTAACAACAATTCAAACTACAGTCACTATGTTCATCACTGTCATCACATTAACAAACATTACAAGCCACAGTCACTAGGTTCATCACTGTCATCACAAAAACAAACATTATAAACCACAGTCACTATGTTCATCCCTGTCATAACATTAACAAACATTATAAACCACAGTCACTAGGTTCATCACTGTCATTACATTAACAAACATTATAAACCAGAGTCACTAGGTTCATCACTGTCATCACATTAACAAACATTACAAACCACAGTCACCAGGTTCATCACTCTCATCACATTAACAAACATAACAAACCACAGTCACTAGAGTCATCACTGTCATCACATTAACAAATATTACAAACCACAGTCACTAGGTTCATCACTGTCATCACATAAACAAACATAACAAACCACAGTCACTAGAGTCATCACTGTCATCACATAAACAAACATAACAAAGCACAGTCACTATGTTCATCACTGTCACCACATTAACAAACATTACAAACCACGGTCACTAGAGTCATCACTGTCATCACATTAACAAACATAACAAAACACAGTCATTAGGTTCACCACTGTCATCACATTAACAAACATTACAAACCACTGTCACTAGGATCATCACTGTCATCACATTACCAAACAGTACAACAGACAGTCACTAGGTCCATCACTGTCATCACATTAACAAACATTACAAACCTAAGTCACTAGGTTCATCACTGTCATCACATTAACAAACAGTACAACCCACAGTCACTAGGTTCACCACTGTAATCAAATTAACAAACATTATAAACCACAGTCACTAGGATCATCACTGTCATCACATTAACAAACATTACAAACCACAGTCACTAGGTTCATCACTGTCATCACATTAACAAACATTACAAACCACAGTCACTAGGTTCATCACTGTCATCACATTAACAAACATTATAAACCACAGTCACTATGTTCATCACTATCATCACATTAACAAACATTATAAACCACAGTCACTAGGTTCATCACTGTCATCACATTAACACACATTACAAACCACAGTGACTAGGGTCATCACTGTCATCACATTAACAAACATTATAAACCACAGTCACTAGGTTCATCACTGTCATCACATTAACAAACATTCTAAACCACAGTCACTAGGTTCATCACTGTCACCACATTAACAAACATTACAAACCACAGTCACTAGGTTCATCACTGTCATCACATTAACAAACATTACAAACCACAGTCACTAGGTTCATCACTGTCATCACATTAACAAACATTATAAACCACAGTCACTAGGTTCATCACTGTCATCACATTAACAAACATTACAAACCACAGTCACTAGATTCATCACTGTCACCACATTAACAAACATCACAATCCACAGTTACTAGATTCATCACTGTCATCACATTAACAAACATTACAAACCACAGTCACTAGGTTCATCACTGTCATCACATTAACAAACATTACAAACCACAGTCACTAGGTTCATCACTGTCATCACATTAACACACAATACAAACAACAGTCACTAGGTTCATCACTGTCATCACATTAACAAACATTACAAACCACAGTCACTAGGTTCATCACTGTCATCACATTAACAAACATGTTAAACCACAGTCACTATGTTCATCACTGTCACCACATTAACAAACATTACAAACCACAGTCACTAGGTTCATCACTGTCATCACATTAACAAACATTACAAACCACAGTCACTAGGTTCATCACTGTCATCACATTAAAAAACATTACAAACCACAGTCACTAGGTTCATCACTGTCATCACATTAACAAACAGTACAACCCACAGTCACTAGGTTCACCACTGTCATCACATTAACAAACATTATAAACCACAGTCACTAGGTTCATCACTGTCATCACATTAACAAACATTACAAACCACAGTCACTAGGTTCATCACTGTCATCACATTAACAAACATTACAAACCACAGTCACTAGGTTCATCACTGTCATCACATTAACAAACAGTACAACCCACAGTCACTAGGTTCACCACTGTCATCACATTAACAAACATTATAAACCACAGTCACTAGGTTCATCACTGTCATCACATTAACAAACATTACAAACCACAGTCACTAGGTTCATCACTGTCATCACATTAACAAACATTACAAACCACAGTCACTATGTTCATCACTGTCATCACATTAACAAACGTCACTAGGTTCATCACTGTCATCACATTAACAAACATTACAAACCACAGTCACTAGGTTCATCACTGTCATCACATTAACAAACATTACAAACCAGAGTCACTAGGTTCATCACTGTCATCACATTAACAAACATTACAAACCACAGTCACTAGGTTCATCACTGTCATCACATTAACAAACATATCAAACCACAGTCACTAGGTTCATCACTGTCATCACATTAACAAACATTACAAACCACAGTCACTAGGTCCATCACTGTCATCACATTAACAAACATTACAAACCACAGTCACTAGGTTCATCACTGTCATCACATTAACAAACATTACAAACCACAGTCACTAGGTTCATCCCTGTCATCTCATTAACAAACATTATAAACTACAGTCACTAGGTTCATCACTGTCATCACATTAACAAACATTACAAACCACAGTCAGTAGGTTCATCACTGTCAACACATTAACAAACATTACAAACCACAGTCAGTAGGTTCATCACTGTCATCACATTAACAAACATTACAAACCACAGTCACTAGGTTCATCCCTGTCATCTCATTAACAAACATTATAAACTACAGTCACTAGGTTCATCCCTGTCATCTCATTAACAAACATTATAAACTACAGTCACTAGGTTCATCCCTGTCATCTCATTAACAAACATTACAAACCACAGTCACTAGGTTCATCCCTGTCATCTCATTAACAAACATTACAAACCACAGTCACTAGGTTCATCCCTGTCATCTCATTAACAAACATTATAAACTACAGTCACTAGGTTCATCACTGTCATCACATTAACAAACATTACAAACCACAGTCAGTAGGTTCATCACTGTCAACACATTAACAACAATTCAAACTACAGTCACTAGGTTCATCACTGTCATCACATTAACAAACATTACAAACCACAGTCACTAGGTCCATCACTGTCATCACATTAACAAACATTACAAACCAGATTCACTAGGTCCATCACTGTCATCACATTAACAAACATTATAAACCACAGTCACTAGGTTCATCACTGTCATCACATTAACAAACATTACAAACCACAGTCACTAGGTTCATCACTGTCATCACATTAACACACATTACAAACCACAGTCACTAGGTTCATCACTGTCAACACATTAACAAACATTACAAACCAGAGTCACTAGGTTCATCATTGTCATCACATTAACAAACATTACAAACCACAGTCACTATGTTCATCACTGTCATCTCATTAACAAACATTATAAACCACAGTCACTAGGTTCATCACTGTCATCACATTAACAAACATTACAAACCACAGTCACAAGGTTCATCACTCTCATCACATTAACAAACATTCTAAACCACAGTCACTATGTTCATCACTGTCATCACATTAACAAGCATTACAAACCACAGTCACTAGGTTCATCACTGTCATCACATTAACAAACATTACAAACCACAGTCACTAGGTTCATCACTGTCATCACATTAACATACATTACAAACCACAGTCACTAGGTTCATCACTGTTATCACATTAACAACCATTACAAACCACAGTCACTAGGTTCATCACTGTCATCACATTAACAAACATTACAAACCACAGTCACTAGGTTCATCACTGTCATCACATTAACATACATTACAAACCACAGTCACTAGGTTCATCACTGTCATCACATTAACAAACATTATAAACCACAGTCTCTATGTTCATCACTCTCATCACATTAACATACATTACAAACCACAGTCACTAGGTTCATCACTGTCATCACATTAACAACATTACAAACCATAGTCACTAGGTTCATCATTGTTCTCACATTAACAAACATTATAAACCACAGTCACTAGGTTCATCACTGTCATCACATTAACAAACATTACAAACCACAATCACTAGGTTCATCACAGTCATCATATCAACAAACATTATAAACCACAGTCACTATGTTCATCACTGTCATCACATTAACAAACATTACAAACCACAGTCCCTACGTTCATCACTGTCATCACATTAACAAACATTACAAACCACAGTCACTAGGTCCATCACTGTCACCACATTAACAAACATTACAAACCACAGTCACTAGGTTAATCACTGTCATCACATTAACAAACATTATAAACCACAGTCACTATGTTCATCACTGTCATCACATTAACAAAAATTACAAACCACAGTCACTAGGTTCATCACTGTCATCACATTACCAAATATTACAAACCACAGTCACAAGGTTCATCACTGTCATTACATTAACAAACATTACAAACCACAGTCACTAGGTTCATTACTGTCATCACATTAACAAACATTATAAACCACAGTCTCTAGGTTCATCACTGTCACCACATCAACAAACATTATAAACCACAGTAACTAGGTTCATTACTGTCATCACATTAACAAACATTACATACCACAGTCACTAGGTTCATCACTGTCATTACATTAACAACCATAACAAACCACAGTCACTAGGTTTATCACTGTCATCACATTAACAACCATTACAAACCACAGTCACTATGTTCATCACTGTCACCACATTAACAAACATTATAAACCACAGTCACTAGGTTCATCACTGTCATCACATTAACAACCATTACAAACCACAGTCACAAGGTTCATCACTGTCATCACATTAACAAACATTACAAACCACAGTCACTAGGTTCATCACTGTCATCACATTAACATACATTACAAACCACAGTCACTAGGTTCATCACTGTCATCACATTAACAACCATTACAAACCACAGTCACTAGGTTCATCACTGTCATCACATTAACAAACATTATAAACCACAGTCACTAGGTTCATCACTGTCATCACATTAACATACATTGCAAACCACAGTCACTAGGTTCATCACTGTCATCACATTAACAAACATTATAAACCACAGTCTCTATGTTAATCACTGTCATCACATTAACATACATTACAAACCACAGTCACTAGGTCCATCACTGTCACCACATTAACAAACATTACAAACCACAGTCACTAGGTTAATCACTGTCATCAAATTAACAAACATTATAAACCACAGTCACTATGTTCATCACAGTCATCACATTAACAAAAATTACAAACCACAGTCACTAGGTTCATCACAGTCATCACATTACCAAATATTACAAACCACAGTCACAAGGTTCATAACTGTCATTACATTAACAAACATTACAAACCACAGTCACTAGGTTCATTACTGTCATCACATTAACAAACATTATAAACCACAGTCTCTAGGTTTATCACTGTCACCACATCAACAAACATTATAAACCACAGTAACTAAGTTCATTACTGTCATCACATTAACAAACATTACATACCACAGTCACTAGGTTCATCACTGTCATTACATTAACAACCATAACAAACCACAGTCACTAGGTTCATCACTGTCATCACATTAACAACCATTATTAACCACAGTCACTATGTTCATCACTGTCACCACATTAACAAACATTATAAACCACAGTCACTAGGTTCATCACTGTCATCACATTAACAAACATTACAAACCACAGTCACAAGGTTCATAACTGTCATCACATTAACAAACATTATAAACCACAGTCTCTAGGTTCATCACTGTCACCACATCAACAAACATTATAAACCACAGTAACTAGGTTCATTACTGTCATCACATTAACAAACATTACTTACCACAGTCACTAGGTTCATCACTGTCATTACATTAACAATCATAACAAACCACAGTCACTAGGTTCATCACTGTCATCACATTAACAACCATTACAAACCACAGTCACTATGTTCATCACTGTCACCACATTAACAAACATCATTAACCACAGTCACTAGGTTCATCACTGTCATCACATTAACAATCATTATAAACCACAGTCACTAGGTTCATCACTGTCATCACATTAACAACCATTACAAACCACATTCACTAGGTTTATCACTGTCACCAAATTAACAAACATTACAAACCAATGTCATTAGGTTCATCACTGTCATCACATTATTACACATTACAAACCATAGTCACTAGGTTTATCAAAGTCATCACATTAACAAACATTATAAACCAGAGTCACTAGGTTCATCACTGTCATCACTTTAACAAACATTACAAACCACAGTCACTAGGTTCATCACTGTCATCACATTAACAACCATTGCAAACCACATTCACTAGGTTCATCACTGTCATCAAATTAACAAACATTACAAACCAATGTCACTAGGTTCATCACTGTCATCACATTACCAACCATTACAAACCACATTCACTAGGTTCATCACTGTCATCACATTAACAATCATTATAAACCACAGTCACTAGGTTCATCACTGTCATCACATTAACAAACATTACAAACCACAGTCACTAGGTTCATCACTGTCATCACATTAACAAACATTACAAACCACAGTCACTAGCTTCATCACTGACATCACATTAACAAACAATACACACCACAGTCACTAGGATCATCACTGTCATCACATTACCAAACAATACAAACCACAGTCACTAGCTTCATCACTGTCATCACATTACCAAACAATACAAACCACAGTCACTAGGTTCATTACTGTCATCACATTAACAAACAATACAAACCACAGTCACTAGGTTCATAACTGTCATCATTTTAACAAACAATACAAACCATAGTCACTAGGTTCATCACTGTCATCACATTAACAAACATTACAAACCACTGTCATTATGTTCATCACTGTCATCACATTAACAAACATTACAAACCACAGTCACTAGGTTCATCACTGTTACCACATTAACAAACATTACAAACCACAGTCACTAGGTTCATCACTGTCACCACATTAACAAACATTACAACCCACAGTCACTAGGTTCATCACTGTCATCACATTAACAACCATTACAAACCACAGTCATTAGGTTCATCACTGTCATCACATTAACAAACACTACAAACCACAGTCAGTAGGTTCATCACTGTCATCACATTAACAAACATTACAAACCACAGTCAGTAGGTTCATCACTGTCATCACATTAACAAACATTACAAACCACAGTCACTAGGTTCATCACTGTCATCACATTAACAAACATTACAAACCACAGTCACTAGGTTCATCACTGTCATCACATTAACAAACATTACAAACCACAGTCACTAGGTTCATCACTGTCATCACATTAACAAACCTTATAAACCATAGTCACTAGGACCATCACTGTCATCACGTTAAAAAACATTACAAACCACAGTCACTATGTTCATCACTGTCAACACATTAACAAACATTACAAACCAGAGTCACTATGTTCATCACTGTCTAACATTAACAAACATTACAAACCACAGTCAGTAGGTCCATCACTGTCATCACATTAACAAACATTATAAACCACAGTCAGTAGGTTCATCACTGTCACCACATTAACAAACATTACAAACCACAGTCACTAGGTTCATCACTGTAACCACATTAACAAACATTACAAACCACAGTCACTTGGTTCATCACTCTCACCACATTAACAAACAATACAAACCACAGTCACTATGTTCATCACTGTCATTACATTAACAAACATTACAAACTACAGTCACTAGGTTCATCACTGTAATCACATTAACAAACATTACAATGAACTGTCACTAGGTTCATCACTGTCACCACATTAACAAACATTACAAACCACAGTCACTAGGTTCATCACTGTCATCACATTAACAAAGATTGTAAACCACAGTCACTAGGTTCATCACTGTCACCACATTAACAAAGATTATAAACCACAGTCACTAGGTTCATCACTGTCATCACATTAACAAACATTACGAACCACAGTCACTAGGTTCATCACTGTCATCACATTAACAAACATTACAAACCACAGTCACTAGGTTCATCACTGTCATCACATTAATAAATATTATAAACTACAGTCACTAGGTTCATCACTGTCATCACATTAACAAACATTACAAACCACAGCCACTAGGTTCATCACTGTCATCACATTAACAAACATTACAAACAACGGTCACTAGGTTCATCACTGTCATCACATTAACAAACATTACAAACCACAGTCACTATGTCCATCACTGTCATCACATTAACAAATATAACAAACCACAGTCACTAGGATCATCACTGTCATCACATTAACAAACATTACAAACCACAGTCACTATGTCCATCACTGTTACCACATTAACAAACATTACAAACCACAGTCACTAGGTTCATCACTGTCATCACATTAACAAACATTACAAACCACAGTCACTAAATTTATCACTGTCACCACATTAACAAACATTATAAACCACAGTCACTAGGTTCATCACTCTCACCACATTAACAAACATTACAAACCACAGTCATTAGGTTCATCACTGTCACCATATTAACAAACATTACACACCACAGTCACTAGGTCCATCACTGTCATCACATTAACAAACATTATAAACCACAGTCACTAGGTCCATCACTGTCATCACATTAACAAACATTATAAACCACAGTCACTATGTTCATCACCGTCATCACATTAACAAACATTATAAACCACAGTCACTAGGTCCATCACTGTCATCACATTAACAAACATTATAAACCACAGTCACTAGGTTCATCACTGTCATCACATTAACAAACATAACAAACCACAGTCACTAGGTTCATCACTGTCATCACATTAACAAACATTACAAACAACAGTCACAAGGTTCATCACTGTCATCACATTCACCAACATTATAAACCACAGTCACTAGGTTCATCACTGTCATCACATTAACAAACATTATAAACCACATTCACTAGGTTCATCACTGTCATCACATTAACAAACATTATAAACCACAGTCACTATGTTCATCACTGTCATCACATTAACAAACATTATAAACCACAGTCACTAGGTCCATCACTGTCATCACATTAACAAACATTACAAACCACAGTCACTAGGTTCATCACTGTCATCACATTTACCAACATTACAAACTACAGTCACTAGGTTCATCACTGTCAACACATTAACAAACATTATAAACAACAGTCACTATGTTCATCACTGTCATCACATTAACAAACATTATAAACCACAGTCACTAGGTCCATCTCTGTCATCACATTAACAAACATTACAAACCACAGTCACTAGGTTCATCACTGTCATCATTTTTACCAACATTACAAACTACAGTCACTAGGTTCATCACTGTCAACACATTAACAAACATTATAAACCACAGTCACTATGTTCATCACTGTCATCACATTAACAAACATTATAAACCACAGTCACTAGATCCATCACTGTCATCACATTAACAAACATTACAAACCACAGTCACTAGGTCCATCACTGTCATTACATTAACAAACATTACAAACCACAGTCACTAGGTTCATCACTGTCATCACATTTACCAACATTACAAACTACAGTCACTAGGTTCATCACTGTCAACACATTAACAAACATTATAAACCACAGTCACTATGTTCATCACTGTCATCACATTAACAAACATTATAAACCACAGTCACTAGGTCCATCACTGTCATCACATTAACAAACATTACAAACCACAGTCACTAGGTCCATCACTGTCATCACATTAACAAACATTATAAACCACAGTCACTATGTTCATCACTGTCATTACATTAACAAACATCATAAACCACAGTCACTATGTTCATCACTGTCATCACATTAACAAACATTACAAACCACAGCCACTATGTTCATCACTGTCATCACATTAACAAACATTACGCACCACAGTCACTAGGTTCATCACTGTCACCACATTAACAAACATTACAAACCACAGTGACTAGGTTCATCACTGTCATCACATTAACAAACATTACAAACCACAGTCACTATGTTCATCACTGTCATCACATTAACAAACATTACAAACAACAGTCACTATGTTCATCAACGTCATCACATTAACAAAAATTACGAACCACAATCACTAGGTTCATCACTGTCATCACATTAACAAACATTACAAACCACAGTAATTATGTTCATCAACGTCATCACATTAACAAACATAACAAACCACAGTCACTAGGTTCATCACTGTCGTCACATTAACAAACATAACAAACCACAGTCACTAGATTCATCACTGTCATCTCATTAACAACATTACAAACCACAGTCACTAGGTTCATCACTGTAATCACATTAACAAACATTACAAACCACAATCACTAGGTTCATCACTGTCACCACATTAACAAACATTACAAACCACATTCACTATGTTCATCACTGTCATCACATTAACGATCATTACATACCACAATCACTATGTTCATCACTGTCATCACATTAACAAACATTACAAACCACAGTCACTATGTTCATCACTGTCGTCACATTAACAAACATTACAAACCACAGTCACTAGATTCATCACTGTCATCACATTAACAAACATTATAAACCGCAGTCACTAGGTTCATCACTGTCAACACATTATCAAATATTGCAAACCCCAGTCACTAGTTTCATCACTGTCATCACATTAACAAACATTACAAACCACAGTCACTATTTTCAAAACTGTCATCACATTAACAGACATTAAAAATCACAGTCACTAGGTTTATCACTTTCGCCACATTAGCAAACATTACAAACCACAGCAACTAGGTTCATCACTGTCATCTTCGGGGCCACAATCCATTTGTCCGTTGCACCATTCAGAAGGTGACAAACATATGTTACTGATATTGCACTTCCATTTGTAAATCGGACACGGATAATGCACTAAATGATCTGTGAAGTAAAAGCAGTATTCAGTATTATAAAAAGTTAAATACAAATGTGCACTCAAGTTAACATTTAGTATTCATTTTAGACATTTTGATGAATTTCATCTGAATTTTCTGACAGGGTAATGGTATGTGCAAGATATTCGCCCATAATTTTTACTTCGATTGTTTGTTTCAATGGTATTATTTTCAAATATCTTAATGCCGTCTCAAACATTAATTTTATGGATGTTTCAAATGGTCGACATCATTAACTTGGAATAACTTAATGCCAACCCAATAATTCATTTTATTGATGTTTCAAACGGTCGCAATTATTAACTTGAAATAACTTAATGGCGTCTCACAAATTCATTTTATTGATGTTATAACAGGTCGCCATTATAAACAAAGTTACAGACCGCAGTCATTTTCATCAGTACCATCACCAGGTCCACATTGGTTGTACTCACCTCACCACGAAATAAGAGGACTGATTGATATGTTGCGAGCCTTGTATTGCAATATTCTAATTTTATCAACCATTTTGCATTATTTTTCTACATAATGATATTAACTTCAAATAATCTAATGCTGTCCCTAAAATTAAATTCATTAATTATATAAATTGTCGCCATTATGCACAAAGTTACAAACCACAGTCCTTTTCATCAGCACCATCACCATCACCACAATCATTATCCCCGTTACACCAGCGCAATGACCACAGACATTTTTTAGATATAGGGCATCTCCTATCTCCTTGATCACATGTATCGGACTCTGAAACAGAATGAAGAAAACTATCTGATTTATCATTAAGATATGAGATATCATTATTAAACTTTATGTACTAATGTAATAATTTCAGATGACCATGCAATCATTTTAACGAGTAATGCCTTAACTATCATGAGGGTTAAAAGAGGATATCCAGTTGACCATGCACTCATTTTGACGAGTAGTGTCTATCTTTCATGAGGGTTAAAAGAGGATATCCAGTTGACCATGCACTCATTTTGACAGATTCTTATATATGACAAATAGGTTTCAATACGCCGAGCCATTATAAGGCGACGTCCTGGTTCAAAATGACGTTGTTCGTGCTATTGTTTATCCTTTCTTAGAAGAATATGATTTTTCATAAATATAGAAATAAAAAAAAATCATTTCAAAAAGGTATTCTGTCACAAGGCTTTTCTCCTCATCCAAAACCAATGGATAGCAAGATACATGTACTAAGCCTGTGTATTGTATATAACATGTGATACTTACATTCAAGTATTATTAATTTTCTTTGCGTATTCATTTGTCTGAATACATTCTATTCGTTTATAATTCTATTCATAAGATAAACATCTTGTTTTCATCGCCCCATTTCATTCGGGACCGTTTTAATTTCTTTATCAACTTGACGTTTAAATGGCCAAATGCATCACGTGACGTCATTTGCTTAAAACTGTTGTAGGCGTTAATATTACAGATATAATGGGTAAATATTATAAAATGGTTTACAGAATTCACTTTTTGATACGTTCTATTTCCAATTGATATATTGATGAAAAAATGGAGTAATTTAGATGAACTGTTCAGGAGATGTAAATCCAAATAGAGCACAGAGGGTTCTCTTGCCAGCATTTTGTAACAAAATCTGGATGGGGTTAGGTAGTAATTTTGTATTAAACTTAAAATTTTGTGCGATGATTGCTACATTTATTTTTATTTTTAAACGATATGTTAACTTAGATTAAGGTAGCAATTTTTCCGCTCATTGGAATGTTAACAAAGTACTTAAACCCGTCATTTACTGGTTGGACTCTAAAAAGAATGACGTCAAGAATAATGCCTAAAATTGTATAATATTTACTATTTCATACAATTTGACGTACAAGTATTGATGTATTTTCTATTTTTCATTTGTTTCAGACCTTCTTTCGTTATTAAAAGAATGACCATAATATTATACATTCATGCATCAGGTTTAAAATAACAGGGGTCTATCGATGATATGATGCAAATCTGTCGAAAATTCTAGAAAAAATGGACATGTACTTATTTGGAACGTCATAATTCCATTGGAAGCTCGTTGACATATACTTATTTCATTAAAATACTATACATTATATTGTTCTCTACCAACAGAAATAATAGAACTTAAGCTGTAATGTTTAATAGTTTGTTTTGGAAAGAGTTTATCTATGAACCTTAAGCAAATCTTATCCATTATGAAATCAATGAAAATCTGTTTTCTAGTGCATTTCTTTTCATCCTTTTTCAGATGATTAATGTTTTTTTTTTTTGGTATTTAATCAATAACTGAAGTGTTTTGGGTGGAAAGGGGTAATTTTTTCATTAAAAATCACTGATTTCTGGAGAATATTTAAAATATCTATTGGATTTGTTTAAAATGATAGCAGGAATGTATTTTCAACTGTAATTGTTTAGATTCATTCATAAATTACATATTTGAAACAAAAAGGGTATATCTTCTACAGTAACTTTATTTTGGTCAAAATGCTTGTTTTCTGTTTTAAAATAACAGATTTCTGGAAAAATTCTATAAATTCATTATCTTAGCCAGAATTATAGATTCAATGCTACTTTCATATTGAAAAATAGTAATCTAATCACATAAAAATAAAATAATGTAACAATTCATTAAATTCAGCATTTTTGGAGTAAATTTGTATTTTTCCTGCAAAAACCGCTTATTTTAGAAAATTATTATTGTTTCTTCTAGTCAACCTAATCTGACACATTTTAGCTTTGATAGGAAGCTGTTTCTTATAAAAAGTGGATAGGAATGTCATTTGAGATTTGAAATTCAATTTACATGCTATGTGGGGACAAGAAAGCTAATATTTGTGTAAAAATAACTTATTTCTTTATATAATTTGTTAAATTTAATATATTATAAATCAAAGCAGGAGAGGTTTAAATGATCAAGTGAAATCATTCTGGAGATATTGCATTGATTATGTTGCTATTTTTTGGGGGGGACTGCGTGAATTTTTATTTAAAAATCGCCGATTTCTGGAAAATCTTTATAACTTTGAAATGCCACATTATTTATGGTATTCAGAAGAGTTGACTGGGTACATGTAATACAAAAAAATGTATCATAGTTTTTCGTTCTATGTGATATAATGTAATGACGTGCACTTTATGGTATCATTCGTCTATTTGTTTGATATTTTGGCAATACATATGTTTTATATAAAGAAAAAGCTGAAATCAAGTAAATTACTACAGAAAGTTTTATTTCACAAATTATCACTTTTATGATCTTGACTTCCTATCAAATTGCTTATTTTTTCTTAATTTACCTATCAATATATTCAAATCTTGTGACGTATTGTTATATTTGTGACAAAAATATAAAACCAAATGGAAAAGCAAGCACTTAACCGAAAATGTAATAAACATATTTAGAAGTTATTTTTAATGTTAAATGCTTGCTAATATGTATTTTAATGTAATGCACCTTACCCCACATATAACAATATTACACAAAATTGAAGTAAAATGATGAATAAGTATAAAGAATAAACTGTCAAATAGCAAAAAAAAAGATAATAATAGTGGTAATTTCAAAAATAAGACTTTTTGTAATGAAGGGGTAGGGGTAAAATCTGCTGTTTTTGACCCCAGTTTTTGCTATTTTCATATATTGTTTTCATACTGATTGTTATTTTTTCAATAGGGGTTGATATATTGATGTTTATTAAAATGAATAGAATAAAGATATTATAAATGTGTATGAGAGTTGCTCACTATTACATGTACCAAAATTAATGATAAAATATTAACAACCACATTTCAAAATCATACTTTAAAGTATATATAGAGCAAACACGTTTTACAAAGTCATACCTTTCATAAACATCTAGAATATTGAAAGTGATTTCTCATGTGAGTTTGAACGTGTTACATGCCCTTGCTCTATGGTATGCAGGTATGTTTGTCTCTTGTCGAAAAAATATGAATTTCTATCGTGAAGACATAGATCTATATTTTCAATCGTTTTGCCCTAAAAAGTAGGGTTTTAGAGAAACCACATGAAATATGTGCTTTTTTTTGTTTACAAGAAGCATGTTGAATGAGAAAATATGATTTTTCAAAAATTTTGATCGGGGCCAAAATTGTCACTCTTGCCCCTACCTCTTTTCTATGTATTTATATAAAACTTTTTTTTTTGCCCAATATTATCAAACAAATTAACAAAGGATACCTAAAACTCATATATCTTACAACGATAAATTATGATATACCCAAGGTTACACTTTTGAATATCATAAATAATGTAACATTTCATAGTAATAAAGATTTTCCAGAAATCGGCGATTCTTAAATAAAAATTCAGGCATCCCCCCATAAATAGCAAAATAATCAAACCAATTTCTTCTAGCTCATTTAACTTTATAACTTAAATGCCAATAAATCATAGGAAATCTTTTCTGTTTCGATTTACTAAAATATACAAATTTTAAAAAGAAATAAGTGATTTTTGCACAAATATTAGTTTGTTTGCCCCAAAATAGCATAGAAATTAAATTTCAGTTCTCACATGGCATTCCTATCACTTCATAACAAGAAACAGCATCCTATCAAATATATCACGTGTCAATTCGGGTAGATTAAAGAAAATAGTAATTATTTTCTCAAAATAAGTGGTTTTTGAACAAAAAATACAAATTTTGTCCAAAGTAAAGTACAAAATATACCCTTTTTGTTTCAAACATATAATTTATTAACGAATCTCAACAATTACAGTTGAAAATACATTCCTGCTATCATTTTAAACAAATCCAATAGATTCAATAAATATTTTCCAGAAATCAGCTATTTTTGAATGAAAAATACATTTTTTGACGAAAGATCACAAGAAAAACATATATAATCTGAAAAAGTATGAAAAGGTACACTAGAAAACAACTTTCAATCATTGATTTCATAATGGATAATGGATTTTTAAATCATAGATTTCTGAATGAAAACACAGATTTTTATTAAAAAAAAACCAAACACTTTCGAGAATTTTGCAAAAATCTATGAATATGAAATAAATGTCATTTAATAAGGAAAACTTTCAAGATATTTTAAAAAAAAAATCACTGAACAAATGTATGCAATAATGCGGAATTGAGAAGCAAGAAGAAATAAAAGATTCCCTTCAAATTCTGTGATATTTTGCAAAAAGATCTGCAATTTAACACCAAAACACACAATAAAAATAGAAATTGAAACGTATAACTTATTTTAACCAAAAGAGCACCAAAATACTGTATATTAACATTTTCTAATTTTTAAAACCATCATCCAAGTAAGATTAAAAATAAAATTCCTATTTTCGGTGATTTTTATTTCAAAAAGTCGCATTTCCCACCATAAATAATATTTCCTTACATATTTAAGTCTCAGATTTTTCATAATATGTTATGCCCTACATAATTACGTGACAAAAAGATTAGAAACTATTTCTGTTGCAATGTGTTCACGGTTTGGCTATTTCTTCTCAAAATTCACTGGACTATTAGAATTCACAATTTACAAGCATGTCTGAACATCAGATTTGAGTCTATATTTGAAGACCCTGTTATTATCACAGAGCTAACCTTCATCAGAGAGCTAACGTAATCACACCAGCAGACAAGGCTTAATGATGACTTAAAGAAGATCCTGACGACAATCTCCACAGCACTCACAAAAGAACATTAAATTGAGCATCAACGGACCCCTAGCAACCTAGAGATAGGATAAGGTGCCGTGGAAGAGTAGTTATCCCTTATTGGCTAGACACACTGGCCGTCGATGTTCACCTACGGAACTGAAAACAATGGCCAAAAAACATGCACTGGTGGAAGTTATGTCTATATAGAATAACTACACATTTACTTTCAAAAAAGTACTATTTCGATGGCCTTGTTAAAGAGTTGGGTTTGAATTGGACACCTTGAAATCCAACTTACCCTCCAATATAGCTGTCTGTCTCGGTTTTAATAGATAACCACAAATCAGCTCCGACCCGCTTCCTTTGGCTTTGACACACCAAATTTAGATTTAGATTTATACATACTTATATTGCAAACCTAATATGCATAAAATCCGTACAAACAACGTTTCATCACTGGTTCCTAAAAATGCTCAACCAAATCTGTATCGATCTTAGACAATGCATTGTCCATCAATAATCCAAATTCGCGGATTACCTCAATAGTATCTATCCTTCGGAGCTTGAAGTAAGAGAAACTGCAGAGATAAATAAATCAGCATCGCATTTGGACATAATGTTGTCCTACGACACTGATGGTCACATGAACACTTCACTTTATGACAAACGTGACGACTTCAATTTCAGCATCACAAACTTTCCTTTTCTGAGAAGCAAAATCCCTTCGTCGTCTGCTTATGGCGTGTTAATATCTCAGTTGATACGCTATGCCAGAGCAACTACCAAATATAAGGATGTTTTTCTCTGAGAGCTAGGCGTCTTTCAGGTAAGCTTCTCAGTCAGGGATAACTTTTTGACCGACTAACATCGTCACTGAGGAAGTTCTACGGTTGGGAGCTCGTCGTACACTATGTTGTCCCACTGTCAAGAATGGTTGATGATATTCTGTCATATACCATTAAAACTATCCAACCAATGATTTACACTATATTTTCCGAAACGGAAGAAACTGGATGGGACAATTGTACCAGATGAAGCGGTGGGTGTTGCAGGCAAGCAGAAGATGATTACTCTTCCTGGGCACCTGGTTTCACTGCGATATCGGGAGGTCGCTTCTTTTCATGTGGTGGAGTTTTTTTTTTTTTTACTTTGCCTTCGTTCCTATTTTATTCTGATTTTGTATGCCCTCGGTTCGTAAGTTAGGTCTAAACTAAATTTGAATCACGTAGATTAAGACTATTTGAAGGGGATTCCCATGCACTAGATTAATTGCGTATCTAACATCATTCGACTGCCAATGATCAACTGACCTCATTTCGAGTTCATTTGAAAAAAAAACTACAGATGTCACCAAAGAAGAAAGGTAAAAATAAAGTGAAAAACATGAAGTCGACGCATCGGCGAATGTTACTAATTTGTAAAGCACAATCATAGATTTTGGAACACCCTGTGTAGCACTATTATATTTTGTGGAACACATTGTATATCACTATTGTAGATTGTGGAACACCTTGTGTAGCACTATAATACGCAGTGGAACACCTTGTGTAGCACTATTAAAGATTGTGGAACAACCTGTGTAGAACTATCAAAAATTGTGGAACACATTGTATAGCACTATTGTAGATTGTGGAACAATTGTGTATTATTACTATGAATTGTGGAACACATTTTGTAGGACTGTTATATATTGTGGAACACATTGGATAGAACTAATATAGATAGTGGAGCTCCTTATGTAGCACTTTTATAGATTGTGTAATACCTTGTGTAGAACTATTATAGATTATAACACCTTGTGTAGAACTATAATTATAGATTGTGGAACACCTTTTGTAGCACTAGTATGGATTATGGAACACCTTGTGTAGCACTACTATACAATGTGGAGTACCTTGTGTAGCACTAGTATAGATTGTGGCACAACTTGTGTAGCACTGTTGTAGATGTGTAGCACCCTTATAGATTATGGAACACTTTGTGAAGCACTATTATAAATTGTGTAACACCTTATTTAGCACTAGTATAGATTATGGAACACCTTGTGTAGCACTACTATAGATTACGGCACACCTTATGTAGCACTATTACAGATTGTGTAATACCTTTGGCAGCACTATTATAGATTTTGTAACACATTGTGTAGCACTGTCATAGATCGTGTAACACCTTGTGATGCACTATTATAGATTCTGGAACACCTTTTGTAGCACTATTATAGATTGTGGAACATGCACCTTGTGTAGCAGTATTATAGATTGTGAAACACCTTTTGTAGCACTATTATAGATTGTGGAACATGCACCTTGTGAAGGAGTATTATAGATTGTGAAACACTTTGTGTAACACTATTAAAGATTGTTGAACACATTGTGTAGCACAATTAAAGATTGTGTTTTACCTTTTGTAGCACTATTATAGATTGAGGATCACCTTGTGTAGCACTATTATAGATTGTGGCACACCTTTTGTAGCACTATTATAGATTGTTGAACCCATTGTGTAGCACTATTATAGATTATGTAACACCTTGTGTAGCACTATTATAGATTGTGTAACACCTTGTGTGGCACTATTATAGATTGTGTAACACATTGTGTAGCACTGTTATAGATTGTGTAACACATTGTGTAGTGCAATTATAGCTTGTGTAACACCTTGTGTAGTACAATTATAGATTGTGTAACACCTTGTGTAGCACTATTATAGATCGTGTAACACCTTGTGTAGCACTATTATAGATCGTGTAACACCTTGTGTAGCACTGTTATACATTGTGGGTCACCTTGTGTAGCACTGTTATACATTGAGGAACACCTTGTGTAGCACTGTTATAGATTGTGTAACACCTTGTGTAGCACTGTTATAGATTGAGGAACACCTTGTGTGTCACTATTATAGATTGTGTAACACCTTGTGTAGCACTATTATAGATTGAGGAACATCTTGTGTAGCACTGTTGTAGATTGTGTAACACCTTGTGTAGCACTGTTATAGATTGTGTAACACCTTGTATAGCACTATTATAGATTGTGGAACATCTTGTGTAGCACTATTATAGATTGAGGAACACCTTGTGTAGCACTATTACAGATTGTGTAACACCTTGTGTAGCACTGTTATAGATTTTGTAACACCTTGTGTAGCACTGTTATAGATTGTGTAACACATTGTGTAGCACTATTATAGATTGTGGAACATCTTGTGTAGCACTATTATAGATTGAGGAACACCTTGTGTAGCACTATTACAGATTGTGTAACACCTTGTGTAGCACTGTTATAGATTTTGTAACACCTTGTGTAGCACTGTTATAGATTGCGTAACACATTGTGTAGCACTATTATAGATTTTGGAACATCTTGTGTAGCACTATTATAGATTGAGGAACACCTTGTGTAGCACTGTTATAGATTGTGTAGCACCTTGTGAGTCACTATTATAGATTGTGGAACACTTTGTGTGGCACTATTATAGATTGTGGAACATCTCGTGTAGCACTATTATAGATTGTGGAACACCTTGTGTAGCACTGTTATAGATTGTGTAACACCTTGTGTGTCACTATTATAGATTGTGTAACACCTTGTGTAGCACTATTATAGATTGAGGAACATCTTGTGTAGCACTGTTGTAGATTGTGTAACACCTTGTGTAGCACTATTATAGATTGTGTAACACCTTGTGTAGCACTGTTATAGATTGTGTAACATCTTGTGTAGCACTATTATAGATTGTGTAACACCTTGTGTAGTACTATTATAGATTGTGTAACACCTTGTGTAGCACTATTATAGATTGTGGAACACCTTGTAAAGCACTATTATAGATTGTGTAACACCTTGTGTAGCACTATTGTAGATTGTGGATCACCTTGTGTAGCACTTATAGATTGTTGAATACCTTGTGATGCACTTGTATACCTTGTGTAGCACTATCATAGATTGTTGAACCTATTGTGTAGCACTATAATAGACTGTGGAACACCTTGTGTAGCACTATCATAGATTATGGAACACCTTGTTTAGCACTATTATAGATTTTGGAACACATTGTGTATCACTATTATAGATTTTGGAATACCTTGTGTAGCACTTATAGATTGCGGAACGTCATGTGTAGCAGTTAATGAGTTTGGACCTCTTTATGAATTTGCAATATACTTGGAAACGGTTGATTGACACCCATATAGGAAAAGTAACGACCCCTCCCCCAAATATCTTTTATTTTGATTGTTTTTTGAATAACTTGAAATAACTTAATGCCGTCGATTAAATTAAATCCATTGATGTTACTAAACACCGTAGCGTATCACGTGATATGAAAAAAAATCTCTTGCATGGGAATCCCCTTCGATTAGCAAGGTAAATGCTGTCTAAATCTACATTATATGAATTTATTCTAGGCCTATTATATGATCATCGTTATAAATCATATGATGGTTATCTATTCTGGTCAAGAATAGAGGTATTCACAGAGAACACTTGAACAGAAAGTTTTGTTTATTTACGTGCACCATATCATAACATGTAAACAAAATAGAAAATTTTCTGTTAAAGTGTTCTCTAAATATTCTTCTATTCTTGACCAGAAAAGATTACTATCATATTTATAGTAGTGATGCTCATATGATTGGCGTAAACTATTTTCATATAAAGTAGATTTAGACAGTATTTACTTAGTTTAATCGAAGGGGATTCCCTTGTAAGAGATATAGGAAATAAAGGTGTTTCGTGATTCTAACACAATTTCAGTGGTAATTTTGTCTACCTTTGATCCTTCTTAATTTGTTAATGATATCACCATTAAATGCAGGTTGCGAAATACCCTAATAGTAAACGTCTTCAAATTCAATAGCATCATTTAAGAACATATTAACCTTAAACCTGTGTAAAGCGGTGCGGACTTACAAGCCATACTTCGTACTTCGCGTTGTCTGATTAATTAAAGGTCTGTACTTCTTATAGAAAGAAAACATCGCTGAAATTTTACAAAGTTTATTTAACGAAACATTGCTTGACAGAATCCATAGCATGCGAGAAAGTTAATATGACAATTGAAAATGACGTATTGCATTTAAACAAGGGAGGGGAAATGCACTATATGATGGATAATTCTAGATAAATTCGTGTTCATCTCTCAAAGATAAGGTTGTCTCAAACTCTTCAAAAGCATCTGAAATTATATGATGACAGGCCTATATGATGGATAATTCTAGATAAATTCGTGCTCATTTCTCACAGATAAGGTTGTCTCAAACTCTTCAAAAGCATCTGGAATTATGAGGGATTGTACGTAAATGTACTCAATATGCTGCTACTGTAACTAACAATCATTTCTCCTACTCAGAGATAAAACCAACTTGTAATTAACTTCTTATCAATCTCTGGACTTTCCAAGTATTGAATAATCAATATTACAATTAATCATGATAAATTTGAAAAACTATTTCCCATGAAATCTTAAGATAAACTTATTAACTGAGATTTCTTGAATCTGTCTCTAATCTTATTTCAGATATCATTATGTGAATCGATATAAACATCATCCCATTTTCATGCTAGGGTATTAATTTACTTTCGTGTTCTGATTAAGGCATCGGTTCACTTTAGAGTTATTCCTCTTTCTACAGTGTGCAAATTCCCGAACATAAAGTAATCATTCACCATACATATTGTGGGGGAGAGGCCATATGGTTACACATGGACCAGACATTCACGTTTTGGGTACTCAACTCTCGTCAGTGATCCTAAATCTTAACAATGTAATATTGCAAAAGAGTGTGAAAATTAGTATTTCAAAACATTTACCGAAAGACGGAGCAGGATGGATGGGATAAAATGCTACATGACCCTTGTTTAAAGTAATATACTCTGTTGCTTAAATGGGTTCGGATTTCAAAAAGAAGCAGTGGTCCATAATTTTTGTAAACTCTCCAGAAAATCTTTACAAGTTTTTGAAAGAAAAACCCTGGACCTAAACTTGTCTTTGTATTTCGATTTTTTTTAAAGTATTTAGAAAATTTAGAACCTCCTTCTAAAAGATGTTAAAGATATTAGATAACCAGTGTGAAGTTTTATTTTTGATTACAATAGAGTCACCTCTGACATGACTCAGGTCGTACTTCATCCAACTACGCTAACACTGTATATCTTTACGAACCAACTGGTTATATAATCACTGGAGACCTGTCAATCAAGACTCGTGGCCTCGTAGACTTCTAGTTAAGGGGTCAAAGTATAGATAGATTTTATCAAATATCAGGAATACTTAGTGCTAAATGAGGCGATGGAAGTATATATACAAAAACCACACTCTCTCAGTGACTTGAAAAGCCTTATTTTAGCCATTGTAGATATCCAAATTGACAATGTTTACAAAAAAATCCATCTTTATTCGGAAGCACCATCAAGTTCGACTAAATGTAATTAATCTCTACCTCACTGGCAGACAAGGTAGCAATGAGATGAAGATAATCCTGACGACAATCTCAACAGCCCTCACAATAGAGCACCAAAATGAGCATCGGCGGACCCCTGGCATGCTAGAGGTGGGATCAGGTGCCCGGGAGGAGTAAGCATCCCCTGTTTGGCTAGCCGTACCCGCCGTCGATGTCCACGCACGAAAATGAAAACAATATCTTAAAACATGCACTGTCTGAGGTTATGTCTATATAGAAAGTGCTTTGGCGACCATGTCAGGGAAAGACAACACTATAATCATTTCAAAGCGCTGGAACATATCAGTATTATTTTCTACCACCAACACTTATAAAAAAGCATTGAAACTTATCCTTACATTTTACTTTAGCACCAATTTTCAATTCTCTATTTCGAAATAAGACTGTCTGCCTCAAAATCACAAATCTCCTAAAGCTTGCAAATTCTAATTTACTGCTAACTCGAACAATTGTACTACTAGAGTTTTATCGAGATATTTGACACCAACGTTAACAGCAATGAAAGATTATGTATCAAAAAGGTCTGAAACTACAATCAATAATAGCGACATGAGTTATTTTTCGAAAATGTGATGTGATCGACAAATTAGATGAATTAAGGAGATGTTGAACACTTGGACGCCAAATTATATTTTTCTAAAAATAAATTCTGAAATGATATATTTCTTGTTTGCCCTTGACTATATAAACTAACATTTGATTCTATCCACAGGAATATTTTCTACGAGACTTTGAAATCTGCATTAATCGACGCGTTCGTGAATTTCTTGATGACGTCATCATATTGAAAGTGTCATTCCGGTTCTCGTAAAGCTATTAGAAATTAATTTTTATTTAACTTCCAAAATATCCATAAATGTATTGCACTTACATACGGAAAAGATAAGATGAATTGTGTTTTAAACACAGGCAGGATACATGAATAAAAGATGACACTGTCGCAATTTGCAATTTCGAGCCAATTTACTGTAGTTGCTAGTTAATTATTAGAAATCCTGTGGATGAATCTTTGTCAAAAACTATCACAATTATCAAGAATGGCCAGAGATGATCTCATGATTAAATGGGGAAAATTGAATTTAGGATTTAAATATTACATGGCTTTATATTTTCCCATTTTTCTTCCAAAATCGTCTATTTTCAATGAAGTGACATCCGCTTTCCTGTAACGTAAATTTGTCAACGAATACACCGTGATGAAGATTGAATTGTCTATCTTATACATGCTAAGTTTCAATGCAATACGTTCAGTAATAATGTTTTTATTGCATTTTGAATGCGAAGGTTTTGACGCTATTTTTCCCGATAACGTCAAAATGACGTGGTTGGCTCATGGATAAAACTCCCAAAGTCCTAAATTTCGAAAATCGGCATAATTTCTTCAAATGACGCCGGAAATTATTCAAACTTCATCAGGATACTCAAATGCGTATATCAATCAGAGTATCAAATGCTTTAAGGGAGTTCAGACTGTACTTTTCCTAGGAAGCGAGAAAACAAAAAATGCCGCCGCCATCTTGGTGTTCAAACCCTCCTTAATTTTAAAGCCGAATCTTGCATATAATAGGCCTGAGATACATAGTTTCTCCTTCGATGACTTGGTTCCATTTTTGAATGAGCCTCTAGGCCTGCATTGTATTCGTACCAAATTATACTCTGTTCCTTTACGGAAGTTACACGAAATCTACGATTATACGAAGGACCTCGCATATACCGATACACGTTCCCTAGAATACAGACTACAAGGAGTTATCTTGGACATTTCTACTTTTCGTTTATTTCAAGCAGTTAGATCAGATAAATCAGAGGAGAAAACAAACCGCCCTTTCATTGAAGTAAGATTTTCAAACAAAGGTATTGATAACTTGAATCTTGGTCAAATTTTGAATCACAAAACTGTCACAGAAAAAATCCCACCATATTTCAAAAGAAAAGAAACTCCTTGTATTTCCTATAGCTACACACCAACAGTTGCATCTAAAATTTACATTACAAACGATTCCTGCAGTGTATTGATTTAAGTAATCCCCCACTACATCCACTTCCCTGCGAATGTTCTTCATCGGATTTCAACTACTCTCCTTGTGGACACGTTATTACTGGTTACCTTAGTATAGTCAAGAACGACAAGTTGAGAGCATTGTTAATAAAGGGTCCCAAATACGGAGAAAGTATTCCCTTTACATGGAACCAAAATGTTAAAATTATCATGGATTCTTGTGGGGAATATGCAAGACGTTGGGCAAAGAAAGAGGATGTACAGCTCGACACCCTTTCCGAATGGATAAAATCAATCAGGGGGTTACTTTAAATTTTATCTAGAATTAACCGATTAAAATCAACTGTGAACACCAGATTCGTGTCTATATTGAAAGACCCTGATATTATCAAAGAGCTTACCTACCTCCAAGAACATTATGTCATCACACCAGCGGACAAAGCCTCAAATAATTACACATTTACTTGCAAAAAGTACTATTTCGACAGTCTAGTTAAAGAGTTGGGTTTATATTCGACACCTGGAAATCCCACTTACACCCCAACAAACCTTTCTGCCTCTGAATTAATAGATAACCACAAATCAGCTCTTGCTTCCTTTGGCTTCGACACTACCAATTTAGATTTAGATTTACCATACTTATACTGCATACCTAAAATGCATAAGAATCCGCACAAACAACGTTTCATCGCTGGTTCCTCAAAATGTTCTACCAAATCTGTATCGATCTTACTCACCAAAGTTTTATCTGAAATCAAATCTGGGCTTCAAAAATATTGTTCAATGGGTTATCGATTTTGTGCTGTAAACAGGGATATGGTCATTATCCATATTTGTCATTACTTAACAAAAAGATCAAGACAACTAGCTAAAATATAAAGCTCTAAGGAAATAAAGTCAATGTTAGTGTTTACAAAGAAGGTCAAAGTTCAAGATTAACGTAAGTAGGTCAAATGTGAAGGTATCCAATAAAAGGGCTTGACATAAGATATTAATATATGAAATGCAAATAACATAAACATGTTTCCACTCTTAACCTTCCTGCAGATAATGTCGATAAATTTTATTGAACCGGGCAAGTGTTTCGAATAATTAAGTACAGTTGAGTGTTGTTGAGGTTTTCGTCAGGATATACTTTAACTCATTTGTGTCACACATATGCACTTTGCTGTGTGGAGCTCGTAAAAAAGTTCCCCGCGAGGGGTTTGACAGTAAGTGTTTTGAATACTTTTCCCTGACATAACCTCAGACAGTGCATGTATTTTACAATTATATTCTTTTCATTTTCGTGCGTGAGCATCGACGGCGGGTGCGGCTAGTCAACAGAGGATGCTTACTCCTCCCGGGCACCTAGTCCCACCTCTAGCTTGCTACGGGTCCGTCGATGGTCAATTGGTGCTCTATTGTGAGTGCTGTTGAGATTATCGTCAGGATCTTCTTTAATTCAATTGAAGAGATTGTCAGACGTAAACTTATAGTTCAAAGTAGTAAAGTAAAGGCAAAAATTAATGAAAAAATAACAATTTGCTGGCCGTGGTTTGTTGTCCAGTAATTCCCCGAGTGGAATGAACTAATCAAATAATCACCGAGCCGCGAAGTGGCAAGTCGATAATTTGAATGGTTTGTGTGACGAGAGGAATTACTGGACAACAAATCACAGCTAGCTAGTTGTTATTTCGATTCTAATATTGTTCTGCACGAGTTCCACCCTGTTAGAGCACACATATGGGGTTTCGGCTATGTGCCAACAGGGGTTTCGGTTTTGAAGCGGAGATCAGACAACAATTGTAAGTAGAAATTAAGTTTTCTTCATTTCTATCCGTTTTACAGTGATAAAGTATAGTGCACAGAAGGACAGGATTATAAAGTGACCTATTGATGACGTTGAAGCAGTTCAAATAGTCTCAGATACTTCAAACACTCCGGTACAGTATCGGCGTCTGGAAAAATTTAGCCATGTCTCTGCACAAAACTTAAAAAATCTCAATTACAATGCATTTCTGTACACGTTTGTTGGAATACAAAGACCATAAACATATTTCAAACATTATGAATACAAAAACTCTCCTTAAATGCTTTGAATATTCAAATTATGTCAAGAAACTCTATGTGTAACATGGGGTTTCGGTATAACGTGTGACATGGGGTTTCGGTTCGAAAGAAAAATGCATCCTAAATTGAGCTATATCTCGATGACACATAAATGCAGTGCTGTATCTGGACCTCAATCTCGCCTCTGAGACGATAGAAATTTGTGCTGAAGTGAATAGAGAGAAGGAACACTTCTTTTTCTCTGTTCTCTCCAGCACAGAGAGGCCATGTGGCTTCACACAGAGGGACATTGTCGGCACGGCAATGTCACCACAAAGACGAATGCAACATAATACCCTCCCAAATGACTGTAGATAGAATTTGTGTGTTACGGTGTACATCCGTTAAATCGACAAACCTGGTTGAATTTATCCTTTCTTCGTCAGTATGTCCAATAATTACTTGGGTAAAATGTGTATTGATGATAACACATAATATAACACATGATGCTGATTAAAGTAAGGTTTTTCATGCACATGCATGGAGAGGAAAAAACGTTGTTTTCGTAAACACTGTTACTGTAGGAAACTCATGAACGTGAACTACTGCTATGTCAATGACATATATCACACTTATCGTGTTTTTAAAACATCAACCCTCCCCCGTTTCCCCTGCAACTGTTACACAGACTTTCACGAAACTTCAAAGGAACAAGTACCAGCCAAAAGGTTCTCTTTTAAGTGTGTGTTTTCAATGCGATCGGTCAATAAACATGTGTAGAAGGATCTGATTGGCTAACTTCTCCTTCGCCACCGCTGCATAGAATCTTAAACATCTTTTAAAGAAATCTCATATTGAAATACAGGGGCTCGATGCTAGGATCGCGACTTTTATTTCTATTAAATCATTCAAGAACCACTTCCCTCTATCCATAAGGCTAAAAGATTAATCAAGCTAAGATTTTTTTATTTCCGTGAACTACAACTATAGATCTATATCGTTATCCAACTAGACGGTTGTGAGGCTCCTGCGGCCAGTGTTGTCTAATTATTATGATTTTGAAATAGGTGCACGGTCTTAAATGTATTTCCACATTCATGAGAATGACACTCTAGGAGGGGGTTGTAGTGAGGTTTAACATGCCTGTTCAGTGATGATTTCCACTATAATATCCTTCCAATAACTTTAGAAATATCTCTCTCAAGGTCAACACAATTATTACCGATGCCTTCTAAATCAAATTAGATGGCAACATGTAAGCTTAGTCAATCACAGGTTCTAAAATTGATCGTGCATATTGTAAAACTTGACAAATGTTCTCTTGAGATGGGGATCAAACTCGGGACTTTCTGCAGGCTAGGCGGGTGTCCTAGTACCAGTTGAGCAACCGCGATACCTAGATGCCATCTGGGGCGATTGGAAGGTATTTAGAAGCTTATGTATGAATAAGAAGGGGTTTTGCTGATGTTCCGCTCCTTCTCATTCATGTAGAAACTTCAAAACACTTTCTAACCTCTTCAAACTACCTTCTAACCTATACGGTGATAATATTTAATGCATTGTCTAAATGAAGTGTCGAAACCCCATTTGACACATGAATTGAAACCCCGGTGGACACATGCATTAATCCACTCAATAGTATTTTTCAATGAAGAAATCTACTTTCTTAGTGGTTAGATTTAAGGTGAGTTGACTCGGATAGTTATATATGACATAATCAAACCTCATCAAGCAACATAAACATTCTAACAGTAAAGAAAATGAACCAAAATGTTGAGGTGACGTTGAAAATTGTCCAATCGGCAAAACTGTACCGAAGTGTTTGGCAGAACCTGACCGTATGGAGACAATTTAAAGTGACGGGTAGATTGAATATGATTGCCTCCACTCCGTAAGCATACTCATTTGTGAAAAACTTGATTTGTGTAGTCATAAATAAAACTTAAACTCGCTACGTCCGTCTACCGCTCGCTTCGGAACCGAAACCCCTGTTGACACATAGCCGAAACCCCCTACGTGCGCTCTAACAGGGTGAGTTCTATTGCACGTGAATGGATGGTGCTTAGCGAGCTGGAAGTATGTTGGAATTTTTACACCAGGCGAGTTATATAGTTCATATAGGGAGAAAATCTCAAGTGATGTTAGAATTTATCATAATCCTTTTCCTTGTAAAGTATCTTGTCATTTACTCATTGTTTCGCCCTATAAGCTCAAAATCCAATTGTGTATTTGATACCTCAAGGTCAAACATTTTTGGTGCTTTTCTCATCATTTTAAGTATCAAGTCGTTACTCTAAGCAGTTTTGTGTCCCAATATACTTAAACGTAACACTTAAGACTTAAACGGAAATCTTAACCCGAAAAGTTGACGCAGACAAAAAGAATAACTAACGGAATGACTGACCAAAGGACGGACAAACTTCACCAATAGTAATTCGGCCAAAACTCGAACATTTGCAAATAACTACATGTATTGGGTTGGATTTTACCGTTACACATTATACTTTTGTTTGCCGATTCCTGTATGGATATGTTTGCTCGATATGTGGTCTACAAACAGATCAAACATTATAGAACATTTTCGTGATGAATACTTAAGCGTGTCTTTTTTTTTTACAGATAGTATACATGTAATATGTACAAAACCTAAGAGTAAGGAAAACGTAAGACTTCAACAGATCATACATGTAAATGTATAACAATGTTTTTATCGTTTTTACAACCATTAGTCCTAGGAGAACAGTGCATTTTTTTTACCCGTTATAATTCCCATTATATTTAACTATTGCCTCATTTTGAACATTTTCCTTCCTTTAAAATGTATAAAAATCTCATTTAGATCCAAGGTATTTATATCAACGATAGTTTATGCATGCTGTAAACGTCAATTGTTTACATGTATACATGTATACATAAGCTCTGTGGTATTTTTTTCATTATGTGTTTTGAGGTTTTGCTGTGGGTGCGGCAGCCGAGTATTGTTGGAGATCCCCTCCTTTCTGTAATGATTAATTGTGTATACATACCTTGTGCATACAAAGTCCACAGGCATTGGATGAAAAGTACAATCGTTATCACATCAGCTGAATTCATATCGAAATTTAATTTTCACTCAACAAAGCTCTATCTGGACTTTAACTCAAAAAGGGTCGAGGGATGTTTTTGTTCTATATATTCAGTACTTTATAATTATTTCAGGAAGTATATTGCTTTGTTTTCGTTTTGATTGGACAGAGCTGTAATTAAACTTGAAAAAAATAAATGATGTCCTTAATTTTTGAACTTCATTTATATTTAAGGAAGTATATCAATGCTAAAAAAATGTCATTAAACATTCTTCGAAATTTTCTTTCTGCACTTTGATTCCTGTAGGAAAATTCAATCTTGTTTTACATTCCTAATTAAGTTTGATTTCATTTATAAATCTCTGGGCAAATAAAAAGATAGTGAATTTGATATAATTGAATAAATAACATATAACTGATAATGTGTTGATGAAATACGTTGTAACTTTTGATGTATCGGTTTAGATATTTGTTGTACATGTTATATAGAAATTTCCCTCCCTGTATTTATTGTATTTCAAGACTTTTAAACTCTATTGATTATGATATCTAGATTTTGATTTTGCTACTGTGTTTTATGATCAACTTCTTTTGAAATTCGGACCCATACAAGCAACGGAGTATATTACTATAGGTATTTCACAACCTGCATTTTATGGTGACATAATTAATAGAATAAGAAGGATCAAAGGTAGACAGCATCTGTATCGAAAATGCGTCAGAGTCATCAAACGCCTTTTATACCGTGGATCTGATCCTAATGTCACCAGACGGACACTAAGTTTGGTACTTGACCAATATACAGTCTTGTACGAGCGCATTCTTAAGACTTGCACTCTGACTGACTGTGACGACGGGACTCCATGACGGGCCCTGCCCAAACCTCCTTAGAGAAGACATGGCCCCGACCACCTGTCCTCTCTGAATGTCAGTCGGACTCCTCGGGTGATAACATATATGAGCTCGCTACAGCCGGCAGAGCACGGACTGTATTACGCACGTCCTCTTTTCATATCCATTTACATATTCATCTGTGTTGCTTGGACCCCTGTGTTTTACGGTCTTGTTTGTGTGTGGTCATCTAACAGTGAGGAGGTTGTTTTACACCATAATTGTGCGTTCTTCGAGACCTCTGGGAAATCGGAATAGTGGGAGGGTTGTGCGCACGTAATCCAGGAAAACCACACCGTCTGCTATTTACGTGGCAGATGGCCGTGCTAAGTCGGTACCGGTTGCCCATTGGTCTCGTTGGTTTATGTGTAGTCTTTTATGTTTCATGTTTCTATGTTGTAAGTTGGTGTTCCTTGTCCATTTTGCGTCTCATTCTGTGGGTGTCTGTTCTGTGTTTTTTGCATGGGTGTTTTGGGATTTTGCTGTGGGTGCTGCAACCTGGTGTTGTTGGAGATCCCCTCCTTTCTTTTACATTTATTCATTATGGGTTCTTTGAGACCTCAGTAGGGGGGTTGTGCACACGTATTCCGGATAACCATACCATTGGTTACTTGGTGTTTTGTGTTTGCTCTATGTGCTGCATCCATGTGTTGTTGGAAGTCCGCTGCTTTCCTTGATCTATCTGTCAGTGAATGAAACATGTACATGTACATGGAGGGTTGTGCACACGTAATTCAGGATAACCACACCGTCTGTTATTAACATCTCTGATGGCCGTCCTAAGTCGGCACCGATTGTCCATGGGTCTCGTTGGTTTATGTGTTGTCTTTTATGTTCGATGTTTGATCTCTCGGTTGCTGTTCCTTGTCTCTTGCTGTGTATGTCTTCTCTATGTTTCCACTTGGGGTGTTTGGTGTGTAGCTGTTGGTGTGTGTGTCTTCTCTGTGTTTCCACTTGGGGTGTTTGGTGTGTTGCTGTTGGTGTGTGTGTCTTCTCTGTGTTTCCATTCGGGGTGTTTGGTGTGTTGCTGTTGGTGTGTATGTCTTCTCTGTGTTTTCACTTGGGGTGTTTGGTGTGTTGCTGTTGGTGTGTGTGTCTTCTCTGTGTTTCCATTCGGGGTGTTTGGTGTGTTGCTGTTGGTGTGTATGTCTTCTCTGTGTTTTCACTTGGGGTGTTTGGTGTGTTGCTGTTGGTGTGAGTGTCTTCTCTGTGTTTCCACTTGGGGTGTTTGGTGTGTTGCTGTTGGTGTGTGTCTTCTCTAGCTCTGTGTTTCCACTTGGGGTGTTTGGTGTGTTGCTGTTGGTGTGTGTGTCTTCTCTGTGTTTCCACTCGGGGTGTTTGGTGTGTTGCTGTTGGTGTTTGTGTCTTCTCTGTGTTTTCACTTGGGGTGTTTGGTGTGTTGCTGTTGGTGTGTGTGTCTTCTCTGTGTTTCCACTTGGGGTGTTTGGTGTGTTGCTGATGGTGTTTGTATCTTCTCTGTGTTTCCACTTGGGGTTTTTGGTGTGTTGTCGTTGGTGTGTGTGTCTTCTCAGTGTTTTTACTTGGGGTGTTTGGTGTGTTGCTGTTGGTGTTTGTATCTTCTCTGTGTTTCCACTTGGGGTGTTTGGTGTGTTGCTGTTGGTGTGTGTGTCTTCTCTGTGTTTCCACTCGGGGTGTTTGGTGTGTTGCTGTTGGTGTTTGTGTCTTCTCTGTGTTTTCACTTGGGGTGTTTGGTGTGTTGCTGATGGTGTTTGTATCTTCTCTGTGTTTTCACTTGGGGTTTTTGGTGTGTTGTCGTTGGTGTGTGTGTCTTCTCAGTGTTTTTACTTGGGGTGTTTGGTGTGTTGCTGTTGGTGTGTGTCTTCTCTAGCTCTGTGTTTCCACTTGGGGTGTTTGGTGTGTTGTTGTTGGTGTGTATGTCTTCTCTGTGTTTCCACTTGGGGTGTTTGGTGTGTTGCTGTTGGTGTTTGTGTCTTCTCTGTGTTTTCACTTGGGGTGTTGCTGTTGGTGTTTGTATCTTCTCTGTGTTTCCACTTGGGGTGTTTGGTGTGTTGCTGCTGTTGTGTATGTCTTCTCTGTGTTTCCACTCGAGGTGCTTGGTGTGTTGCTGTTGCTGTGTGTCTTCTCTAGCTCTGCGTTTCCACTTGGGGTGTTTCGTGTGTTGCTGTTGTTGTGCATGTCTTCTCTGTGTTTTCACTTGGGGTGTTTGGTGTGTTGCTGTGTATGTCTTCTGTGTGTTTTCACTTGGGGTGTTTGGTGTGTTGCTGCTGTTGTGTATGTCTTCTCTGTGTTTCCACTTGGGGTGTTTGGTGTGATGCTGTTGCTGTGTGTGTCTTCTCTGTATTTCCACTTGGGGTGTTTGGTGTGTTCCTGTTGCTGTGTGTCTTCTCTAGCTCTGCGTTTCCACTTGGGGTGTTTGGTGTGTTGCTGTTGTTGTGTATGTCTTCTCTGTGTTTCCACTTGGGATGTTTGGTGTGTTGCTGTTGTTGTGTATGTCTTCTCTGTGTTTTTTCACTTGGGGTGTTTGGTGTGTCGCTGCTGTTGTGTATGTCTTCTCTGTGTTTCCACTTGGGGTGTTTGGTGTGTTGCTGTTGCTGTATGTGTCTTCTCTGTGTTTCCACTTGGGGTGTCTGATGTGTTGCTGTTGGTGCTGCAACCGAGTCTTGTTGGAGATCTCTCCTTTCTTACTTAAAGACATGTTGGTTTCGGAAAATGAATTCACCCGTTTTGTTTTTAATCCTTTATTTTCTTGAAGTCAAATTTGGTTCCATTGTCAAACAACACATCCTTGTTGGAATTCCTAAAATTATAATGATAAGTCGGTAAACTCCGTACGGCGGCTTCGCCTAGCATACAAAGCCAGACCGCTCATACCGCAACGCCATGGTGACAACCATCGCTGGTCGATAAAGGACATTGTCCGCTGCCTCGGATGAGCCCAAGTGCAATCAAATTCAAATATAATAATAAGCTTCACACGCTTGAAAAAAAAATAAAAAAAGAATTTCATAACGATGAGAGAAATAAGATAAAAAAAAGTCTGATAGAAACAAAAAGGACAACGTTATATTATGAACAATCTTCAGGGTCCATTGCAAAACAAAGGAGAGGATCAAGTTGTGGTTCTTTAAAAAACGGTGCTGTGATTATTAATAAAGTTTACTCAAATAACATAAGAATATTTCATTACGCATACAACCAATTTTGCCTCGTATGAAATTCATTTTAAAATCAAAAAGAAAATACGTAAAAAGTTATGTGTCCATTGGTAACGAGCACGAACATAAATTTACATAATTTTTGTTTTAAATGAATTTCATGTGAAAATTTTGACATGCATTTCGTATGAAATCATTTTGCATGTAGGTTACATGATGCTCATATCACACGAACTGTATGTGAGGCACAATCGGTTTTCGATTTTTTTCAATTTTTGATTTTGTTTTACACCATAGTAAAGAATATATTCCTTACTCTGACCTTCATTTCGGAACGTAGTGTCAAATATGTCGTAGATGAATGGGGTTGCTGAATGTTTAAAAAGATAGAAACCCCATAAAATTGAATATATTTGTGAAAATGAAGAGGGGAAGATACGACACGAAACCGACAAATGTTTTAAGGATAAAAACAGTTGTTTTTCTGTTGGCGGTCATTGAGATATTTCCAATCATTGACATGTTTTCTGTTTAATATTCATTTTCTTTACTTTTATTATTTTTCTCTGTCCCTTTAACTCAAGATATAAACATAAAAATAAAGAATATTTTGTGTACCATCGATAAATAGTTACAAACGACGGAAAAACAAGGGAGGAAGTATTCCTTATTCATAAAGAGGACCAGGAAACCATTAACCTTGAGAGATGTGCTTAAATGAACGATTCTTATATTTTATTTTTATATTAATCAAATAAGGATAACGACGACCAAATAAAATTGTATGAGTAATTTTCATGTCCTTTCTACAATTGGTGTATGCATGAGGGAAAGGAAATTGACTTAATAGATTTATATTGAGGTGAATCACAGTCCGAGTATAATTACTTTGAATTCAGTTCCTGTTTCGTTAATATTTAAAGAGAAAAGGGAAGTATATTATAAAAGTATATTATAAATGTAGGATACGAATGTCATTTTTTTGTACATTTTTATATATTCAGTACTTGTATCTCCTTTGTTTTTGCCTCGAGCATCGATGCATGCATACACGTATACATGGTGCACTGAAAATATCTAATATGAAATATCAGTGAATATATATGAACAAGTCCAGAAAACTTCGAAAACGTCGGAAGACGGACCGGCGATCTGACTGACAGACAGGCGAATTGACAGATTGACTGACAGCTAGACCGAGAGGAATCTACAGCAAAGAATCCCAACCGGATTTGCAATTAGATAGTAATATAATGATAATTGCCGACTTTCGATCGCCGATCACTGAAACCTTTTTCGATTTCAGCTGATAAACGATAGTAAAATTGACTAAGAGATACAAGTAACTTTGATCAAAATTGTTTGCGCGAAATGCAATCAAAATGACATCGAGCAAAGTTAACAAAAATAATAATGGCAGAGAAAAACTAATTTTATAAAATTGTTAATCATTCTTTAAAACTTTATTTCCATTCATTTGCATGTATATGTAACTGTTAAAAAGGCCACAGCCTCAATAGTATTTCACTTGTTTTGAACATGATTTTTGAAAATTTTACAGTTCCGATAATCCATTTATATACTAGTTAGTTTCCGATAGTGTCCCGATAATCGAAAGTAGAATTTGTGCGATTGCTCATCACTACAATTAGATGACCAATAGCAATACTTTTACTATTCATGTAATAGATAGCAAAATGTTAATCTTTATGACGACATGCATTACTGCATAGAACTGTTACATCAAGATATATGTCCGTGTTTCGCACAAACATCAAGGAGTTAGACAGATATTCAATGAGGAAAAGGAAGTCGGGACACATTCCTCTCTATCGAGGTTTATACAGTGCCCTTCATAGAGTTCTGTCGTCACAAGCTGTAGATTTGTCGAGTACGTAGCAAAGTGTCCGTCTTCTGACACCAGGATCATATCAACGTTATAAAAGGTGTTTGGTGATTGTACCATACGAAATTTCGATGGTAATTGTGTTTACCTTTGATTATTCTCTTGTTTTACAAAGAATTATTTATTGGTGTTTTGGGTTTTCCGTCGAAGCTATTGAGAGGTATTGATATGCTTACTCTTCCTGGGTACCTGGTCTCACTCTCATATCGGGAGTCCGCTTCTTTTCATGTGGTAGAGGTTTTTGTTTGTTTGCTTTCGTTCCTGTTTTATCCTGATTTTCTCAATTATCAATTTTGTGCTATATACAGGGATATAGTCATTATCTATCTTTGTCATTGAGATATATGTTGACGAAAGATAAACAAATTTTGATATGAATTTTCCTTTTCAACTTTTAAGAATTCAACTGACTTCGTGCTCAAACATTTCGCGCTGGAATATACCCCAAATTGATTACATAACCCGATGCGTTATATGACTGTTTACAATCTTTCGAATATCGACTTTTACGGTATTAGGTGGGCACTCTACCATGTGTTAAATGTCTTTAAATTCAATAGCATCATTTAAAACCTGATAAATTCACAGCATGGACCAGACATGCACGCCTCGGGTACTAAACCCTCGTCAGTGATCCTCAGTCTTAACAATGTCATATGGCCAAAAAGTATGAAAATCATATACCTATGTCTTTCGGTTCATTTTGGACAGATCACACTCTATATGTTTATATTACATTGTTTAGATTGAGAATAAACGACGAGGGTTAAATAACGGAAACGTGCATGTCTGGTTCATGCTGCAAAAGAGCTGATGAGATATGGGCCGTTTCTAGCCCTAAATCTCATGCCATATTTCTTCCGCATGACGGTGCATATACATACAATAGATAATCATTATTGAAACATAATGTATTCGAAGACTTTTTGCATTTTTAATTTACGATGACATACTCCAAAGATTAAAAATGAAGGTCCAAAGAGGTAAGGGGTACTCTGGTAACAAAACTGATAATATCAACCGAAAACGTAGAAATTCTAGAATATTTTGCCTAAAATAGATACATATTCACTAAAAGATATCAAATATATCTACATTGTAAATCAGAAATACATTTCGAATGTTCTATCTATTTTAATCGGTAAATAATGAAATCCGGAACTCAGAACACGGTCTTATTTTGTATGCAATGGCTAAAATAGAAGCTTTTCAGCGCGATGGGAAAAAGACAAGTTTTGACCCAAATATTAGCAATATTATGCATAATAGATTAAAATAACTTCAGGTTTTGATGGGATACCGTTTATGTATTAATCTAACGAACAATTTTTCTTAAAATTTCATTTTCAAAATTTCACTATTTAGGGCAGATTTTACGTCAGACTCTTATCTTATCAGCTCCTTTAATTGTTCTTAAATGATGCTCACCCTATTGAATTTAAAGACATTTAGCATGCATATTGAATGTACCAATGCCCAAAATATTTATATTATCTGTGTATAAATCATTTCATATTTCTCTGTCGTCTTTGATATTTCATAAATATTTGTAGCATTATGGTAGATATCGAATAAAGACTACTTTTAATATGGTCTTTTTTGGAAAGTGATCTCTCCTTGATAGAGAGTAATTGCGAAAAATCTTAATGGTGAACTTGAGATTTTTCTGCGAAGTTTGATAAATATTAATTTGTATAAAATGTTTCTCCATCCATATTTGAGAACCATCATTTTCAAAAAAAAAAAAATACATGCCTGAAATTCTAGTTTTTTTTCTGAGGATCGATAACACTTGTAGGAAATTACTTTTTGTTTCAAAAAAACGCATTGTTGAAAAATTTACGATAAATGTTTAAAATAAATAATTAAATATAAAGACAATGTCTAAGTTTTGAATTTAAAACTCAGTAGATTGGTTAACCAAATATCCCTCAATATACATTTAAAGCCTTAATTATTAATGAGAATTGAAATAGCTTTCCACGCCAAAATTGATCACTTTTTGCTTTTTTATGTAGTATATTGCTCTGTGCATATCTGTAAAAAAGTACACACCTGAATCCAGATTACGGGTGTATTCCTGTACCTCTATTATATTGGTGATCGGTCTAATGTTACTTGGCAGCGTATCCAATTATATTCGTCTAACCATCACACGTACTTTAGGCGATCACAGATTCGTAAATGACGGGCAGTTTATCAATATTTGCTAACCAAGGCGGCCAAAACGTAGCACGTCATTGGATTTTTGTCAATTTTATCTTGGTATTCAAGTTCTGTTAGGTCTCTGCACGGTCTATCAAGGTATCCGTGACGATCATAGGAAACTGTATGCTGGAGACCTAACGGCGCATTACATTTCAACACATGGCTTGTTACTGACGTTTGTACGTTTCCTCACGACCTGTCACGTTCTGATAGAGATCTTTCGTTTAAGAACGCAAACCTTAACTTTTTTACTTAAACGAACGTAACTGTACGTATCTAAACTTAGAATAGGGAGAAGTCGTTGGACTAAACTGAGGTATCAAAGGGAATCTTAATTTTTCCTTACATCTATACTGGAAATGTCTGACAGGAGATCGACGCAAACGAACCTCCATGAAACCCACTCCTAAATTATCTTGACATCTAAACCAGTTCAATAGAAGTATTTGTGTCAAAGATCAAGGGGAACATGACATATATATATAAGTCTCTTTTAACAAGGCAATTGTAAACCCTCGAATGGAGGCAGAACCAGGAGAACCGTAGGAGTAAGCACCCTCTGATTGCATGCATTTGAAATGTCTGTTAGCGACGATTATATATGCAAATAAATCGATTTAAAGCATTAGTTTTCTCATAAAATTCCAAAATCACTCCTGTTTTTCGAGCTGTCACAATTCATAGTATTTTCAGTATAAAATATTTGTGAATTGTATTCTTGTGAATGACTTGAAATTTCCTTTTCCAATTAAATTTTTATCCTGAAAGCAACGAGTTACTGTACATGTACCCTCATACATGAAAATAATATATTAACTTTAATACGCCTGTCCCCTGCAAAGAATTATAGACATGCGTAATCGAAGTTGAATATTTTGATGCCATAAGTATTTTCAAGGAATTAATTTATTCTTTTCAATTATTTTCAGTCCAAAAGCCTCGATTTTGCATTTATATTAGTAATGTTCATTTATTACTTTCCATATAGTAATAAATTGCACACTAACTCACTTTTACACGATTAACTTGATAAATGAAAACACAAGTCACGCAATTAAATTATCGCATCCCCTTGTGAGGCAACACAGTTTCTTACATTTACATGTATTTTATCCAATAATCTTAAAATGAACTTTTTCCGGTATTGTCCATTGTTCTCTAATATACTTTTTTTAAAAGTGATAAGAATAAAGTATTGATAAATTAATTGTAACATTGACCTTTGACGTTAAAAATCAATAGGTGACGTTCTCTCACAAGTGAAATCTTACCTGCACAGGTTAATGAAGATTAAAAGAAAACTATGATCTCTAGAGTGTCCACAAGGTTTTTTTTTATTATCGTTTATTGTGATTTTAACCTTTGACTTCTGACCTTGAAAACTAGTATGTGTTGCCCTTTTACCATGGATAATATGCATCCAAAGTTTGATGAAGATTGGAAATAAACTCTTACCTCTAAAATATCCACAACTTTTTTCTATAGAGACAAATTTTGATCTTGATCATTGACCTCTAACCTTAAAAATCAAATGATCTTGTCTTCTCACCATGAATAAATTGCATGCGAAGTTTGATGAAGATTGAAGAAGGAAGTAAGCAGTGACCTCTAGATTGTCCGCATGACTCTCCTATCACTGCCCATTGTGACTTAAATCTTTGACCTCTGAACTTGAATATCAATTATATGCTCTTTTTCTCACCATGGTCAAGTTACATGCAAAGTTTGATGAAGATAAAAAGTAAACTGTGACCTCTAGAGCGTTCACAAGGTTTTTCTATTATCATTCATTGTGACCTTGACTTTGACCCCTGACTTTGAAAATCAATAGGTAATGTCTTCTTGCCATTGGCAACTTACATACAATTAATATTCGCAGATGTTTAGAAGTGAACTGTGACTGCTAGAGAGTCTACAAGCTTTTGCGGAACCACACACCCTCTTACACACGGTGGCATTACAACAAAGATGCAAGAGGGGATAGCAATACATACTATAGTGTTTAAAACAGTTTTCTTTTATTCTATACTACCTGTCGATGAAAAAATAATGACTGCTCCCAATCCTATTTCCAATAAGGTGTCGATACGAACAATTATGTTCGTTTCGTTACGTACATCCTTAAACGAAAGATCTCTGATTGGACATACCATGATTTGCAACGTTCTATTGACGTTTGTCATGTTCTACCAGGTTCTGTTAATGCAAACTACGATTAACTGCGTGACCATCGGGAAGAGGAAGTACAAATAGCTGCCAAAAAGGCTTGTCTTATTATTCTTCTTGTGTGACCATGTGCACCCTACCAGGCCTTAGTGCAACTTGAAATAAACCGTAAATCGAAACTGCTAACACACTCCTTAGCGTGAGTAATCGTGACAAACCTGGATAAACCGCGTATCTGCACCACAGAGATGTGTTATTTCTTCCGGTTGCTAAATTTTCCATGGATTATCCAAAGGGATCTAACTCGGCATGTTATGTAAATCGTTGTATAAGTTATTGTTTTTAATTTCCTTAAAAACAGTCTTGTCAATATCAAACCCCATTTTCTGTGGTGTATTTCGATAGATTAATGCATACTGAATCTTCATATGAAAATTGCAATTAGGACCCCCCCCCTTACAAGCCGAGATACGCTCTTACTCGTTATATATTTCGAGGTCGGACAAAAATAGCAATAATCTCTGTATTTGCAGAAGTCGGTGTCACTGTTCGTCACACTACCAACGCGCTTAAAATGTTTGAAATGCTTCATTGGTACTTCAATGTTCCTGAATGACATTCATACGATCGACAAACCTGTTTTTGAGAGGTATAAAATTGCTATTTATCCACATGAATTGACACTTTACAATGCAAACGTTACGAACACAGAAACATCATTCTTTGATCTCGATATCAAAATTGTTAATGGAAAGATGAATAGAAATGTATATGACAAAATAGATGACTTCCCCTGGCTTGACGGTGATGTTCCTATACATATATTTCCTTCATACGGCATTTACAAATTACCATGAAAAGTTTAGGTCAAGGCTTTTGCTTCCATAATCTAGTTACGACTTTCTGAAAGTTTTATAAAATTACTGACAGCTTCTTGTAATATTCGGGCCTATACAAGTAAAAGAGTGTATTGCTTTTGGGTATTTTACAACCTACCTTTTATGGTGACATAATGAACAGAATAATAAGGATCAAAGGTAGACTGCATTACTTTCGAAAATGCATCAGAATAAAGGACTTTTATACGATCTTATTGTCACTAAACGTAAACTCAGCATGGGGACCGACCAATCTACATGCTTGTACCAGCGCATTCGTAAGACTTGAACTCTGTCTGGCTGTGACGATGGGACTTCATGACGGGCATTGTCCAAACCTCATCAGAGAAGACATGGCCCTGACCACCTGTACTCATTGAATGTCGGTCGAATTTCTCAGGTGATTAATGCATAAGCTTAAGCTTGCTTTTGCCGGCAAAGCGCGGACTGTATTTCATACGCCCTCCTTTCATATCCAATTTCATATTTATGTGTGTTTCTTGGATCCGTGCGTTTTGTTGTCTCGATTGTGTGGTCATCTCACAGTGAGGAGGTAATTTCACACTACAACTATGCATTCTTAGAGACATCTGTGTCACCGGAAAAGTGGGAAGTTTGTGAGCATGTAATCCGGATAACAACACCAACACGAGTTGCTTCTAACCTAGCAGATGTCAGTCTCAAATTGGCACCGGATGACCATTGGGATCTTTTGTTTATGTGTAGTCTTTTGTGTCTAGTGTGTTTTTGATGTCGTATTTTTCCCTTGTCCCCTTTGGTCTCTTGTTTTGTATACATATTTTCTGTGTTTTCACTTAGGGTGTTTTGATGCTTTACTTGTTGATGTTACAACCGAATCCTTTCGTTTGGTACATTCTCTCTGTAAAGTAAATGCGGAAATTTAAATCCAAAAAATAACACAAGAGCTAGTATTATTAATTTGGGCTGCTTTGAAAAGCACTTTGACTGGAAGCTTTACTGATGAGAATTCAATATTCGAAACGCGTGTCTAGTGCATGAAAACTGGTTTGAAATTATCAAAAAGGTATAGTGTTGGATTCCTGCGGCATTATTGATATAAACACTTATTTTTTGTTGTGTGGAGCAGTTAAAATCGTTCTCCGTGACCTGACGTTTGTCAAGTGTATAAATTACTTCTTTTCAGCTCTGTCACCTGATAGAAGCTTTGTTTTGGTCCTTTATCAATATGGCATCATCATATTTCTTTGCTATTTCGGAAACTTGCCATTTCACAGAAAAATATCATCGAAATTAAAGGAGGTTAACATCTTAGAACCATCCCTCCAATGCTATTTTTTTTACATAGATTTCATTTGGATATGCTACTGAATCGACCCTACAGGAAATTTTGAGCCGCAAACTCTCTGTTAAGTAAATGCAGAGGTTAAAATTCTAATAAAAAAAACCAGAGGGCGCTAGTGAAATTAATTTGGTCTGCCAATGGAAAGCACTTTGACTGGAAGCATCACTGATGGGAATTGAATATTCGAAACACGTGTTTGGTGCATAAAAATTGGTTTGAAATTGTCTTCAAGAAGGTATAGAGTTGGAACCCTTGGGCATAATTTCAAAACAATTTTTTTCTATCGTGTTCCATAATCCCAACTTATGATTATCTTCAATCTATTTATTTTCTTTTACAATGTGCGTTCAACCTCTAGCATGCTAGGGGTTCGTCGATGCTCAATTTGGTGTTCTATTGTGAGTGCTGTTGAGATCATCGTCAGGGTCTTCTTTAACTCATCTTTCTTAAATTTTTCAAGTAGTTATGTATCTCCGTCTTGTTCAATCATGTTGTAGTTTTAAGTGTATTTTTTTCTAACCGTGCGTGTGTGTTCTACAGAGACCAAAATAACGTTGCATTAAGACGATGTTCTACTTATCCATTTAATTTGCTTCGATACCTTTAAATAGTATGATAAAAATATAATTAATAAGACGAAAACATAGGTTTCAAGGAAAGCAATTTATTTACTGCAGAAATTATTTTTGGCCTATCAGTCATATAATCCAATGTTCATCATAGTTACAATTTAACATTATAATATGATCACACATCTTCACCCGTATTTTGAAAGAAAAAAAAATCGAAAAACTCGATTTAATTGGATTACGTATCAAAGTCCTCGAAAGGGAATTGCTATTTCTTGACCATTGTTTACATAACCTATTGCTATTTTTGAGCTGGTCCATGCTGAAATTTATCTTTTATTGAATGATGCTATTGAATTTGCAGACGTTTCACATTCCAATAATAAGCAAAAATGCTAAAGGATTAAATGTATCATAAAATAACCTTGCAAACTCGTAACATTTTTTAACGATGTAAAAGCATAGAACATTTTTATCATCCATCACAATTAATTTCGGCTTAAAATATTCGTGACTCGCATTCTGTCAAACATCGTCTTACATTTTACATCGTCTAACTTCGGCCGACATCGGAAATTAACCTTTAACGGTTAAATCAAATGATAAGTAGTTCATTATACATTCATTGCATTAAAAATAATACAAGCATAATTATTATTATTTTGTAAAAAGTATCAATTTCGCTATGATAATTTTATGAAGTGTTATTTCTTTTCTGTATAATTTAGAAAATGAGTCTTGCATTTTTTTTCTCGTTTCTTGTTCAAAAACTTTCCTATGAATGAACCTTAAAAAACATAATATTCAACATGAATAATGAAATAGTATATCAACGAATAATAATTCAATTTTATCATTACACATCCTACATTTATCAAAACAGTTTTTATTTTCTTATCCCTTTCCCATTATCTGAGGTTTGTACATGTATTACATTGGGTCATGATTAGGTATTGTGATGTATTATGATGTATGTTGATCAAATTATTTGAAATATATACATACACATATTAAAAATACAAATTGTCAATAATAAAAACTTTGCGTCAGAAATCTTGTAAAGTCAATCATGCAGCAGTTACAAAAATACTTGTCAATAAAGGATGGAAAAATACAAAATAATGAAATTCTTTCTACACAAATATGAACAGCAATATTAAAATAACGGGCAATTGTTAAATCATACACGTTCAAAAGGTAGGAATATTTAGATATCCATTTTACGAATATTTACATTCTCATGGACCACACTGGTTGATCTCCTTCCCATCTTTTCCCTTCCTACATTCTTGATTTGTGCATAAGAAGCGATCTACATTAATGTATTAAATTTTAGATGCTAGAAGTATTTTTCTTACATTTATACTTTATTTTCTCAAAAATATATATATACACTTATATAATATCATGATACTTACATAGTGCATTCAAATTGATTTGAAGTTTTCTTGAATAATTTATTGAGTTGGGATACTCCGTATTATTACAGATACAAGGGCAAAAGTCTATGAGACAGAAAAGATCTCTATCTTTTAAACAATGTACTATATATATACAAATCAAATGGACAATAAATTCAAAACATTTTTATACATAAATCAAAATATTTATATGAATGAAGCATGTGCTTAACTAATAATTAAAATGGCAATCAACAAAATTTATAATAAATATTCATTAAAAAAATCTCTAAAACATACAGCGAAAGTTCAGATAGATCCAAGTGTCGGGAACTAGTATCAACTCGCTCTTGTGATATAAGGGAAAAGAATCCTTAGTTACGACTCTAACTTAAAAAGATGCAATATTTATACTGAAATACAGTAATATTACTAAAAAAGAATATTATAACTTACATTGGAGTTATCTTTCTTGGAAATTTATCTCTTTATATCTCTGTAAGCAGAAATACTACTTTATTCGCCCTTATTCCAGTGAATTCGCGGATAATGAAGGTGATTAGGAGTTGTGTCTCACTTAAATATACACTGAAATTTTTTTCCTTAACATATTTGAAGTAAATGCGATATCAGAATGAAGGAAAAGTGATACTTATATAGTTTTCAAATTGACATAATTTTCTTTTTTCAGTAAAAGAAATTGTTCATATATAAATTATTTGTTGTTGAATGAAAGAATTGTTTGATAGGAATTGTGTTTGTAGCTTTAAAATTCTGCTTTGTCTATATTACAGAAATATGTAATATAGAGTGGCAACATTACTGTTTTCAACAATATCGGGGATTATTTTTACTAGTAATATTACAGTTTTAAATTTCTAATGATCGATTGTAGATCATGCGCGGAATTCCCATATTTTGACATCATACAAATGTTTGTCGTGAATCTTTGTGTAAGTACCCCTGATTACATTTTATGTTTATGACCAATTTATAATAATGTCCCTTTACAAGAATACTCTCTTTTGAAAACTTTATAACATGAGTAGCAAAACAGATTTTTTTTAAAAATCTCTTTTAAAAAAAGAAAATGTTTATATATTCAATGTTCTAAAGACATGAAGTCAAATTGAATATTTCAAAATTCATTGGAACGTCTTAGTTAGTTAAACAAAATGTTGATTTCAGCGTATGTTGCCTTGTCGTTTCCAATTTAACAATCCAGGTTGCAGCGGTGATTCATGGCCGAATCTTAGGGATGTTTGGTTGTCTGAAATTAAAATAGCCAAATAACCACATTTGTCAAAAGCCCAATCGACTAACAACACTATATGAGGGAATTTAGTTGGTATTTCAATCATGTGCACAACTTACATCCGATGTATTTAAGTATGATATTAATCTCTCGATTAGCTACGGAAATTATATAGTACAAGAAGACTTTTTACTTCCGTTTTGTGATACTCTCAACGTGGTGCTTATCAAAAGAAGACCGATTGTTAGATGTGAATGAGTAATATAAGTTCTGAATTGGAGTCTAGAATACCATTAATACTGCAATTATTGCATACATGGTAAATACAAATGACGGTAACGAGAAGATTAATCAATTGTAAAAAAAATCATTTATTTAAGTTAAGAATTGTATGGTCATAAAGTCATGTTAGATTTTTTTCATAAAAACGCAGGTTAAATCAAAGTTTCGTGTGGTGTTTTGATGTGTTTAACAGTAACACAATACTAGTTAGCACGGCACTAAAGTTAAAGCGCCACTAACTTTGTATTCCGAACTAACACAGGACTCAGGATAAATGATTATGATTGAAATGTTATTCGTATCTCTATAAAGCGGTGTTACTGTCTTTGTCTGATTGCATATTTTCTTTTCTACTGATAAAATAATGTTATATAAGTTAAACGTATTTTTTTCAAGAACATTGTATAATTATCAACGATTGGGATTCAAAGATAACACAAACTCTTCAACATAGAACATACATTATATTTACAAAATGAGAATACTTACTTTCTTCACAATCAAAGTATAATTGCTACGACAAGCAAGAATACAACGATAACGGCTACAAGAGTGATGGTCTGTATTCCGTCGGTATCTCCACCGATTTCTGTCATTTAAGAAAAACATAATACTAATCAAATATTGACAAGAAAAAATATTTATACGTATACAAGCAAGAATACAACGATAATCGATATAGTGATAGTCTGTATTCCGTCAATTTCTGGGTCGAAACATTGGACAAACACAAAAGGGAATAAACGATCCGAATAATTCTGGCTATAACCTGTTAAATATCTGACGAAGAGCAGGGACGGATGGGAACAAACAACCCAAAATAAATTTCAAACATCGTACCAATAGTCACACAAATCTATGAAAGTGAAAAACAAACTACTTAAACATCCTTCAGAGAAGCAGAAATGCTTCCCAATTAGAGGTAAAAAGAGGTACTCGGGGAAAGTAAAGGACGAATAAACATCAAAGTAGTACCTTGCCGTTATTTAGTCTCAAAGTCGAGAAGGCAAGGCAAAATCGTGAGAATTTCCATCGAAACGGTTGCGAACCCTGGAATGAACAACATTCCGAGGTGAGACCAGGTGCCCGGGAAGAGTCAGCGTCTCCTGATTGCATGCAACACCCGTCGCAACAGCTCCTTGGAAACCTGTCAAATTCGGTGATTGTCTCGATGTACATTTTGATGTACATATCAGGTAAGTATTCTTGTTTGGTGATGATGACAGCCATTCAATCACAATGTAGAACGTTAGGAAATCTCTGGCATGTTTTTGACAGTGTTCCATTCTTCATTTCAATTTCCGGGCAAATAATTGCTAAAAGATCAAATTTGGAAACATACTTGAATTCACAAGTTTTGTTAGAAAGTATCTGGCATGATTTTGACAGAATACAGTGACAGTGTTCCATTCTTCATTTTAATTTCCGAGCAAATAATTGCTAAAATATCAAATATAGAAACATATAAAATCAAAAAACATTTTCTTATAACAAAAGCTTGAATTAGATATAGATGCACAACCAATATTATTCCCTGAGATAAAACCATTTAAAACGAATGTGTTTGTATTTCGTATGAAAACGCTCGTGACGTAACAGTGCATAAGACCTAATGCGCATTACATGCTCGATATATGCACTTGCTGTCTGTTGCATACCTGTAACAAAACACAAATTGAGGCACTTATTCTCTAAGTGAGAAGAACTGTCCAATGGCATGATGAAATAGGAACAAATGACCCAAAATAAATTTCAAAGATCCTACCAACGGTCAAACAAATCCATGAAATTAAAAAAAAAAACTACTTAAACATTCTTCAGAGAAGCAGAAATTATTCCCAATGATCTACCTGATGTATTTGTCCAACTACTGCAAAATGACCAACTATGAGTCGGGACATAATGGTGAGCAACTTCTAAATGTCTTAGGAGAAGACTTTGAAATGATCGGTCGTGCCTTATTAAGAGTTGTCAAACTTCTTGGATGTTTGTTCATCAGATCGCTTCCACAAACAGAGTTCGGAATGCTATTCGCATGCCCAGTATGTTTTCATTTAAGAAGATGAATTCAAATAACCCTTACACTTTTTTTCTTAGTCTATATTTTGTAATTTCATTATACTTAGATACAGTTGAAATCAATTATTATTACATAATCAATCTGCTTGCGGTTTCCCTTTTGACTTCTATAGTTTACTTATGATTTTTGGGTCCCCAGGTATGTCCCTAGGTATGTCCACTTTCACAATTTCTATTTTTAAAGAAAGCTTACATAACCTAGCACTACGTGAACACAAACTTGTTTGTGTATTTATAGAAATAAAGCTTAGGTAATGAAAAATCAGTAAACACGTACTGTCCGATTTTACGCAACAACTGTAAAAGCTCTTTACTTATCATATTTGATTGACACCTTACCCACCGGTGAAAATCCCTCAACTTCATTATAGGGGGTAGAAACAAAATAATTATAACAATGGAGTATTTAGTTATAGGGCTTCGGTAATTCTAGTTTGTACATTTTAAATTCAAAGTTATTTATCGTAAAAGTGTTGTAGCAATCAAATATGCTTAGTACAAGTTACTGGTCGTGTACAAGAGCGTCCTGCACTATGTAAATGGTAGTCTAGGTATAACAGATCATTACTACCACGGATGAGGATCTACTAGCCGAAACACGTGTCTGGTGCATTAAAATTGGTTTAAAGTTTTCTTCAAGAAGGTGAAGATTTGAAGCACTTCAGTTATTGATACAACCCAAAAATTATTTTAGCGTAGCTTTTATGAAACATTTTGAGATAGCAATTTCTATAATATTGGATCTAAAGCTTATGTTTGTTTTGGAAAATTGAAGCGCTATTCGAATTGGTAGTTCATACTGTCAAATTACTATCAATCGTGTCATATCGCTAAAATATTTACCACATCATAGTCCTGCAACGGATCAGATGTCAATAAAACTTAATAAGCTTGAGAAACCACGATACAGCGTGACTAAGCGTGACAACTCATCGTTTTAGTCGTAATGGAACGTAATGTGGCATAAAAAGACCTGATGGATTCGTTCCAATCCATGCATGAACGTTTGACTTTGTGAGGACCACATTTCCTTATAGAATCGTGGAGTTAACGATTCGGCTCAATTGTGGCAAATGCAAGGCATCATGGAAAAGTGTAAACCTAGCATAAGCAATTAATCTATCTCCCTGAAGCCATATACATGTACTTAGATGTTTTTGGCAGTAATTAAGGGTTAAATTTATAAGTTAGTTCCTACTATGATGATTTTTTATCCTTGCTTTCTGCTACGTTTTTTGATACATATTTGGACATAATAATTTTCATACTTTTTTGCCATATTACATTGTTTAGACTGAGGATCACTGACAAGAGTTTAGTACCCGAAATGTGCATGTCTAGTCCATGCTGTAAATTTATCAGGTTTTAAATAATGCTATTGAGTTTTAAAATGTTTAAGGTTAGCAAGAAGAGTACATACAGTGTTTTGTACACCCATTGTACTTTTATATCCATTGACATTTTATCGTTTTCTAGTTAGAAATCCCCCTTATTATGACAAACTAAAAATGCATTAAGAAGTAATCAATAAATTACCTTCACATAATCCATCCATGTTCTCGACCCATCTTCCATGAGGTCCACATGCTACATATGGTAATCCGTTTCTCGGTTTGAACCCAGTTTCACATTCGAATTCACAGATTTGATTGGCATATCCTAGGCATTTCGGTGAGAGTGTTCCATTTTTCACGGGAACCTCCGGACAAGGTATTTCTTCAAGAAATTCATAAAAGAAATATATTCATAAATAGTTATGCTATAAACTGCTGCTTTCAATGGTAAAACTTTTTTATGAATAGATGTTATATAAGAGCATAAAGACAGTAAATATAACAATCAGGCTTTAAAAAAACCAAATGAAAACAAAGAGTACAGTGAATGATAGAAAAAAAAGAATAATGCCAATTAGGCCATTTCTTCTTTTTGTTCTGTTTTGCGTCCTTTTGAAATTGAGAAACCTACCAACCAGCCAGCCAGGGAGAAAAACAAACAAGCATATTAAACAAAGTTGCAATTTCATATAATGTGATTATGTAAAATCTGATAGAAACTTGTTTCATTTTATTATTAACAGATTTTAGTCAACAAAAGAATGGTAGATAAGGCAATGTCTTAAATCTTTGCAGTACTCTAAGACTTGCATTTTTACAGAAAATGAAAAAAAATTAAACAATAATTCCATTTTAATTTTTGAAGAAAATACTTTAACTTTCAATAGAATTTATTATAATTTTGTTTTGTTTTATGACTTTGGGCTCAAAACCTACCAGCACGAGGACGCAAAACAGAAAATAACAAAGAAATGGCTTTACTGAAAAATGATAGAGCGAGATGAAAATTTATGATGATGAATAGGAATAATGTCTTGAAGTACCACCCTCAAAATTTGAGAACAAAGTAGAAAATTCAGGATCGACCTTTCAGAGAATTTTACTATCATGCCATGGTTGTTACGAAACTTGAACTGTGGTCACAGCAGAATCAATTTGATGTAGATATCTCTTTTATGTTTTTTTTTTGGTTTATTGGGGAGGGGGGGGGGTTTGGGTGCTGATTCAAATAAAAGAAGACAATAATCCCTTAAATAAAGTAACAGACAAAATATAAAAAGTTACGCTATAGACTTCTGCTTTTAACGGTAATTTTTTATCGATAAATGTTATATAAGAGTGAAAAGATAGTAAATATGATAATCAGGCTTTTAAAAAACAAACGAAAACGAAAAAAAATACAGTGATAGGAAAGAAGAACGACAGAATAATGCCAATTACTGAAGCATGATAAAGCGAGATAAGAATTTATAATGATAAACAGAAACAATTTTTTGAACTCACCCCCACCCCCACCCCTCAAAATTTGAGAACAAAGAAGAAAATTCAGGATTGACTTTTTAGAGAATTTTACTATCATGCCATGGTTGTCACGAAACTTGAACTGTGGTCACTGCAGAATCAATTTGATGTAGATATCTCTTTGAATTTGTTTTCTTTTTTTTGGGGGGGGTTTAATTCAAATAAATGAAGATATGAATCCCTTAAATAAAAGTAACAGAGTCCGCTTTGGTACATGAGTACCTCTTATTTTTAACTACCTTTACTCGATTTATTGAATTACTACCTTTGCACACATCGTCGTCCAGATTTTGTAACCATTGAAAGGATGGACCGCAGGTTATAGTATCTGATCCATTTTTTGGTAGAAACCCGGAATTACATAGAATTTCACAGGATTCGTGTTTAGATCTCAAGCATTCGGAGGACAGTCTTCCATTCTTAAATTTTAGTTCTGGACAAGCTGCAAGTGCAAAGTATTAAGAAATTTAAAAAAATGTAATATTTAACCTTTACAATAACAGTGGCAAAAAAAATTATACCTATTTCTACATAAATGTACTACATGTAAAAGGGTCAAGGAAAATCAAATACGACATCAAAGGAAAAAGGCGTCCCTTAAACCAACGTCATCTATTGGTAATCAGTGTCGAGTAAAGGGGGGCCATCTGCCAATTTTGTAGCCAAATTTTGTTTTAATTGGAATACGTACGCACAATCTTCCGACTTTTCCAATTACCCAGTGTTCTCTAGAACGTTGTGTTGTTGTATAGACATGTAAAAAGGGGATGCTAATGCACATAACTTCTGACTTCTGCTTTAATATGTGTACTTTAGTGTAAGAAGACCACGCAAACAAAACAGCTAATCGCAGAGGACCGAGACATACACATATATATTAAAATCAAAGGGCTCACGAAGAAAAATAAACATTCGGTGTTCTGCCGGCTTAAGCGAGCTTATACATGAATATGTAAGCATTCGAGAATCCGACTGACGTTTAATGAGGACAGGTGTCTGATTTTTCAGGATCTTGATCCAAACAATGTCCTTACAATTAAATTTATGTTCAACTCTAAGATAAAATTCTTTGTGAATCGTATATCGTTGTCAGTTTAACAGGAAAAACGATACTGAGTTATACTTGAATCATCTTTCATTTCATTATTTGATTTTTTATTCAAACGTTTTGTTATGACATAAATGGCATAGGAAAACTTAACTGAGAATACAAATAGGGTAAGCAATGAGGATTGTCTCTATTCACAATCATAATTTTAAGTCGTTACGGTACTTTTATTACATGGTCAATCTTAATTTATTGAAAATACATAATCAAACCCAAAACGAAAGAAGATAAAAGAGACAAGATTTCCTAAAATATGCCAATGTTGATAAGACAAAATTTTTCACTTGCGTTTCTCAATTACATATTCATATATTTCGTTATTTTGGCCACAGCGTTTGCTGTGTCATGCATGTAGTCTATGTTTACAGTGAGAAGGCTTTTATACACGACAACGTACAACGGAGAAGGAGTGCCAATCGTAGATCAGCAGTCTGTTTCACAAAAATACTTACGGACAATTTTAGGAATTTTCGTTACTTTTGATTGCTTATTGCTTCGTGATGTTTTGTTTCTGAATTTATTTCTATTATGTGGAAATGCTATCAGAAAGCACAATATAATCTAAATTGAAAAACATATTAAGCTTATATTTGATGATGGAAGTTACGAAAATTCCTTAATTTTTTGTGAAACTGAGCACTGGAGTCAAAGATCCAGTGTAATGACGCATATTTGTTTAAATCTCAATTAATAAGGCAATCAAGAGGTATAACCAGATGTCAGAAAGGAGTGCGTCTCCTCAGACTGCATTTAACATCCGCCGCCGCCGCGTTTAGATGTTTTGAATCCCGTAATGTCTAAAGAGGTGAACGACGGCCTATTTGGAAAACGCAATATGTTTTTGTAGGGACCATACTAAAACATGCTCTTGCATAGATTATCAGCTGTGAAATGAATACGCAATAAATATGGGACGCTGCTGTACATGAAGGGAAAGTTTGTGATTGTGAAATCTAAATCGTCATGATTGCCATAAGACAGGTGTACGTATATAAACGAAAAGTATAATCTAGAATAATGCTATCCTGTCAGTCGGACTCCTCAGATGAAAACATACATGAGCTCGCTACAGCCGGCAGAGCACGGACTGTATTTCGCATTACCTCATCTTATATCCACTTACATATTCATCTGTGTTGCTTGGATCCCTGCATTTTGCGTTCTTGTTTGTGTGTGGTCATCTTATAGTGAGGAGACTGTTTTAAACCACAGTTTTACGTTCTTTGAGACCTTTGGGTAATCGGAGAAGTGAGAGTGTTGTGCGCACGTTATACAGGATAACCACATTATTTGCTACCTGTGGGGCTAATGGCCGTCTAAAGGCGGCACCGGTTGTCCATTGGTATCGATAGTTTATGTGTTTGATGTTTGTATGTCGTAAATATGTCTCTTTTTCGTCTCTTAGTATGCTAGTCTTTGTGTTTTCACATCGAGTGCTTTGCTGTTAGTGCTGCAACATGGTCTGGCTCAGGCTGGAGATCTGTCTTCTTTTATACAAATGTATAGCTTTTAGATCCCTAGAAGTCCATTAAGAACCTAATAAGCAAAATGCCCTCATTAGTCTGTGAATTTTGCAAAAAGCTTCCTATGTTTATAACTACATAAAATCGCTTCTCAGTTTAAAACTTGCGGAATATTTAATTCTATCGAAACATTACCCACGCGTATATTTTTGTTAACTGAATTCTGACATTGAAAAAGCACAGACAGAAACATACTGCAGACTGTAATTAAAAAAAAAATCTGTTGTTTTTATTTCTCTATTTTTGCTAATTCTGGTACCCCATTTTTTGTCAAACCAGATCTATCAGTAGAAATTGTTATAATTAGCAGGCTTTTTGATCAATAGAATGTCTTCAATGAACTTAATAAGAGTGGTATTACTTTCAATACACTTTTTGTATGTTCCAATACCATTTTCAATTAGCGACCCATTCCCATAATTTCAAATAAAGGGAATAGAGAAATTCATTTATGATTCAGTTTTTTATACGCCCGTCATTTGACGGGACTTATTATGGTATGGCGAAGTCTGTATGTCCGTCTCTCCGTCCGTTCGCTTATGGAATATAAATGAATATGCGTAATGGGATTTTCATGATATTTGTACATTGTGATCAAACTGTGGAAAGGAAGCCGCTTTTCGATTTAAAGGTTCATCCGATTCGTCCTTATGGAGTTATGGGACTTAGAATTTTAAAATACTGTGAAAATATACTAAAACAGTTAAGAATTCTTTAGAAAATAATTTTGGGGTGAACTGTTTTGAAAATTTGCATACTTTAAGACGGAAGGATGTTCTTTGACACATGTAACGGTTTTTTGTTTTATTTTTTTGGTCGCATAATCGAGAAATTATGTGTAATGAGAGGAGGAGGTATATGCACATGGGCAAAATATAATCGCATGGAACGCAATAACATGAATACGCATCAAGGGATTCTCATGACATTTGTACATTGTGATCAGACTGTGAAGTGGAAGACGCCTTTCGATTTTAAAGTATGGGACTTACATATTTTGGTGTTGTGAAAAAAATCCCATTTGGTGTATCTTGCTGTGTGAGCCTAGGCTTTATTATTAACTTAGACGATTTAGTTGAATTTTCCTTGATATGTAATATGATTCATGTTTGAAGACGTTAAATCGTGTGATATCTAAATATGTCTAGACATTGCAAGTAAGCACAGCAAGTTTGAATAGAACAATTCAACACTGTGGGCCAATTGTACTCTGAATATCGTTCATGAGATTAATATAATTTATCGCCCCTTTGTACAGGGAAATCCCAACCGAATATCAAATATTTGCAGTCCAGGACCGGGCTTGCCGAGTCGTGGACGTTGCAAATCTTTGATACGAGGGTGAGATTTCCCTGTCCCTGTACAAAGGGGGGATTCATTGTTTTTCTCCCATCCATATATTTTTACATAATTCATGAATAAAAAAGACATTGCTGGTTTTGCGTGAAATGTTGCTCCATGTGATGTAAAACGCAGCTTAACCTACGAAAACGTCTTTGACGTCACAATAGGGATTTCGAGACAAACGTCCGGGGATGCGAGACAGAGTTGTCTCAGAACGGGTAAATCTGTAGATATCTCTGTCCGGGGTGAGAGAAATAATTGTCCTTCTTATTTCGATGGAAATTTTCATTTTTCCGACTGTTTGTCTTTTTCTTTTTAAATGAGAAAGTTTTGTCTCATACTTTTTCTTTAGAATTTGTTATCCGAAATCATTTAAAATTTAATGTATTAAGAATTTTTGTTTCAATGTAGGGAATCTTTCTATACTTTACGTTTCCATCCTGTCTTATAGATACACAATGTAAGATAAACAATAAGGGAAGGGATCTTCAACAACGCCCGGTTGAGCACCTACAGCGAAAACCAATACACCTAATGCAAAACAAAGGAGAGTATCTCCAACAACACCAGGTTGCAGCACCAACAGCAAAACCTCAAAACACTGAATGCAAAAACACAGAGCAGACAAGCACAGAAAGAGACGCATAAGGGACCAGGAACGTCAACGCACAAAACAGAAACATCCAACACAAAGGACTACACATAAACTAACGAGACCAATGGGCAACCGATGCCGACTTAGGACGGCCATCTGCCACGGAAATAGCAGAAGGTGTGGTTATCCTGGATTACGTGCGCACAGCCCTCCCACAAAAATACAAAACACACACACAGAGAAAGAGACGCAAATTGGACAAGGAAAACCAATGAGTTAAAGGAGATCCTGACGATAATCTCAACAGCACTCACAATAGAGCACCAAATTGAGCATCGACGGACCCCTAGCAAGCTAGAGGTGGGACCAGGTGCCCGGGAGGAGTAAGCAAATCACATAACAAAAACATCAAAGACATATGACTACACATAAACAACGATACCAACTGGCAATTGGAGCTGGCTTTGGAATGCCGTCTGCCACGGCATAAGCAGATGGTGTGGTTATCCGGATAACATGACCCGTACATATCGTACGTGATATCGATTTACATCTGTCTTATTTACTCGTTTAAATTGTTTATTATTTTGTTATCTTCTGTGATCTATGTTAAAGATAACTTTGCTAATACGGTATTAAATAAATTTACAAACCACAGTCACTTGTTTCGTCAGTATCATCATTAAGTCCACAATCATTTTGTCCGTCACACCACCATTCAGAAGGTAAACATTGTTTATAGATATTGCATCTTCTATATCCTTGTCGACACGGACCAGGCTCTAAAATGAACAACAGTAGAATTCTTTTTAATGTCATTGTTATGAATTAAGATGTTAAAGAGTGTGTGTGTGTGTGTTTTGTTGTTTTTGTTGTTTTTTTCGTGTTACATTTACGAGTAATAATCAAAGTATTAAATGTTATACCAAAAAATAAACAACAAAAGTACGGAACAAACCACAGTCACTCGTTTCGTCACTGTTATCCCCAGTACCACAGTCCCTGTAACCGTTGCACCAGAGGTCGGCGGACACACATATGTTAGATACATTGCATTTGCGATATCCTTGACGACAAGGACCAGGGCCTGAAAAAGAGAAAATATATTTCACTGTAACAAACAAATGATTCAAAGACATTAATTTTAGTTTTGATTTCCTTTTTTGATTGTTCATATTCTAGATATTGTAGCTTGTATATAAGAAAACAAATAAGAACAGTTCCATTAGACTAGGTTGCAGCACGCACAACACACCAGCACAAAAATAAGAGAAGCATAAAAATAGAAACTGAACAAGGGAGACATAACAAGAGAAAACAAGACGAAAACACGACACAAAAAGGGCATGCTTGATTGGACTCCATTTTGAATGTCGGAATTGAATTCTTTCAATCAAGTAAGAACGCATCTTCTCGAGACAAGTGTACGTTGTACCTTACGCATACATGGGGGTAAGAATGCTGTGGGCGGAATTTTAAAATGGCTGTCGATAACATATTTTTGTTATTGTATAATGTAATAGACATAAAGCTCACGTTGCTGTATTTTATATGCGTAGTAACTGCAAATTTTCATTTAGTCTAAATTTGTAAATGTATATTTCTATTACTCTAATGTTTAAGGGTGCTTTGCTTTAATTTGTTGTAGTATTCTACACATTGGAATGAACTATCCTTTTTAATGGAATATTCCATTCCAATGTAAGAAGAAAACATTCTACTACTTTAATGAGGCAAGATGGCGGCGGCATTATTTGTTTTCTAACTTGGGATTTTTATCCATGAGCAAACCACAGCGACATTTCGACGTTATCGGGGAAAATGGCGTCAAAAACTATCGCATTCAAAATGCAATTAAAACATTAATACCAAACGTATGACATTGCAACTTTGTATATATAAAATAGAAAATTCAATTTTTATCATTGCTTATTCGTTGACACATTAACATAGCGGATGTATCTTCATTGAAGATGGAAGAATTTGGATGAGAAAATGGGAAAATATCAAGCTTTGTAAAAAAATTAATCCCAATTTAATCTTTGAATAATGAAATCATCTCTTGACATCGTTGACCATTCTGTTAGTTTTTGACAAAGATTCATCCAGAGGATTCCAAATAATCAACTATCGACTACAGTCAGTTGGCTCGAAATTGTAATTGTTTGAGCGACGGGTTCATCTTTTATTCAAGAATCCTGCCTCTGTTCATAACACAGTTCAGCTAATCTTTTTCATATGTAAGAGCAATACATTTATGAATATTTTGGAAGTTCAATTAAATTAATTTCCAATAGCTTTACGAGAACCGGAATCACACTTTTGATAATATGACGTCATTAAGATATTCATGGATACGTTGAAATGACAAATATTTCAAAGTCTCATAGAAAATTTTCCTGTGGATAGAATCAAATGTAAGTTTGTATCATGAAGGACAGACAAGAAATGAATAATTTCAGAAATTTTGAGAATAATTGAATTCGGCGTCAAAATGTTCAATACCTCCTTAATCCACTCTAAATAAGAAGTATATTTAGTATCTGATATTCGCTTGCAATACCCTTCGGTTAAGCCGGGCATTTTTCATTATTTCAGATTATTCTGACCTAAAATATCCTGACTATGAAAAACAACGAGTTTCTATTATTTCATTTTGCCGGGAGAAAATAAGTCGCTAAAAATTCGTAGTTTATTGGTAGTTTATTGGTTAATCCCCTTGTCCTTAGTCGATTTGAAGCATGGACCAGACATGCCATTTCGGTTTACCTCGTCAGTGGTCATCAATGATAGCAATGTGATATGGGCAAAGACTCTGAAATGACAAATATTGATAATGAATATTAATAATGACCATATCCCAATATGCAATACAAAATCGATATGTCAGAAAATCATAAACCGAAGGCATAAAAAATCAGGATAAAACAAGAACCAAGGCAAACAAAGAAAATAAACTCCGCCATGAGACCAGGTGCCCAGGAAGAGTAAACATCTCCCGAATACATGCATGCATCATATCCGGTTACTTCAATTTTTGAAAATACAAGTATAATCGGTGGTTGGCTTGTTCGAATGGTCTAAGACAGAATATCATCCACCATTTTGGATAGTGGGACATCATAATGTATGACGTTTCCTATTTCGACCGTAGAAGGTCCTCAGTGACGAGAATAGTCGGTCTCAGCAATGTATTCCTGACTAAGCAGCTTATCTGACAGATGCCTACCTCTCAGAACAAAATCTGTATATTTGGTACTTGCTCTGGCATAGCGTAGCAAATGAGATATGAATACGCCATAAACTTGCGATGAAGGGATGTTGCTACTCAGAAAAGGAAAGTTTGCGATGTTGAAATTGAAGTCGTCGCGTTTGTTATAGAGTGAGGTGATCATGTGATCATCAGTTTAGTATGACAACATTATGTCCAAATAGGATGCTGAATTATTTGTCTCTGTAGTTTCTTTGGCTTCAAGATCCGAAGGATAGATTATGCTTAGGTAATCCGCGAATTTTGAATTATTGATTGAGAGCACATCGTCTATGTATCTGTAAGCGAAGTTAAGATTAGAAGGTACGTACATGTATCTGTTCTCTTCAGAGACCAAAGATTGAACGAATTAAGCTTCGTACGAGTAAAGAAAAATGTCGGCAAGAAAAGGGCCAATTGGTTCCCATTGGAATTCTGACAATATGCTTGTTATTATGCTCAAAATGTACCAAAACACGTAACAGGATGTGTGGGATATAATGCAGGACGAATTGTTCAAAAATTTCGATAACAGAAAGCTTCTTCTTATAAACGAAATAGAACGCATCACCTCGGAATGTTGTTAAATAGAATGATGCTTTTGCATTTTTGCACTTTCAGTTACTCCATGTTTTTTCGGCTCTAAATGCGTTCTTTTTTAAATTTAGAGTAACTTCCAATTTTTGCAGGTATTTGATATATACCACAAATTGATTTTGACGTTACTTTAACTCTAAGTCACAGAAAACCCAAGAATAAGATTGTGTTACAATGCCTTTACCATGTTTACGTCAATTACAAAAGAAGACCATTGAACGAAAATTTTGAGTAAGACTCATGATTATTACGTCACTGTCACATTTAAAATAATTTATTCGCTGGATGATGATTAGGTATAATCTTGAGAATAATATTTCCCATTTATTGCATTTTAGCTATTTTGATATAACCTGATTTGGCACGTTTCTGTTTTACTTTTTGCATGCAACCAGAGGACGATCGTTAATCCCGGGCACCTGATCCTGCCTCCATTCAGCGGTATCATAATTGCCTTTTGTAATGTAGACTTACACAATTATGTTTTATTCGCCTTGATCTTTAACCCTTGAAATACATTTGGTACTTCTTTTTGGTGCATATAAAAAGTAACAAACCGCAATCATTTGATTCGTCACTGGTATCACCAACGCCACAATCTAGGTTCCCATCACACCACCAGTCAGAGGGCACACACTGTTTTGAGACTGCACATCTTCTGTATCCTGGACGACATGGGATATCCTCTGAAAGGGAGCGAAAACCACAACTCAATCTTTTTTAATAGATCACTGTTAAACGTGAATATTTAGCGAAAACATATTTTAGCGCACTGAGGGATGGAAACTTTTAGGTACAGACTTAATTAAGTACATTGACACCATCTGATCGATCAAACTACACACAGTGACTTTACGACTTTGTTTTTCGGACATCGCCTAGGGCATTTTGCCGTCGTTAATCGTATTTTTGTAACGTCTGTCGTGTCTCATATTCATGTGATCGTTTGTAATACGAAATGAATATAAATTTTATAAAAGTAATGAAAAGAAAAAACGGTGTTCTGTAATATTTTCCCCCTTTTTTTAGCATGGAGTAACGAGACATTTTAGGGCAAGTCGGCTCTTACAATAGAGTGCTGACATACCGATCGGTGTGAATCTGTACAACTATTGTACAAGTTCACCGCGACAGTTAATGTGTACTAAAACAGGTCTTTAAAATGAACTTGATTATTTCTGAAATAACATTCTTATTTTCCAAACAGTAATAGTTTGAAGTAATCGGTGTAAGGATTTCCTTAAAAATACTTAATTTTAAAATCTCGAGATATATGTACCGTTAATACAAAGATCTATATAAATATTTGAATGAGTTTGTCGAAGAGAGTCGAATAATGATAAGCTTAGGGTGCTTTCCGACTGAAATTTGTCAACTTTACGTCGGCATGAGGAACTTATCGAAGTCGCGATTTAAAGTATTTGTTGTCTAATTTTCAGTATCAGTTCTTCTCCATATTATTACGCTTAGTTTGAATGTTTACAAACCACAGTCACTCGGTTCGTCACTATTGTCATCGGCTCCACAATCCTTAACTCCGTTACACCATAACTCTAGTGGCACACATCTTTTAGAGATAGAGCATTTACGATAACCTTCTCGACAAGGACCAGTCTCTGAAATCAAATAGAGAAAACATTTTTTTCATATTTATTAACGATGATGAAATAGAAAATCAAAATACAGATAGAATCCGTTATGGTTCAGAATAATGAATTAATTGGTTTAGATATAGATGATATAATTTGTATTTTGTTACGAGTATGTAACAGTTGGTATGTAGAACCATCGCTTTAATAGGTTAAACGTGTTGCACATAGGATAATGTAATTACTGAGTGTTCTGTTCATAAATCTGAAAGTAATGACACTTTTTTAAAGTATTTGCTAGAAACTATTTATGTTCTATTAATCTATTAAAGCTTTTTACGAGTATGAAATAAACAGTTGTTTCAGTGTTTAACGTCTTCAAATTCATTAGCCTCATTTTAGAGCAGATAAATTTACAGCGTTGACAAGACATGCGCGTTTCGAGTATTCAACCCTCGTCAGTGATCCCCAATCTAAACAATGTAAATGACCAAATTCTGTGATAATTATGTCCTAGATATACAGAAAGACGTAGCAAAATGGGTAGGATATGATGCTACAAGACCTAGGTTTAAGAAATTTGAGAAAATTTTGAAAACAGAATTTTTCAAATGCGTTTGAAGAAACGACCGACCGAAATTGATCGAACAATAATAAGGTTAGCCCGCATTGCACTTACATGTGCAATAATGCGTTTGGTGAGTGTTCTTTATCCATACATGGTAACCAATCACTTATTAATTACACGTTATTTCAAAGTATTTGCTCGATTTTTCTTTATTTTCTACTAAATACTTAAATATATGAAATATGTATTATTTCCCATTTGGATCAATTAAGTAACATATCAAAAAGGCTGACATGAATACAAACCGCAGTCACTAGTTTCATCACTATCATCATTCCTATAATATCCACAATCTACATTTCCGTCACACCAAAACTTGGAGAGAATACATTGTTTATTTTTAGAACATCTCCGATATCCAGGAGGACAAGGACCAGGGACTGAAATGACACATTAAGAAACTTTACTTCATACAAACAAGGTTAAAGAGCAAAGTCCCGGCAATGTTATCTAATTTCAAATGATAAATAGATGTTTTGTACAAATACATATCACAAGTGTCTTTATGTTAAGATTGATTATTTAAGAGATCACAGTTTGAAAGAAATACTTTTTTGTCTTGTTTTAGGAATGTTTTATACGTATCAAAATATTGCTGTAAAAATAAAGTTACAAATCACAGCCACTTGGTTCATCATTATCAGATCCACAACCTTCCCTGATTCCGTAGCACCACCAGTCTGACCTCACACAACACATCTTTGTGATTTAGTGCATCTACAAAATTCTGGCTTAATGATGTTTTATATACGTATCGAAAGGTCGCCATATTAACAAAGTTACAAACCACAGCCACTTTGTTCATCAGTATCATCATCAGAACCACAACCACGGACTCCGTTACACCAATAACCAGACAACAAACATTTTTGTGATTTAGCGCATCTACGGAATCCTGGTGGACACGTACCAGCTATTTGAATAAAAATACAAAGCATGATTCTTACAAGAAGATAATAATACAGGCTACTTTTAAATTCAAGTTTTAATATCCTGTTAAATGTTGTCTGACATGTAATTTCCACATACATAAAGTGTGTGTTTTATTCATAATGGATTGATGTCCAATATTTCTATTGCTTCTTTTTTCAAATTAATTATTTATCTAGATTAAATATCAACACACGTCATCCCATTTACGAAAATTAAAAAAAAATCACTAGGTTCATCACTGCCATCATATAAACAGATAATACAAACCATTGTCTTTAGGTTCATCACTGTCATCACATTAACAAACTTTACAAACGACAGTCACTAGGTTCATTACTGTTATCAAATTAACAAATATTCCAAACCAATGTCACTAGGTTCATCAATGTCATCACATTAACAAACATTAGAAACCACAGTCACTAGGTACATCACTGTCATCACATTAACAAACATTACAAACCACAGTCACTATGTTCATCCCTGTCATCACATTAACAAACATTACAAACCACAGTCACTATGTTCATCACTGTCATCACATTAAAAAACATTACAAACCATAGTCACTAGGTTCATCACTGTCATCACTTTAACAAACATTACAAACCACAGTCACTATGTTCATCACTGTCATCACATTAACAAACATTACAAACCACATTCACCATGATCATCACTGTTGCCACATTAACAAATATTACAAACCTCAGTCACTAGGTTCATCAATGTCATCACATTAACAAACATTACAAACCACAGTCACTAGGTTCATCACTGTTATCACATTAACAAACATTACAAACCACAGTCACTAGGTTCATCACTGTTATCACATTAACAAACAATACAAACCACAGTCACTAGGTTCATCCCTGTCATCACATTAACAAACATCAGAAACCACAGTCACTAGGTTCATCCCTGTCATCACATTAACAAACATTAGAAACAACAGTCACTAGGTTCATCACTGTTATCACATTAACAAACAATACAAACCACAGTCACTAGGTTCATCACTGTCATCACATTAACAAACATTACAAACCACAGTCACTATGTTCATCACTGTCATCACATTAACAAACAGTACAAACCACAGTCACTAGTTTCATCACTGTCATCACATTAACAACAATACAAACCACAGTCACTAGGTTCATCACTGTCATCACATTAACAAACATTATAAACCACAGTCACTAGGTTCATCACTATCATCACATTAACAAACATTATAAACCACAGTCACTAGGTTCATCACTGTCATCACATTAACAAGCATTACAAAACACAGTCACTAGGTTCATCACTGTCTCCACATTAACAAACATTATAAACCACAGTCACTAGGTTCATCACTGTCATCACATTAACAAACATTAAAAAACACAGTCACTAGGTTCATCACTGTCATCACATTAACAAACATTACAAAACACAGTCACTAGGTTCATCACTGTCATCACATTAACAAACATTATAAACCACAGTCACTAGGTTCATCACTGTCATCACATTAACAAACATTACAAACCACAGTCACTATGTTCATCACTGTCATCACATTAACAAACATTATAAACCACAGTCACTAGGTTCATCACTGTCATCACATTAACAAACATTACAAACCACAGTCACTATGTTCATCACTGTCATCACATTAACAAACATTACAAACCACAGTCACTATGTTCATCACTGTCATCACATTAACAAAAATTATAAACCACAGTCACTATGTTCATCACTGTCATCACATTAACAAACATTACAAACCACAGTCACTAGATTCATCACTGTAACCACATTAACATACATTACAAACCACAGTCACTATGTTCATCACTGTCATCACATTAACATACAATACAAACCACAGTCACTAGTTTCATCACTGTCATCACATTAACAACAATACAAACCACAGTCACTAGGTTCATCACTGTCATCACATTAACAAACATTATAAACCACAGTCACTAGGTTCATCACTGTCATAACATTAACAAACATTATAAACCACAGTCACTAGGTTCATCACTGTCATCACATTAACAAACATTACAAAACACAGTCACTAGGTTCATCACTGTCATCACATTAACAAACAGTATAAACCACAGTCACTAGGTTCATCACTGTCATCACATTAACAAACATTACAAACCACAGTCACTAGATTCATCACTGTCACCACATTAACAAACATTATAAACCACAGTCACTAGGTTCATCACTGTCATCACATTAACAAACATTACAAACCACAGTCACTATGTTCATCACTGTCATCACATTAACAAACATTATAAACCACAGTCACTATGTTCATCACTGTCATCACATTAACAAACATTACAAACCATCGTCACTATGTTCATCACTGTCATCACATTAACAAACATAACAAAACACAGTCACTAGGTTCATCACTGTCATCACATTAACAAACATTATAAATCACAGTCACTATGTTCATCACTGTCATTACATTAACAAACATCATAAACCACAGTCACTATGTTCATCACTGTCATCACATTAACAAACATTACAAACCACAGTCACTAGGTTCATCACTGTCATCACATTAACAAACATTACAAAACACAGACACTAGGTTCATAACTGTCATAACATTAACAAACACTACAAACCACCGTCACTATGTTCATCACTGTCATCACATTAACAAACATTACAAACCACCGTCACTAGGTTCATCACTGTCACCACATTAACATACATTACAAACCACAGTCACTAGGTTCATCACTGTCATCACATTAACAAACATTACAAACCACAGTCACCAGAGTCATCACTGACATCACAATAACAAACATTACAAACTACAGTCACTACGTTCATCACTGTCACCACATTAACAAACATTATAAACCACAGTCACTAGGTTCATCACTGTCATCACATTAACAAACATTATAAACAACAGTCACCAGGTTCATCACTGTCATCACATTAACAAACATTATAAATCACAGTCACTAGGTTCATCACTGTCATCACATTAACAAACATTATAAACCACAGTCACTAGGTTCATCACTGTCATCACATTAACAAACATTATAAACCACAGTCACTAGAATCATCACTGTCATCACATTAACAAACATTACAAACCACAGTCACCAGTATCATCACTGTCATCACATTAACAAACATTACAAACCACAGTCACTGTGTTCATCACTGTCATCATATTAACAAACATTATAAACCACTGTCACTAGGTCCATCACTGTCATCACATTAACAAACATTACAAACCACAGTCACTAGGTCCATCACTGTCATCACATTAACAAACATTACAAACCACAGTCACTAGGTTCATCACTGTCACCACATTAACAAACATTACAAACCACAGTCACTAGGTTCATCACTGTCATCACATTAACAAACATTATAAACCACAGTCACTAGGTCCATCACTGTCATCACATTAACAAACAATACAAACCACAGTCACTAGGTTCATCACTGTCACCACATTAACAAACATTACAAACCACAGTCACTAGGTTCATCACTGTCATCACATTAACAAACATTATAAACCACAGTCACTAGGTTCATCACTGTCATCACATTAACAAACATTACAAACCACAGTCACTATGTTCATCACTGTCATCACATTAACAACAATACAAACCACAGTCACTATGTTCATCACTGTCATCACATTAACAACAATACAAACCACAGTCACTAGGTTCATCACTGTCATCACATTAACAAACATTACAAACCACAGTCACTATGTTCATCACTGTCATCACATTAACAACAATACAAACCACAGTCACTATGTTCACCACTGTCATCACATTAACAAACAGTACAAACCGCAGTCACTAGGTTCATCACTGTCATCACATTAACAAACATTACGAACCACAGTCACTAGATTTTTCACTGTCATCACATTAACAAACAATACAAACCACAGTCACTAGGATCATCACTGTTATCACATTAACAAACATTACAAATCACAGTCACTAGGTTCATCACTGTCATCAAATTAACAAACATTACAAACCAAAGTCAATAGGTCCATCTCTCTCATCACATTAACAAACATTACAAACCACAGTCACTATGTTCATCACTATCATCACATTAACAAACATTACAAACCACAGTCACTAGGTTCATCACTGTAAGCACATTAACAAACATTACAAACCACAGTCACTAGATTCATCACTGTCACCACATTAACAAACATTACAAACCACAGTCACTAGGTTCATCATCGTCACCACATTAACAAACATTACAAACCACAGTCACTAGGTTCATCACTGTCATCACATTAACAAACATTACAAACCACAGTCACTAGGTTCATCACTGTCACCACATTAACAAACATTACAAACCACAGTCACTATGTTCATCACTGTCACCTCAATAACAAACATTACAAACCACAGTCATTAGGTTCATCACTGTCATCACATTAACAAACATTACAAACCACAGTCACTAGGTTCATCACTGTCATCACATTAACAAACATTACAAACCACAGTCACTAGCTTCATCACTGTCATCACTTTAACAAACATTACAAACCACAGTCACTAGGTTCATCACTGTCACCACATTAACAAACATTACAAACCACAGTCACTAGTTTCATCACTGTAATCACATTAACAAACATTACAAACCACAGTCACTAGGTTCATCACTGTCATCACATTAACAATCATTACAAACCACAGTCACTATGTTCATCACTGTCACCATATTAACAAACATTACAAACCACAGTCACTAGGTTCATCACTGTCATCACATTAACAAACATTATAAACCACAGTCACTAGGTTCATCACTGTCATCACATTAACAAACATTACGAACCACAGTCAATAGGTACATCACTGTCATCACATTAACAAACATTACGAACTACATTCACTAGACTTATCACTGTCATCACATTAACAAACAATACAAACCACAGTCACTAGGTTCATCACTGTCATCACATTAACAAACATTACGAACCACAGTCGCTAGGTTCATCACTGTCATCACATTAACAAACATTACAAACCACAGTCACTAGATTCATCACTGTTACCACATTAACAAACATTACAAACCACAGTCACTATGTTCATCACCGTCACCACATTAACAAACATTACAAACCACAGTCACTTGGTTCATCACTGTCATCAAATTAACAAACATTACAAACCACAGTCACTAGAATCATCACTGTCATCACATTAACAAACATTACAAACCACAGTCACTAGGTTCATCACTGTCACCACATTAACAAACATTATAAACCACAGTCACTAAGTTTATCATTTTCATCACATTAACAAACATTACAAGCCACAGTCACTAAGCTCGTCACTGTCATCACATAAACAAACATTAGAAACCACTGTCAATAAGTTCATCATTGTCATCACATTAACAAACATTACAAACCACAGTCACTAGGTTCATCACTGTCATCACATTAACAAACATTACAAACCACAGTCACTAGGTTCATCACTACCACCACATTAACAAACATTACAAACCACAATCACTATGTTCATCACTGTCATCACATTAACAAACATTACAAACCACAGTCACTAGGTTCATCACTACCACCACATTAACAAACATTACAAAACACCGTCACAAGGTTCATCACTGTCACCACATTAACAAACATTATAAACCACAGTCACCAGGTTCAACACTGTCACCACATTAACAAACATTACAAACCACAGTCACTATGTTCATCACTGTCATCACATTAACAAACATTACAAACCACAGTCACTAGGTTCATCACTACCAATACATTAACAAACATTACAAAACACAGTCACAAGGTTCATCACTGTCACCACATTAACAAACATTACAAACCAGAGTCACTAGGTTCAACACTGTCACCACATTAACAAACATTAAAAACCACAGTCACTAGGTTCAACACTGTCACCACATTAACAAACATTACAAACCACAGTCACTAGTATCATTACTGTCATCACATTAACAAACATTACAAACTACAGTCACTAGGTCCATCACTGTCATCACATTAACAAACATAACAAACTACAGTCACTAGGTTCATCACTGTCACCACATTAACAAACATTACAAACCACCGTCACTATGTTCATCACTGTCACCACATTAACAAACATTATAAACCAGAGTCACTAGGTTCAACACTGTCACCACATTAACAAACATTATAAACCACAGTCACTAGGTTCAACACTGTCACCACATTAACAAACATTACAAACCACAGTCACTATGTTCATCACTGTCATCACATTAACAAACATTACAAACCACAGTCACTAGGTTCATCACTACCACCACATTAACAAACATTACAAAACACAGTCACAAGGTTCATCACTGTCACCACATTAACAAACATTATAAACCAGAGTCACTAGGTTCAACACTGTCACCACATTAACAAACATTATAAACCACAGTCACTAGGTTCAACACTGTCACCACATTAACAAACATTACAAACCACAGTCACTAGTATCATTACTGTCATCACATTAACAAACATTACAAACTACAGTCACTAGGTTCATCACTGTCATCACATTAACAAACATTACAAACCACAGTCACTAGGTTAATCACTGTCACCACATTAACAAACATTATAAACCACAGTCACTATGTCCATCACTGCCATTACATAAACAAACATTATAAACCACAGTCACTAGGTTCATCACTGTCACCACATTAACAAACATTATAAACCACAGTCACTAGGTTCATCACTGTCATCACATTAACAAACATAACAAACCACAGTCACTATGTCCATCACTGTCATCACATTAACAACCATTACAAACCACAGTCACTAGGTTCATCACTGTCATCACTTTAACAAACATTACAAACCACAGTCACTAGGTTCATCACTGTCACCACATTAACAACCATTACAAACCACAGTCACTAGGTTCATCACTGTCATCACATTAACAAACATAACAAACCACAGTCACTAGGTTCATCACTGTCATCACATTAACAACCATTACAAACCACAGTCACTAGGTTCATCACTGTCATCACATTAACAAACATTACAAACCACAGTCACTATGTTCATCACTGTCATTACATTAACAAACATTACAAACCACAGTCACTAGGTTCATCACTGTCATCACATTAACAAACATAACAAACCACAGTCACTAGGTTCATCACTGTCATCACATTAACAACCATTACAAACCACAGTCACTAGGTTCATCATTGTCATCACATTAACAAACATAACAAACCACAGTCACTAGGTTCATCACTGTCATCACATTAACAAACATTACAAACCACCTTCACTATGTCCATCACTGTCATCACATTAACAAACATTACAAACCACAGTCACTAGGTTCATCACTGTCATCACATTAACAAACATTACAAACCACATTCTCTAGATTCATCACTGTCATCACATTAACAAACATTATAAACCACAGTCACTAGGTTAATCACTGTCACAACATTAACAAACATTATAAACCACAGTCACTAGGTTCATCACTGTCACCACATTAACAAACATTACAAACCAGAGTAAGAAGGTTCATTATAGACACCACATTAACAAACATTACAAACCACAATCACTCGCTTCATCACTGTCATCATCGGGGCCACACTCCATTTGTCCGTTGCACCATTCAGAAGGAGACAAACATCTTTTAGTGATATTGCACATCCATCTATCAGACGATGCACACCGATAATGCTCTAAAATGTGAAGTAAAAGCAGTATTCAGTATTATCAAAAGTTAAATACAAATGTGCACTGAAGTTAACATTTAGTATTCATTTTAGACATTTTGATCAATTTCTTCTGAATGTGCTTACAGGGTAATGGTATGTGCAATGTATTAGCCCATAATTTTTACTTTGATTGTTTATTTCAATGGTGTTATTTTTTAACATTTTAATAACGTCTCACGAATTCATTTTATGGATGTTTCTAACGGTCGACATCATTATTAACTTTAAATAACGTAATGCATTTTCACAAATGCATTTTATTTATGTTTCAAACGGTCGCAATTATTAACTTAAAATAACTTTAAGGCGTCTCACAAATTCATTTTACTGATGTTTCAAATGATCGACATTATAAACAAAGTAACAAACCACAGTCATTTTCATCAGTACCATCACCAGGTCCACATTGGTTGAACACGCCTCACCACGAAATAAGAGGACTGATTGATATGTTGTGAGCCTTGTATTGCAATATTCTAATTTTATCAACCATTTTGCATTATTTTTCTACATAATGATATTAACTTGAAATAATCTAATGCTGTCCCTAAAGTTAATTTCATTAATTATATAAATGGTCGCCATTATTGAGAAAGTTACAAACCACAGTCCTTTTCATCAGCACCATCACCATGACCACAATCATAATCCCCGTCACACCAGTACCGTGACCTCACACATTTTTTAGATATAGGGCATCTCCTTTTTCCTTGACCACATGTATCGGACTCTGAAACAGAATGAAGAAAACTATCTGATTTATCATTAAGATATGAGATATCATTATTAAACTTTATGTACTAATTTCAGTTGACCATGTACTCATTTTAACGAGTAATGCATTATCTATCATGACGGTTAAAAGAGGATATCCAGTTGACCATGTACTCATCATTTTAAAGAGTAGTGCCTTATCTATCATGAGGGTTAAAAGAGGATATCCAGTTGACCATGTACTCATTTAAACGAGTAATGCCTAATCTATCATGAGCGTTACAAGAGGATATCCAGTGAGGGTTTAATTGTTCTTCGTCTTCTTTTTAAGGCACCTTTGATGATTTAAAATATTCAGTGGGAGGAGGAGTAGGTAACGCGTTAAATAATAAAAAAAAGAATAGAAAATTTAAGTTTACTTGTGGATTGATGACAACGTCATCTAACAATGCTTTGCATTATTCTTAGTGTGTAACGAGCATACATAGAACTCAAATATACTTGGTACCGATTTTTAAAACGGCGTCAAATTATTTGTCATGTCAATTAATTATGATGTCATTATTAATCAGTACTCTATGAGCGATCCAGCGATATTATATTGAACCCATTACGGTATTGCGCGAAACGATGCGCACACATTTTGTCAATGTTCTCGTTAGATACATCATACAAGTATTATAATGTATTTTACCAAGTGTTACGATTCACAAGTCTATGTACAATAGTAGATTTTCTTGTGGTACCCGTAATAACTTTACACATATTTACCTACTGCTTTATTTCTAAAGTCTACAACTTCTAAAACGCAATGTTGATCTATTTTGAGATAAAAAAATATAATAATCCAAACGATATCATACATGTCAAAGTATGTATTACGTACCTTGCCCAGACAAAATCCACAGGCATCGAATTAAAAACACAATCCATATAATATATTTGAAATTCATTTTGAATTTTTAGTTTGATTAGACAAATCCGTATGTAATCTAAGGCTCAAATTAAAAGAGTTGAAGAATGTTCTTTCTTCATATAAGGACACGATGTTCTTGTCAGGAAGCATATGGTTGGCTTTAATTTTGATACGACAAAGGAGTAATTGTACTCAATACATGAAGGATTTCTTTATTTCATAACTATATTTACACATCTGGAAGGATATTTATGCTATATAAAGCATTCCTCGAAATTTTTCCTGTATATTATAGTCCAGATGAGATTTTCTTTTTATCTTAAATTCACAATTACTAAGCTACATATTTCTAACCTAAAAATGCAATGTTTATCAAATCAAAATAAAAAAATAATCCAAAGATATCATACATGTATGCATAATTTAAACGTTAATGTATGTATACATGTAAGACTTTGTCCAGACACAATCCAAACGCATCGAATAAAAAAAAAGCAATATACAAATGAAATATTTTTAATTTATTTTAAATTTTATTTTGATTAGACAAATCCGTATATAATCTTTAACTCAAAAAGAAGGGGGGAGATCTCCAAGAAGACCCCGTTGCAGCATCAACAGCAAAGCACCAAAACACCCGATGCAAAAACACAAAAGATGAGCACAGCACGCGACGGAAAAGAGACACACGACATGTAAACATCAAACATAAAAGACTACACATAAACCGACGAGACCAACGGGCAACAGGTGCCGACTTTGGACGGCCATTTGTCACGCAAGTAGCAAATGGTGTGGTTATCCTGGATTAGGTGCACAAAACCCAATCACATCTCCAATTACCCAGAGGTCTCGAAAAATGTACAATTGAGGTGTAAAACAACCTCCTCACTGCAAGATGACCTCACACAAACAAGACCGCGAAACGTAGAGGCCCAAGAAACACAGATGAATATGTAAATGGACATAAAAAGAAGACATGCGTAATACATCCCGTGCTCTGCCGGTTGTAGCGAGCTCATGTATGTACAAAGAGTATAAATTTCGTGCATAAAACGTTTGCAACTATGAAATGTTTCATTGAAGAAATCAACTTACTTATGTTGCAATACGTTTTTGTAGCTTAAGGTAGCAACAGTGTTTGCTTAAGAAAGAATAAAAAATCTCATTTTTCCAGTTATGTGAAATGACATACTTAAATTAACCAAATTAAGTAATTTTACTGCATTCTCATTATATGTTAAATGTCCTCAGATTCAATAGCATCATTTAAGACCTGAAAAATTTACAGCATGGACCAGACATGCACGTTTCCGGTACTAAACCCTCGTCAGTGATACTCAGTTTAAACAATGTAAAATGGCCAAAAAGTATGAAAATTATTGTGTCCAAAAATGTACCAAAAGACGTAGCAGAATGGATGAGATATGATGCTACAGGACCCACGTTTTAGAAATTTCAAGAAATTTTGTAATAGAAAATTTCAAATGCGTTAAAGAGAGAGACGATCAACCAAACTTGATCGAAATTGGGTACATGTGCCTCATAGCTTTAAAAAAGTGGTCATATTCAAAGATAAAAGTTTAAGTCAAGGTTTTAGATATTGCAATACATTGTAACTTAGAGTAGAGCGATTGTTTGCTTCAGGATGCATAACTTGAAAAGTTGTTAGAGTTATCTTTCCTCTTCTTCTTTAGAATAAATAGAATATGTACAATATATTAATTTGATTGCCGATTAGGAAAATTATCTAATACGTAGATTAGACGAAGGGACTGGAAGATGTGTTTATCTGAAATTTCTGAACGCATTTCAAGATCTTCAACATTTGACAATTTAGTTGCCAGATGCTGGTGCGCTCTGTAAAATATACTTATATAGTAGCCAAGGACTATCACAGACGCAGGAAGTACAGGCCGGTTCCGATACAGGGTATCAATCGATATGCGTTAAAAGCGTAAATAATTATCAGCTTACCGAATTTGACAAACTGTTTTTTGCCAATTCTCATCAGTGTCATCAATGACATGTTGAATGACCATTCTTTTTCTTCTTTAACCAATCAAAATCTCTTAAAGTAGTAATGCGCTCATGGTCCATTCCGGATAGCAAGGGGGATAAATTGAGCATGCTTTTGATCATTTTTGTTATGTATTAAGAGACCCGGTCTCACAATTTACATACTTTCTATCAAGTATCCTCTGCAAACCATCCAACCGGCTAAATTTTAAACGTCTTCAAATCAATAGCATTATTTAAGATCAGATAAATTTGCAGCATGGACCAAGTATAGTCGAATCGTGGTATATATAGTAACTGAACAACTAGCTGCAGTACCAACAGCAAAACCCCTAAACACCTACTGCAAAAACACAAAGCAGACACGCACAAAAAGAGACACAAATGGTTGAAGGAACGCCAAATCACGTAGAAACATCAAATACAAATGACTGCACATTAACCAGCGAGACCAATAAGCAATCAGTGCGCATGCCGACTTAGGGCGGCCATATGCCAAATCAGTAGCAGACGATGTGGTTATAAAGTGGAGATGGAAATTCATCGACCGTCGACTTAAATTCCTAAATTTGATACAACGAACTTACAGAACAACGGTTGGTCAAGGTGAATCGGTTACTATCGCAGCCAGTCAATTGAATATATTTCATTGTCGAAATAAGTCGTAAGATGTAAATTGCATCAATACCTACACATTTGTAACTCTACAACGACTACTTTGCTTTAGTTCAGTATGTTTCATGCAATTACTTTTGAGAGATATATATCATCTATCCTCGTTTAGCCGCTTTTATGCTACATGTATATAATTTAAGTAAGAACAGAAAATCGAACAGTCTAAAATACACTAACAATGCTTGTCATTTCTATGAAAAACATATGTTGTCTACCGTTGCAAATGTTTGACAGTTCCCGTACGGATGTGGTTTAAAGTCGAACAGAATGAACGTTAGAAGATTGTTATACGATAAATGCTTCACTTTTCATTTGCAAAGATAGTTTTATATTTACCAAGCAGCTTTATTAAAGTAAAGAAAGTTTTAAGCTTGAATAGATCATACATGAAGATGTAAGTGTATAATACTGTATTCGATCGTGTGTTATCATTCGCTAGTCTATTGACAACAGTATATTATCTTGTTGAACCCTTCATAATTTCACATTATCATATTACCCTATTGCCTCGTTTATGAAATTTTCAACCTCAAAAATGCAATGTTTATCAAATTGAGGTAAAAGAAGTAATCCAAAGATATCATACATGTATGCACAGTTAAAACGTCAATGTATGTATACGACCTTGTCCAGACACAAGCCAAACGTATGAAATAAAAAAATACAATATTTTTAATTAATATGCATATGAAATATTTCGATTTTAAATATTATTTTGATTAGACAAAGCCGTATATAATCTAAAACTCAAAAAAAGAGCATAAAAATGTTCTTGTTACATATAAGTGCACTATGACTATAACAGGAAGCAAATGGTTGACTTAAATTTTGATTGGACTAAGCCTTAGCTAATCAAAAACTCAAAAAAGATCGAAAGAATGTTCTTGTTTCATATAAGTAAAAGAAGATCCTGACACGATGTTCATGTCAGGAAGCAGATGGTTGGGTTTGATTTTAATATGACAAAGCTGTAATTATACACAATAAACAAAAGTTTGGTTTATCTTATAACTATATTTACATATCAGGAAGGATATTTATGTCTCCTCCTACATTCCAAGTTGGCAACAATAAAGAAAACATGAGAATAAAGTTTGTTGAAAACTATCATTTATTGAATGACGAATTACAGAATAGACAAACCATACAAAGGGGAATCATCAAACACTGTTTCAAACATTGAGATATAATTCATATTTGATCCCCCAATAACCATGTTAATCACAAGATTAATATAAAACTAATTACGACATACATGTTATCAAAATGAAAAAAATGAGTTAAAGAAGATCCTAACGATAATCTCAACAGTTCTCACGATAGAGCACAAAATTTAACATCGACGGATCCTTAGCAAGCTAGAGGTGGGACCAGGTGCCCGGGAGGAGTAAGCATCCCCTGTTGGCTAGCAGTATCCGCCGTCGATGTTTAAGCACGAAAGTGAAAAAAAAAACAATATATAAACTTCATGCACTGTCTGACGTTATGTCTATATAGAAAGTGCTATGGCGACAATGCCAGGAAAATATAAGTCATGTCAATATAAAAAAAACAGTGGTATTCATGATTGGCACTCAAAATCTTCACCTTGTAGGTATAAAACAGGTGATCAAAAAGTTAAAACATGTAATCTAAACATTGGTATGATCAAATAATAATGAACATGCAAAAGAACAAAAGTTGTATAAAGCAATAACATAAAAGTATCCAATAGTACAATAAAACTTGATCATGACTGACACACAGGATTGAGCTTATATTTATAAAATTCTTTTTTAGTAATTAGATCGAGTCAATATGACTTTTGAAAAATATATCTTTGAAATGAATTGACAACTTGATAATAGAATTGAAATGGTAAATTAGCAAAAGAAAAAAAAACATTTCGAATAAAATATGGATGGAGAGGAGGGAGGTGGAATTTGAGAGAAACTTCTGCAAAAATTACATCGTGTTTCTTGTTCAGAATGATATCACCTAGCGGGATTTTGATTCGTTGATATTTTAATAAACCTTCTCTGATTGGTTGAGTTCCGATCAAACATAATTAATTAAGGGAGATTGCAAAACAAGGCTACATTGCAAATATGGAACAGGGGTGAATTCTAAAATTAACTAAGAACATCCGGTATGAAAGTGCCGACCTTGTATAGGCAGATAATAGGTTCATTCATAATCTGCAACAGAACATAAACAAATTAATATTAATTCATTAGACATAGATAGAATTATTAATAATAATGTTGTTTTATTCTATATAAAGTATTCTTCAAAATTGCTATTGTCTAGATTAAGTCCAAATGTAATTTGCTTTATATTTCAAATTCGCAATCAATACTTAGATTTCGTGCATCAGACGTTGGCAACTATCAAATAAACGTTTTGAATATAACATAAAATAAATTCAGCTACTTATGTTGCACAACATTGTTGTAACGTCAGGCACAAAGAGTGTTTATTTTAGAAAAGAAAAAAAAAACATTTCAAGTAAAATATGGATGGAGGGGAGGTGGAATTTCCGAAAAAATTTCTCCAAATATAACATCGTGTTTCTTTTCCAGTATGATATCACCTAGAGGGATTTTGATTCGTTGTTATTTTAATAAACCTTCTCTGATTGGTCGAGTTCCTGCATACATAGTTAATTAAGGGGAATTACAAAACAACACTACATTGCAAACATGGAGCAGGAAAAAAATTTAAAATAAACTCAGAACATCCGGTATGACGGTATAGACCTTGTAAGGCAGATAATAGGTTCATTCATAATCTACAACAGAACATAAACAAATCAATGTTAATCTAATTAGACATAGATAGAATCATTTGACAATAATCTTGTTTTATTCTATATAAAGAATTCATCGAAATTGCAAGTGTCTTTATTAAGTCCAGATGAAATTTTCTTTATATTTCAAATGAGTTAAAGAAGATCCTGAAAGGAAATTCACAATTACTTAGATTTCGCGCATTAATTAGACAACAAATCCTTTAATAAAGACATATACAGATTTCAGATATTGAATCAACCATGTAAACAACTAGAGATTTTTAGGAACATACAAATATCTTGTCTGCATACATGTAGTATTTACCTGTACATTCAGGTTAAGGTCATATAGTTAAAAACCATTGATACTCAGTTAAGTCCTTGTCACTAGGAATGCTAATTTGAAATATTTTCATGAATATCTTTTCACTATCAGATAAAAAAAATGCTCAATCTTATATTTATTGGACCAGTTCAAGATCACAAGAAAACCTGTAAGACTAAGGTCATGGTGGATTTTTTTTTATATTTCAAATTCAAAATTACATAGATTTCGTGCATCAAACTTTTGCAACTATCAAATAAAGGTATTGAAAACTATATTAAATAAATACAGTTACTGATAATACACAAAGTTGTTGTCACTTCAGATACAAAAAGTGTTTATTTCAGAAAAGAAAAAAAAAACATTTCAAGTAAAATATGGATGGAGGGGAGGTGGAATTTGCGAAAGAGGTCTCGAAAAATTACATCGTGCTGCTTGTTCAGAATGATATCACCTAGCGGGATTTTGATTCGTTGTTATTTTCATAAACCTTCTCTGATTGGTTGAATTCCTGCATACATAATTGATAAAGGGAGATTACAAAACAAGGCTACATTGCAAACAAGGTGCAGGGAACAATTCTATAAATAATTCAGAACATCCGATTTGACAGTATTAACTTTGTATAGGCAGATAATAGGTTCATTCATAATTTACAACAGAACATAAACAAAGTAATGTGAATTCATTAGACATAAATAGAATTATTTCACAATAATTTTGTTTTATTCTATATAAAAATTTCTTCAAATTTGCAAGTGTCTACATTAAGTCAAGATGAAATTTTCTTTATATTTCAAATTCTTAATTACTTAAATGTCGTGCATAAAACTTTGGCAACTATCAAATAAAGGTATTGAATATTGCATTTAATAAATACAGCTACTGATGTTGCACAACGTTGTTGAAGCTTCAGGTACAATGAGTGTTTATTTCAGAAAAGAAAAAAAAGACATTTCAAGTAAAATATGGATGGAGGGGAGGTTGAATTTGAGAAAAAAAAATCTGCAAAATTTACATTTTGTTTCTTGTTCAGAATGATATCACCTAGCGGTGTTTCGATTCGTTGTTATATTAATAAGCCTTCTCTGAGTGGTTGAGTTCCTGCATACATAATTAACTAAGGGGGTTTACAAAACACAGCTACATTGCAAACATGGAGCAGGGAACAATTCTAAAAATAACTCAGAACATCCGGTATGACAGAATAGACCTTGTATGGGCAGATAATAGGTTCATTCATAATCTACAACAGAACATAAACAAATCAATGTTAATTTATTAGACATAAATAGACTTATTTATCTATAATGTTGTTATATTCTATATAAAGAATTCTTCGAAATTGCTAGTGTCTACATTAAGTGCAGAGAAATTTCCTTTAATTTCAAATTCACAATTACTTAGATTTCGTGCATGAAACTTTGGCAACAACCACATAAAAGTATTGCATACTACATAAAATATATCAATACAACTACTGATGTTGCACAACGTTGTTGTAACTTCAGGTGAAAAGAGTGTTTATTTCAGAAAGGTGAAAAAATATGGATGGAGGGGAGGTGGAATTTGCGAAAAAGTTCTGCAAAAATAACATCGTGTTACTTGTTCAGAATGATATCACCTAGAGGGATTTTGATTAGTTATTATCTTAAGAAACCTTCTCTGATTGGTTGAGTTCCTGCATACATAATCAATAAAGGGAGAATACAAAACAAGGCTACCTTGCAAATATGGAGTAGGGAACAATTCTAAAAAAAACTCAGAACATCCGGTATGAAAGTACCGACCTTGTATAGGCAGATAATAGGTTCATTCATAATCTACAACAGATTATAAACAAATTAATGTTCATTCATTAGACATAAACAGATTTATTTCACAATTATGTTGTTTTATTCTATATAAAGAATTCTTCAAAATTGCCAGTGTCTAGATTAAGTCCAGATGAAATTTTCTTTATAATTCAAATTCACAATTATTACTTAGATTTCGTGTATCAAACTTAAGTAACTATCAAATAAACGTTTTGAATATAACATCAGATAAATATAGCTACTTATGTTGCACAACGTTGTTATAACTTCATTCACATAGAGTGTTTATTTCAGAAATGAAAAAGAACATTTCGAGTCAAATATGGATGGAGGAGATGTGGAATTTGCTTAAAAAATTCTCCAAAAATAACATCGTGTTTCTTTTCCAGAATGATATCACCTAGAGGGATTTTGATTCGATGTTATCTTAATAAACCTTCTCTGATTGGTCGAGTTCCTGCATACATAGTTAGTTAAGGGAGATTACAAAACAAGGCTACATTGCAAACATGGAGCAGGGAACAATTCTAAAAATAACTCAGAACATCCGGTATGAAAGTGCCGACCTTGTATAGGCAGATAATAGGTTCATTCATAATCTACAACAGAACATAAACAAATTAATGTAATTAATTAGACATAAATAGAATTATTTCACAATAATGTTGTTTTATTCTATATAAAGAATTCTTCAAAATTGCCAGTGTCTAAGATTAAGATTAAGTCCAGATGAAATTTTCTTTATAATTCAAATTCACAATTATTACTTAGATTTCGTGTATCAAACTTAAGTAACTATCAAATAAACGTTTTGAATATAACATCAGATAAATATAGCTACTTATGTTGCACAACGTTGTTATAACTTCATTCACATAGAGTGTTTATTTCAGAAATGAAAAAGAACATTTCGAGTCAAATATGGATGGAGGAGATGTGGAATTTGCTTAAAAAATTCTCCAAAAATAACATCGTGTTTCTTTTCCAGAATGATATCACCTAGAGGGATTTTGATTCGATGTTATCTTAATAAACCTTCTCTGATTGGTCGAGTTCCTGCATACATAGTTAGTTAAGGGAGATTACAAAACAAGGCTACATTGCAAACATGGAGTAGGGAACAATTCTAAAAATAACTCAGAACATCCGGTATGAAAGTGCCGACCTTGTATAGGCAGATAATAGGTTCATTCATAATCTACAACAGAACATAAACAAATTAATGTAATTAATTAGACATAAATAGAATTATTTCACAATAATGTTGTTTTATTCTATATAAAGAATTCTTCAAAATTGCCAGTGTCTAAGATTAAGATTAAGTCCAGATGAAATTTTCTTTATAATTCAAATTCACAATTATTACTTTGATTTCGTGCATCAAACTTGAGCAATTTTCAAATAAACGTTTTGAATATAACATTAAATAAATACAGCTACTTATGTTGCACAACGTTGTTATAACTTCATTCACATAGAGTGTTTATTTTATAAAAGAAAAAAACATTTCGAGTCAAATATGGATGGAGGGGAGGTGGAATTTGCGAAGAAAAAAATCTCCAAAAATAACATCGTGTTTCTTTTCCAGAATGGCATCACCCAGAGGGATTTTGATTCGTTGTTATCTTAATAAACCTTCTCTGATTGGTCGAGCGCCTGCATACTGCATACATAGTTAATTAAGGGAGATTACAAAACAAGGCTACATTGCAAACATGGAGCAGGGAACATTCTAAGATTAATAATAATAATATAATATAATGATAATAATTCTTTATTGAAAGATGGTAACTCTTTTATTCAAAGACTATTTTTCCAAGAGGCCTTCCATATCACACAACAATATATACAATATAATAATACAAAGTGAGACAGAGTTTGAGCATAAAATCAAACATTTATAATTAAACACAACATAAAAATATGTAAATTAAACCAGAACATCCTGCATGACAGCATAGACCTTGTATAGGCAGATAATAGGTTCATTCATAATCTACAACAGAACATAAACAAATAAATGCTAATTCATTAGACACCCATAGAATTTAACAATAATGTTGATTTAATCTTTATAAAGAATTCTTCGAAATTGCTAGTGTCTGCATTCAGTCAAGATGAACTTTTCTGTATATTTCAAATTCACAATTACTTAGATTTCGCGCATCAAACTTTGGCAACTATCAAATAAAGGTATTGAATATTGCATTAAATAAATACATCTACTGATGTTGCACAACGTTGTTGTTACTTCAGGTACAAAGAGTATTTATTTCAGAAAAGAAAAAAAAAAGAAGAAAAGTATAGATGGAGGGGAGGTGAAATTTGAGACAAAGTTCTGCAAAAATGACCGCGTGTTTCTTTTTCAGAATGATATCACCTAGCAGGATTTTGATTCGTTATTATTTTAATAAACTTTCTCTGATTGGTCGAGTTCCTGCATACATAGTTAATTAACGGAGATTACAAAACAAGGCTACATTGCAAACATGGAGGATGGAACAATTCTAAAATTAAACCAGAACATCCGGTATGACAGTTTAGACCTTTTATAGGCAGATAATAGGTTCATTCATAATCTGCAACAGAACATAAACAAATTACATGTAATGTTAATTCATTAGACACCAATAGAATTTAACAATAATGTTGTTTTTTTTTTTTCGATATAAAAAATTCTTCGAAATTGCTAGTGTGTGCAATAAGTCAAGATGAAATTTTCTATATATTTCAAATTAACCATTACTTAGATTTCGCGCACCACACCTTGGCAGCTATTAAATAAATGTATTGAACATTGCATTAAATAGATAAATCTACTGATGATGCACAACGTTGTTGTTACTTCAGGTACAAAGAGAATTTATTTCAGAAAAGAAAAAAAAAAGAAAAAAAAATATGGATGGAGGGGAGGTGGAATTTGAGACAAAGTTCTGCAAAAATGACCTCGTGTTTCTTGTTTAGAATGATATCACCTAGCGGGATTTTTATTCGTTGTTATCTTATGAAACTTTCTCTGATTTGTTGAGTTCTTTCATACATAATAAGTTATGGTGAATAACAAAACAAAGCCGCACTGCAGCCATGGAGCAGGGAACAATTCTAAAAAAAACTCAGAACATCCGGTATGACAATATAGACCTTGTACAGGCAGATAATACGTTCATTCATAATCTACGACAGAACATAAACAAATCAATGTTAATTCATTAGACATAAATGGAATTATTTAACAATAATGTTGTTTTATTCTATATTAAGAATTCTTCGAAATTGCTCGTGTCTGCATTCAGTCAAGATGAAATTTTCTTTATATTTCAAATTCACAATTATTACTTAGATTTCCTGCATGAAACTTGGGCAACTAACAAATAAATGTATTGAATATTACATTAAATAGATACAGCTTCTGATGTTGCACGTTGTTACTTCAAGTACAAAGAGAATTTATTTCAGAAAAGAATAAAAAATCAAGAACAATATGGATGGACTGGAGGTGGAAAATGAAACAAAAATATGCAAAAATTACAACGTGTTTCTTGTTAAGAATGATATCTCCTAGCGGGATTAGGATTCATTGTTATTTTAATAAACCTTCTCTGATTGGTTGAGTTCCTGCATGCATAATTAATTAAGGGAGATTACAAAACAAGGCTACATTGCAAACATGGAGCATGGTACAATTCTAAAAATAACTCAGAACATTCGGTATGACAGTAATAGTAACATTGATAATCTACAACAGTACATAAACAAATCAATGATAATTCATTAGACATAAATAGAATTATTTAACAATAATGTTGTTTTATTCTATATAAAGAATTCTTCAAAATTGGTAGTGTCTAGATTAAGTCCAGATGAAATTGTCTTTATATTTCAAATTTACAATTATTGCTTAGATTTCGTGCATCAAACTTTCGCAACTATCAAATAAAGGTTTCGAATAAACATAAAATAAATACAGCTACTTATGTTGCACAACGTTGTTGTAACCTCAGGTACAAAAAGTGTTTATTTCAGAAAAGAAAAAAAAAACATTTCATGTAAAAAATGAATGGAGGGGAGGTGTATTTGCGAAAAAATTCTCCAAAAATAACATCGTGTTTCTTTTCCAGAATGATATCACCTAGAGGGATTTTGATTCGTTGTCATCTTAATAAACCTTCTCTGATTGGTCGAGTTCCTGCATACATAATTAGTTAAGGGAGATTACAAAACAAGGCTACATTGCAAACATTGAGCAGGGAACAATTCTAAAAATAACTCAGAACATCCGATATTACAATATAGACCTTGTATAGGCAGATAATAGGTTCATTCATAATTTACAACAGATCATAAACAAATAAATGTTAATTCATTTGACATAAATAGAATCATTACACAGTCATGCTGTTTTATTCTAAATAAAGTATTCTTCAAAATTGCTTGTGTGTATATTTAGTTCAGGTGTAATTTTCTTACTATTTCAAATTCACAATTATTACTTAGATTTCATGCATCAAACTTTAGCAACTATCAAATAAACGTTTTGAATATAACATTACATAAATACAGCTTTTTATGTTGCACAACGTTGTTGTAACTTCAAACTTATGCCCTTTGCCGTGTGGAGCTCGTAAAAAAAGTTCCCCTGACGGGTTTGACAGTAAGTGTTTTGAATGTTTTCCCTGATATGGTCGCCCTAGCACTTTCTATGTAGATGTAACCTCAAACAGTGCAATGCATGTATTTTATATATTGTTTTTATTTTCGTGAATGAACATCGACTTCGGTTTCGGCTAGCCAACAGGTGATGCTTACTCCTCCTTGGCACCTGTTCCCACCTCTAGCTGGCTATGTGTCCGTCGATGCTCAATTTGGTGCTCTATTGTGAGTGCTGTTGAGATTATAGTCAGGATCTTCTTTAACTCATTCAGGCACATAGAGTGTTTATTTCAGAAAAAAAAACATTTGAAGTAAAATATGGATGGAGGGGAGGTGGAATTTGCGAAAAAAATTACTCAAAAATAACATCGTGTTTCTTTTCCAGAATGATATCACCTAGAAGGCTTTTGATTCGTTGTTGAATTTATAAACCCTCTCCGATTGGTCGAGTTCCAGCATACATACTTAATTAAGGAGAAATTCAAAACAAGGCTACATTGCAAACATGGAGCAGGGAACAATTATAAATTTAACTCAGAACATCCGGTATGACAGTATCATTAGACACCAATAGAATTTAACAATCATGTTGTTTTATTCTATATAAAGAATTCTTCGAAATTTGTAGTGTCTACATTAAGTCCACGTGAAATTTTCTTTATATTTCAAATTCACAATTACTTAGATTTTGCGCATCAAACTTTGGCAACTATCAAATAAAGGTATTGAATATTACGTTAAATAAATGCAGCTACTGATGTTGCACAAAATTATTGTTACTTCAGGTACACAGAGTATTTATTTCAGAAAGGACAAAACCCATTTCAAGATATATATGGATGGAGGGGAGATGAAATTTGCGAAAGAGTTCTGAAAAAATTACATCGTGCTTCTTGTTAAGAATGATATTACCTAGCGGGATTTTGATTCTTTGTTCTTTTCATAAACCTTCTCTGATTGCTTGAGTTCCTGCATACATGATTAATTAAGGGAGATTACAAAACAAGGCTACATTGCAAACATGGAATAGGGAACAATTCTGATAATAACTCAGAACATCTGGTATTACAGTATAGACGTTGTATAGGCAGATTATAGGTTCATTCATAAATTACAACAGAACATAAACAAATTAATGTTAATTCATTAGACATAAATAGAATTATTTAATAATGATGTTGTTTTATTCTATATAAAGAATTCTTCAAATTTGCTAGTGTCTGCATTAAGTGAAGATGAAATTTTCTTTACATTTCAAATTCACAATTACTTAGATTTCGTGCATGAAACTTGGCAACTATCAAATAAAGGTATTAAATATTACATTAAATAAATACCGCTACTGATGCTGCACAACGTTGATGTTACTTCAGGTACAAAGAGTGTTTATTTCAGAGAGGAAAAAAAAACATTTCAAGTTATATACGGATGGAGGGGAGATGGAATTTGCGAAAGAGTTCTGCAAAAATTACATCGTGCTTCTGGTTCAGAATGATATTACCTAGCGGGATATTGATTCTTTGTTCTTTTGATAAACCTTCTCTGATTGGTTGAGTTCATGCATATATAATTAATTAAGGGAGATTACAGAACAAGGCTACATTGCAAACATGAACAGGGAACAATTCTAGGATTAACTCAGAACATCTGGTATTACAGTAAAGACCTTGTAAAGGCAGATAATAGGTTCATAATCTACAACAGGACATAAACAAATAAATGTTAATTCATTAGACATAAATAGAATTATCTATCAATAATGTTGTTTTATTCTATATAAAGAATTCTTCGAAATTGCTAGTGTCTATATTAAGTCCAGATGATTTTTTTTATATTTCAAATTCACAATTACTTAAATTTCGTGCATGAAACTTTCACAAATACCAAATAAAGGTATTGGATATTACATTAAATAAATACAGCCACTGATGTTGCACAACGTTGTTGTAACTTCAGGTACAAAGTGTATTCATTTCAGTAAGAATTAGAAAAATTTTATTTCTCCATTTATGTGTAATGACTTACTCAAATAATATTTAATGAATTTTCCAAAACTTATATATCATAGCGTTGAAAAGTGGTAATTTTCAAAGATATAATTATTTGAAGTCAAAGTATCAGATATTGTGATACGTTGTAACTTAAAGTAGAGCGATTGAATTAATTGAAAAATTGCTAGAGTTATCTTTCCTCTACTTCACTAGAATGAATAGAGAAGATACAAACTTTTACTTTGCTGACCAATTAGAATAGTTATTACTTAGATTAGAGGGACGAACAGGAAAATGTGATTATCTGAAATTTCTGAACCAATTTCAAGGTCTTCAACATATGACAATTTAGTTGCCAGATGCTGATGCGTTCAGTGAAATGTACTTAAGATATAGAAGCCAAGGACTATCACAGACGCAGATAGTACGGGCCGGTTCCGATACCGGATATTAATCAGTATTCACTAATCGCGTAAATGATGTTCAGCGTGCAGAATTTGACATGACTGTTTTTGGTAACTGCTTATCAGTGTCATCTATGACATGTTGAGTTACCTTTCTATTTTTAACTAACCAAAATCTCTCAAATTAGTAATGCGCTGATGGTCCATTCCGGAGAGCAAGGGGGAGAAATTCAGCATGATTTTGGTGTCATAAATCCCATCAGTTCTCTCCGCAGTAACCATCCAGCTAATGTTTAAAGGGTTCAAACCAATAGCATCATTTAGCAACAGATAAATTTTCAACATGGACCTTGTATAGTCGATACAAGAACCGTTCATTTGTTTGACGATTCCCGTACGGATGTGGTCTAAACTCGGCTGTTCGATCTGTGGTGTATTAACGGAATAAACATTAAAGGTCTTTTATCCGATACTTGTTTTAAAAAGAGTTCGTTTTTTACCGATAGTATCATATTTACCAAATAGTTGGATTAGGGTACAAAATGTGAATCTTAAGATATCATACATGTAAATATATATATATATATATATATATATATATATATATATATATATATATATATATATATATATATATATATATATATATATAGACAGCACAAAAGAGGTGAAAACAACCACGTTCACTATTCAGACAATGTCGGATCAGCCCAACAAAGGGCGAATGCACGTCGCTTGGAAAAAAAGATATAAAAGCACAAAAAAGGTACAAGCGACCACGACACTAAACGTGTTTAAACATATATATATATCGTGTGCTATCATTCATTAGCCTAATGAGAACAGTATATAATCTTGTTTACCTGTAATAATTTATATACATGTACATGTATTGTAACTGATTGCCTCAGATTCTGAGTTCAAAAGAGATTGATCCAAATAATATCATACATGTATGCGTATTTCAAACATCAATTAATCTATCTGACCTTTTCCAGACAAAATTCACAGTTATGGAATAAATAACACAATCGATATAATATAATTGAACTCCATTTTAAATCTTTTTTTCTGATTAAACAAAGCCGTAAATAATCTAAAAATAAAAAAAGAATTGAGGAATGTTCTTGTTTCAAATGGTTGGCTGTTACTATACTCAATACATGAAGCATTTCTTTATTGTAAATCTATATTTACATATCAGGAAGGATATTAATGCTATTTAGAAAATTCTCAAACTCTACTTTAAGTCCAGATAATATGAAATATTTTCTTTCTTTTAAATTAACAATTACTTAGATTTCGTGCATAAAACTTTGGCAACTTTTAAATGAAAGCATTATATGGAAGGGATACTTAATCTTTCAAAGTAGAAATCAGGCACCATATTTCATGCCAGAATGATTTTAAATTTCATTTCTATAGCCACAAAATTTAAACAGGGTTAGATGTTAAAGGCAGAATCTGGTTTGAATTCCATCAATTATTATCTTATACCATCTCATCAAGATTAAATATACAGAGGAATAAATGTGTCTATACCGAGTGCAAAATGTAGTGTGGATATAAATAGTTAATCTATTTATATCTATTCTATATAAGCACCGGATGTTGCATGCAAGCAGGAGATGCTTACTCCTCCTGGGCACCTGGTCTCACTCCCAGATCGAGAGATCGCTTCTTTTCATATGGTGTTTTTTTTTTTTTTTGTTTGCTTTGGTTCCTGTTTTATCCTGATTTTGTATGCCTTCGGTTTCTGATTTTCTGAATTATCCATTGTTTGCTGCATACAGGGATATGGTCATTATCCATATTTGTCATTGGTTTAATAAATTTTACTCATGATCTTTTTAAAATGTATGGTGCACCATACATGCGAGATATTTTAGTATAGATTATGAAATATATTAGATTATAATGTCGATATGAACGATAATTATGTTGACATGCAAGATAACAAGAATGACATGCAAGATAATCATGTTGACATGCAAGATAATCATGTTGACATGCAAGATAATCATGTTGACATGCAAAATAATCATGTTGACATGCAAGATAATCATGTTGACATGCAAGATAATTATGTCGACATGCAACTTCATTAAGATGTTGACATTTTTTATTTGAATGTTGACATAATGTGAAGATAAATGTCTCGCATGTAGGGGGGCAGATGTTTGTCACCATAAAATTGAGTTTGATAGCGCCCTCAGGTTTGAGGTTTTGAATGATGATTTCTGATCTTTTTGTAGTGTGAAGTATTAAGAAATAGTGCGAATTAAGTTCTTATGAAGATGTTACACATTTCAAGATATAATGCGTCGACAGATATGAAATGAAAATATGCTATAAATCATTCTGACTAGGGTAAAAAAAATAAGGCAAATGGTCTCAAGATCTCATTAAATGCTAGACACGTATGTATCTTGACTGATTAAGGAGAACAATTCCATTAAGGGTGAAATTCCCTTCATGATTATCGTTTTATATGAGAGAAAAGTCCCTCTCCATTTGCATAAATGGAGGACTGCAACATTGTTTGTGTCAACTGATTTTTCCAATCAATAGCCTTCAAGGTGTGTATTTCACAGCGTTAATTGGTGTAAAGGTGCCGTGATTCCTTTATCTTCAACCAACACGTTGTATTATTCAAAGCAGATCTATGATGGCATTTCATTATTGAATTTAGTTATTATGTCGGAGTTCTTTTGAATTCATCACGTACCAATTAGACGAATTTTCAGGGAAAATCACGACCTGTAATGCGTAGAATATCAGAAGTTATTTTATTCTGAAGACAACCAAGTCTCGACTTGAAAGAAAAATGAGTTTTCAAAGTATCATGCTTCTTTGAATAGCGGATATTGAAGTATTTCATATAGTCCAGGAAGTAGTTACGTTGACTAAAATCCGGAATGACATTTTCATCAAAAAGGCCTTACGACAGGTCTACGGTGTGCAGTAAGGATCATGTCAACAGGGCGTTTATCACCATTGAGGTGAGTAATTATTTAAGAAATAACAACTAGCTAGCCGTGGTTTATTGTCCAGTAATTCCACGAGTCACATGAACCAATCAAATTATCATCGAGCCGCGAAGGCTAATATAGCACGTGAATGGGCGGAGCTAAGCGCACTGGAAGATTGTTTGAGATTTTACACCAGGCGAGTTCTATGGTACATATAGGGAGAAAATTTCAAGTCATATTAGAATTACATTTCATCAACATAAACATGAGTCAAGATGAGTCTGACTCATTGGACTCTATAAACAGAACATATTTGTACAAATATGCCAGACAATACTACCCATGAATCTTTTTATCCCTTCTCGAAGTACAAGATACCAATAAAAGATAAACTATACGTAAAATAACTGAAATCTAGAACCCGGCAATATACATAAATATATTAGAATATGCTATAATTTCATGAATAAAACACTCTTTGCTTTCTTTGCTTCATTTTTTTTTATGTATTTGCACCATAGATGACAGACATACAGTTCTCTCATACAAATGTAAAACGACTTCAAAGTGACATATAACTCTAAACTTCATGTTTTTAACTTCAGACCCACACAATCAATAGAGTAGGTTTCTATGGGTATTCCACAATCTGTCTTTTATTTTGACATAATGCACGAAGTAAGAAGCCAAAAAATGACGGAATTATCGACATTGCGTAAGAATCATCAAACGCCTATTATACATAGGATATGCTACACCAGACGGACACTTAGCATGGTACTTGAACAATTTAAAGACTTGTATCAGTGCATTCTAAACAAATTGCACTCTTAATCACAGTGATGGCAGGGCGCGATGTCGTTCGTTAGATAAGACAGGTCCCTGACATCAGAACACGGATTGTATATTGTTACACCCTCTATTTTCATATCCTTTTAAATATCAATCCGTGTATTGCTCGGATTCCTGCGTTATGTTGTCTTGTTGTATGCTCATCTTTCGGGGAGGAGGCCGCTTTACACCACTATTGTGTTTTTTCTTCACACCAAGAATGTGAAAGGGTTATGCACAGGTAATCCGGATAACCACATGATTTGCCACAGGTGTAGCGGATGTCCATTCTAAGTCGGCACCGGTTGCCGATGTGTCTCGTAGGTGTATGTCTTTTGTGTTCGATGTTTCTGTGTTGTTGTTTCCCGTGTCCCTTTTGCGTCTCTTGGTGTGTATGACTGTATATTCTGTTTTTTTTTTGCATTGGTTGTTTGAAGTTTTGCTCTGGATGTTGCAGTCGAGTGTTGTTGGATCCCTTTTCTCCTTTCTTTGAAGACAATAAAGCTGGAAATAAAGTAATTTATACACTTGAATCACGCAATCGCGGTAAATGTTTCGTATCTTAATTTCTAAGTATCTTTACTTGAAGTATCTTAATTTATAAATTTTTAAAAACTTGGCTTAATAGTCTAGTAAAAAATGCACGAGGGACAAGTCGCTGTCATCATCGAGAATTATAGTAAACACAACGATGAAATGTTGATGTTCTGCTGCAATTTTGTGAACTTCCTCTCATAGCAAGCACAGGCCTTGTGAATTTATCGTGCACATATTCGGTATTTGCCAAAATCAGAGTTACTTCCCATTGAGACGGCATCTGACGTAGACTAATTGTGACGTCATATAATCCTATGGAAACGGTCCTAAAACTCTGGGAAATGAAGTGAAAAAACGACGTTACCATACCATTTTCATAACGTCATAATGGTTTTACGTCAGATACCGTCTCATCCTCTGTATTCCGCAAAGACTGAATAAGTGTTGATGAATCCGAACCAGTAGTTGGTTCTCTTCCTTAAGGTTAAGTATACTCTGAAATCTACACTTGCGTTTCACTTGATGATTGAACTGATGTTTATAGAAGAGTTTGTATAGAAGAATCAAAACGTACGCAGCCCTGACATTAATATGATGTTATCCTGTCACGCGAAAGAATCATTAATCTGAGTAAATGCAAGTGACGAGGAAAGTTAAGTAAAGTCAATATTCTGGTTGCTTTTTCCGGTGTTTCTTTCTCGGTAATTTTGGACTTTCTGATATATCAGATTATTCGTAGGTTGAATGGAAAATGGAATTTTGACCATCAGCATTTGCTGTTTGATTGGTTTGACTTTACATTTGAACTAAATACTTAAGAGTAATTCTCTGTAAGGATCAAAGAATTCTCAGAAAACTCGGAAATCGCATATCTCAGATTTTGATGATTTTCACTATGTAAGCTAAGTTTGACCCCCTGACAATGAAAATGACATTGGTTTTTGTATATGGCCATCCGTTGCCATGGTAACCATACCACCCCATTTTGGCCAGAAAATGGGCTTTTGCAAGCTCGAAATTAGCAACTTTCATGTCCGTTTTTCACAATGATAGTCTATAGGTGGGTTATATTTTGACATATGATGAAAAACTACTTACATATATGTTTGATATGAGACATTACTTTTTGGTTGAAATATGGGGGAAAAGTATTATTTTTTATTGCAAACTGTCCATATTTTGACATTTTCCAAAAATACAAAAATACACCATTTTTGGAGATTCATAGAAAAATAACGCAGCATAAGTTAAATAGTGGAACAGGCCGTAATGAATCATTGATCCATTTTTAAAAAAATATAAAAAATCCAGAGATGTTATTTTTGTTTAAAGAAAATAAATTCAATTTAAAAATGGTTACCATGGCAACATCTGCATTTTACATGATATATGTTTTTCATCAAGTACCTTAATTTATGGACAAGATAAACGATCAAATATGGTATATTAAGCAAGTTCACACTTTTTGTAACATTTTAATATCCACTATATTGGTATCTTATCATTGGTTGCTATGGTAACCATGGCCGAAAAGGTACAATTCTTACTTTTTATTCAAATTTTCCGTCGTTTTTAGGAGTTTTTGTACATTTGAATTAAATTAAATAGATACTTTCTATGTTTTCCTTTGAATGATATTCCATTTTCCCAAAATCATTGAAATTCTGGAGAAATATATAGAAAAAACACAAGAACTTCTCCATAGCAACGCACACAATCGTTGCAGATACAGAGCTTAAACAAAGCCATGTTATATGATTTTTACGATTAGTATCTCGAATCATGGGAGAGATAAACAACCAATTGTGGTATATTAAGCAAGGTCACACTTTTTGTGACATCTAAATATCAAGTATATATGTATTTTATCATTTGTTGCTATGGTAACCATGCCATGAAATGTATCATTTTCACTTTTTATTCAAATTTTCGGTCTTTTTTTTCAGAATTTTTGTACAGTTTGAGTAAATCAAAGTGGTAATTCCTATGTTTTCCTTTGAAGAATATTCCATTTCCGAAAATCATCGAAATTCTGAAGAAATATGTAGAAAAAACGCAAGAATGCCTCCTTAGCAACGCACAAAATCGTTACAGATACAGAGCTGTAACGACTTACGAGGCCATGATATATGTTTTACATTAAGTATCTCAGGTCGTGGGAGAGATAAACAACCAATTGTGGAATATTAAGCCAGTTCAAACTTTTTGTGACATTTAGATATAAGATATATTGATATTTTATCGTTGGTTGCTATGGTAACCATGCTCTAAAAGGTACCATTCTCACTTTTTATTCAAATTTTCCATCATTTTTTTAGAGTTTTTGAAAAGCTGAAGTAAATCTAAGTGATAATGTCTATGTTTTCCTGTGAATAATATTCCATTTTCCCAAAATCATTGAAATTCTGGAAAAATATATAGAAAAACGCAAGAATGTCTCCATAGCAACGCATGCAATTATTACAGATACACAGCTGTATTAAGGCCATGATATATGTTTTACATTAAGTATCTCAAGTCATGGGAAAGATAAACAACCAATTGTGGTATATAAAGCATGCAAAAAAGATACATTCTTTACTTTTTCGATGCTTATGTACATTTGAATTAAAAAGACAGTTCCGATATTTTCCTATACTTGATATTTAGATTTCTGAATTTTTTTTGAGAAATGTTCAGTAAATGTAATAAATCTTCATAGCAATGCAATCAATTAGAAATGATACACAACTAAAACAATGCCATGCTTTATGTTCTACATTCAGTTGCTCAAATTATGAAAGAGATAAACAGTCGATTCTGATGTAGAAAGCAAGTTCACAGTTTTGGTGACATTTTAATATCAATAAAATCTTGATATTTTGTCATCGGTTGCCACGGCAACCATGAAAAAAAGGTGCAATTTTCACTTATTGAGCAAATTTTCCGTTCTTTTTTTTTTTTTTTTTTTATTATTGTTTTTTGTATATTTGATCTAAATTAAGGAGACAATTCCTATGTTTTCCTATAATTAATTTTCCTTAAAAGTAATTGAACTTCTGGAGAAATATGTAGAAGAAATGCAACAAGTCTCTATGGCAAAGCACACAATTTTTACTAATACAAAGCCAGAATTTCGTATAAAGCTTTTGAAATTTCGGGATTTTTAATATCTCACCAATGAATACTCTGTTGCATAAAATAAGTTCATTTTATGAAAATCATGAGAGTTGAATACCTACAGGCATGCTCTTCTCATTATTCTTCATCAGTATGTCGAATTTCAAAAGTCTAAGTTGAAAAGCTACATGTATACCTTGGAAGCTGGAGTCATCGGTTCATATCAAAATAATGATCTTACTAGATCTGCTAAAGATTGGCCTAGCTTCTTTGACTTCATTCTGTTATAGTTTGGAATTTCTTGGTGTGTTTCTATCATAGTTCTAAACCAGGATATGAAGCATAAAAAAGCTTCCTTAAATACGTACGTCTTCAGTTATTGCATTGATATTTAATAAAGATTTACCTAAGTTTGACCTTGACTTGACCTTGAAGGTTTAAAATTAATAGGCATGTTCAACTAAGGATTCTTTATACATGTATGTATATTATATTTATTTATTGAAATTGCCAAGTTTGACCTTGACCTCTGACCTTGAAGGGTCAAAATTTATACGCATATTTCACAAATGATCTTTAATTTGTGCATGAAATGTGAAAGCTGTACCTTGAAAACTTTTCGGGTCAGAACTTTCCGGGTCAGAACCAAATTAATGATATTTTATTGAATTTTGCCAAAGATTGACCTGGACATTAGACCATGAAGTTTAAAAATTTATAGGCATGTTTCTCTCATGATCCTCTATCTGAAAGATGTACACTATTTACTTGAGTTATCGCGTCGGACAGACGGAATACGTGATTCCTATAGGGCTCCCACATTATCAAACAGGGCCTTAAATAGTTGGAAATTGCAGAAAATCAGCAAATCAGATCTTATAAAGCACGGTTGCTATGGAAACCATTTCAAAAATGTAGACAGCTTGACTTCCCAAACTGATTTAATTGAATGAGAATCATCATTAAAAATGAAGTTTATACAAAGATACAATTCTGTACATCTTTAACAAATTAATTTTTGAAGTTTTTTTGGTGATTTTTATATTGAAAATACAGCTATTTCCCATATCATTTCATGATTTCCCCCCTGAATTTCTTTTGAAGGCTTCATATTTTATCTATCAAGTTTCAAAAATAGTTTTTGCTTCAAATTTTAGAGAAAAGGACTGAAAATAAAAGTTTTTCACCAAAACACTGAAAAAAATATATCAGTCTAAAAGCTCATAAGAGCTTATGTTGCACTTGTTACTTTGACATGCCGACTCAAAATAAAGCTCATCTTATCTTTAACAACTAGGAATTTGCACAATGGAAAATGGAATATCATTTATTGGAAAACACAGGAATGGTCTCTGTAATTTAATTAAAATATACAAAAACAATAAGAAAAAAAAGAAGAATGAAAAATTTGCATAAAAGGGAAAATTGTACCTTTTTTGGTGTGGTTACCATGGCAACCGATGATTGAATATCAACATCATTGATATTAAAATGTCACAAAACTGCTAATTTGCTTAATAAACCAAAGTTGATTTTTAATCTTTTTCATAATTTGAGAATTTGGATGTAAAACATATATCATGTATTTCTTTTGGATTTATATCAACTATAATTTTATGCGTTGCTAAGGAGATTTCTTGCATTTTTTATACATAATTCTCAAGAAATCCAATGATGTTAGTGAATGGACAATAAGGTATAGGAATACATAGGAACTGTCTCTTCAATTCTATTTAAATGTACCACTACAGTCCAAAACAATTGAAAATTGGCAGAAAAAGCTTAAATTGTACCTTTTTTGCATGGTTACCATGGCAACCAATTACATAATACCAACATTATTGAACAAAAGACTATCACAGATACTGTAAAATTGCTGAATATACCATAATTGGTTGTTTATCTCTTCAATGGTTTGAGATACTTAATGTAATACATATATTACTGCTTTGTTTTGGTTGTGTATCATATATGATTGTGTGGGTTGCTATGGAGATTTCCTTGCATGTTTTCTATATATTTCTAAAACATTCAATAATTCTGGAAAAATGGAATCTCATTTATAGGAAAACATAGGAATTGTCTCTTTAATTTAATTCATTTAAACACCAAACAATGACTGGAAATTAGTATAAAAAGTGAAAATTGTACCTTTATGTGGATAGTTACCATGGCAACCGATGATGAAATATTGACATAATTGATATAAAAGTGTAACAGTAACTGCTAACTTGCTTAATATACCGAAAATGGTTGCTTATTTTTTTCATGATTTGAGATACTTATGTAAAACATATATCATGACTTTGCTTTAGCTTTGTATCTGATAGAATAGTGTGCGTTGCTATGGAGACTTTCTTGCATTTTTTTTCTAACATGTCTCTCGAATTTCAATGAATTTTGGAAAATGTAATAGAATTCATAGGAAAACGTAGAAATTGTCTCATTAATCTAATTCAAATGTACAAAAACACCAAAAAACAACGGAAATTTTGAATAAAAAGTGAAGATTGTACCTTTTTGGGCGTGGTTACCATGGCAACCGATGATGAAATGCCAACATATGTGATATTAAAATGTCAGAAAGATTATGAACTTGCTTAATATACCGTAATTGGTTGTTTATCTTGTCTATGAATTGAGATAAATAATATAAAACATATATCATGTAAAATGTTGATGTTGCCATGGTAACCATTTTTAAATTGAATTTATTTTCTTTAAACAAAAATAACATCTCTGGATTTTTTATATTTTTCTCATAATGGATCAATGATTCATTAGGGCCTATTCCACTATTTAACTTATGCTGCGTTATTTTTCTATGAATCGCCAAAAATGGTGTATTTTTGTATTTTTAGAAAATGTCAAAATATGGACAGTTTGCAATAAAAAATAATACCTTTCTCCCACATTTCGACCAAAAGTTGATGTCCCATATCAAAGATCAATGTAAGTAGTTTTACATCATAAGTCAAAATATAATCCACCTATGGACTATCATTGTGAAAAACAGACATGAAAGTTGCTCATTTTGAGCTTGCAAAAGCCCATTTTCTGGCCAAAATGGGGTGGTATGGTTACCATGGCAACGGATGGCCATATACACAAACCAATGTCATTTTCATTGTCAGGGGGTCAAACTTGGCTTACATAGTGAAAATCATCCAAATCTGAGACATGCGATTTCCGACCCACTTTGATGCTTACAGAGAATGACTCTTAAGTTCTAAGTTTTATACTAAAACATCATTTAAGAAAGATGTGAAGTAATGCAGGCGAAAAGGGGAGACAAATATCATCCATTGGATTTGACATAATACGGAATTGTTCCGACTCTCTATCTTCTAATAATAAAATTTCAAACCAATTTTAATGCACCAGGCACGTTTTTCGGATAGTAGATCCCCATCAGTGATATTTCCAGCCTAAGTTATTTTCGGCCGTTTCGATGATATTTTTGGATTAAATTACAGGTTTCCGAAACGGCAAATTAAAATATATGAAGTCAAATTGATAAAAGGCCAGAACAAAGCTTCTTTCAGGCGACAGAGCTGGAAAGAAGTAATTATTATACTCTTAACATCCAGTCATGGGGAACGAGTTAAAATGGAACTCTGAAGCTTAGGGGCTTATCACTTCGTAATCTTTGGTTTTTCATTGAGGACGATTTACTATTATATATGTAGAGCAAATGGTCATCAAAAATACCCCCACTTCCTGTTTCGTATCCTGGCGTGTCTACTTTGAAGGATGTGGACGGGTTGTGCGCACGTCATCCGGATAACTACAACATTTGCTGCTGTCGTGGTAGATGGCCGTCCTAAGTCGGCACCGATTCCTGTCTGTTCCTTTTATTCCTTCGGGTGTGTTATTCTGTGGAAATCTCTTCCTTCCATATATCCCATAGTCCCATGCGATGTTTTTGCTTTGTATGACAGTAAGTGTTTTGAATATTTCCCTGACATGGTCGCCGTAGCACTTTCTAATATAGATTTAACCACAGACAGTGCAATACATGTATTTTAAATATTGTTTTTCATTTTCATGCATGAACATCGACGGCGGGTGCGGCTAGCCAACAGGGGATGCTTACTCCTCCCGGGCACCTGGTCCCACCTCTAGCTTGCTAGGAGTCCGTCGATGCTGAATTTGGTGCTCTATTGTGAGTGCTGTTGAGATTATTGTCAGGAGCTTCTTTAACTCATTGTTGTGTCTTTCTGCGTTTTGTAGTTTTGTCTGATATCATTTATGTGTCACTTTCTTGTGGGGTTGTTTCGCTGGGTGAGTGCAGGGTGGTCATGCTGGAGATCCTACACTTTTTCTTGTCAGTCAAAGTTTCAAGAATGCACTTCAATCCTTCAAGAATTGCCACGCGTTAAACCAGTCCTCAGTAGCACTTGAAGAATCAATTTGAGCGTTTCATTAATACGTTCTGCACTTCAAATAATCTATTTTTGCTTCTCTACCACGCGACAGAAATCCGACAAGCACAATCGTTCGTGGTAAATCTATTGGTTGACAATAAGACAGCCAGGAAAATTACCTTTGTTATCTTGCGAATAAGTGTCAGAAATTATCTTTCCGCTCCGGCAATTTTCTATTAGTCTCATCGATATCAGCCGTCTCTGCTGTTTTTCAGTGATGGTTCGTATCTGTCTCCATTTTAAACTTTTCGCTTTTCCAGCTTTCCAAAATTCATTCTAACATCTCCTAATTGTGTTTATTTGTATTATTGCTGTATATTGATATTTAAGAGTACCGATACTTTGAGATTTTCAAAACGTATCGATGCACAAATGCTTAGTATCGATACTTTCAATGCATTTGAAAAGAAAATAAAATTCTAAGCTTTTAATTCTTTTTATGTTCTGACTTTCATATTCTCTCTTAATCTTCTTTGATCACATCAAAGTTCAGACATAGGAGTTCAAATAAAGTTTCTCTCGTAATTATATTTCGAAAAATCGGGTTGCCAATGTGACGTCTCGTCCAAATTTGAACTTTGGGAGAATTTGCCAACGTTAGAATAATTTTGACGCTGTAATTTGCTGTGTTTGAGATGTTCGTGCAAAGAGGATGGCTATATAACTAAGCTTTTAATATTTCATGCATGTCGGCGCCGTGGTCTAGTGGCTAGGGTGTTGGTCCAGTGACAGATGGGTTGCTGGTTCGAGCTTCACTAGTTACCACGGGTCAGCCGATATATTCCGTCTTCGAGTTACCTCCCTTCGAGGTATCTGGCGTAAACACACTATGACGTAATGAAGTTGCTGTTTGAAATTTCTGTTTACAAATTTTCTCAAATTTCTAAAAACTGGGTCCTGTAGCATCATATCCCAGCAATCTTGTTTCTCAAATTTCAAAAAACTGGGTCCCGTAGCATCATATCCCAGCCATCTTGTTTCTCAAATTTCTAAAAACAGGGCCCTGTAGCATCATATCCCAGCCATCTTGCTACGTCTTTTTAGACATGGCTTTGATGGCCATATTACATTGTTTAGTTTGAGGATCACTAACGGGGGTCAAATACCCGAAACGTGCATGTCTGGTCCATGCTGTAAATTTATCTGATCTTAAATGATGCTTTTGAATTTGAAGACATTAAACATAGAATTATCGAATTTGGAGTATGTTTTCACTGTATCTTATGCTTGTTTCTATAGAGTTTGATGACGTCATAATTACTTTTCGTCACATAACGTCCCAGCTGAGAGGGGAACTAAAAAATCGAACACTTTTAAGGTATCCGTTATACAAATGAATATCAAGTTATATAGTTAGAATCATGGCATATTTTTACCTGTATTTACCAAATTCAACATAAATAATGGTTTCTATCATCAAAGGTTAATATGCCGACCGTCGCTCAAGCCACGGAAACTATCGAGACACTGCCGAAGATTACCGCGAAAATTGTAACACTGCTTATATGGACGAGACGTCCGCGAGATCTGCATTTGTACATGGATGCGTTAATATGTTAAATATAAAAATGCCCTTGTCTGCATAATGTACATTTGTCTGTGATGTTAGAGAAGAAATGCATGTTTAATGTCTATCATAAATTTATGCATACAATATTTATAGCCAAGTTATATTTGACACTCCTAATTAATTGTGTGAGTGGTTATTTTTTTCATGTCTCGCTCAAGTCTTTATATCAAATGATTTTAAATTTCAATACAATTTTATCACTTTTATTAATAGAGGGATATTTGTTTACTAGCAAATAAAGTTTAAGTTTTAAAAGGGGCATTTCTTTTCTACTTGAAAAGTTAAATTGATAATTGCAACTCTCTTCATAACGTTTTTTGATATAAGAACTTGAGCAAGTCTAAGTGGTTGTTGTTTGAAACCAAATGCTCCAACCTGATAGATCCTGACATATAATGTGTTCTTCGATTCAATTTGTTAACTCTGCATCCAATACATTGATGAATCTGGCAAATATAGCACATCAATTAGCTAATTAACTGTCTTATTGACGTAAAACGGAAAATTAACATTGATTTAAACTAATTGTTACTAAAATAAGAACATACGATATACTTTTATTGGACTTTTTTGTCCAGTCATTTTTACGTTATCTCCAATGACATTAATAGAGTTCTAAATCAGACCGTAAAACAGGTCCTTATAGTAGTTCTACGATATTCACTGTCAGTGTGAAACAGGTGAAGAACAGTATGTAATTAACGGGATCGGGATATGGGTAAAACTAAATCCAAGAAGTATTTGAATCGAAGGAGCACAATTTCGAGCAGGGATAATGTAAATGCTCCCTTTTTAACACGCGAGGTAAGTCATGCTAGTAATACTTTTTGCCTTACTTTCTCGACTTTGAGACTAATAGGTGATGGGTACTTCTTCGATTTTTGTTATACAGTTGAACCTGTCTTATACGACTCTTTAAAAGAAAAACGGTCGCATAAGACAGGACGACACTACACAAGTATACGACAATGTAGTAAGTATGAGCAATATAAGGTCGCTGAATAAGGAAGTCTTTACAGAGGTGGTCATTATGACAGGGTCAACTGTAATTAACATGCCTTTCTCATACATTTGTTTAAACACAAATGAAATAGAAATTTCGAGGAAGACCACATTTTGCTGACAGCAGCAAGTAAATGACGTTTTAAGTAAAAATAGAAAAAAAGTTTCTTTTAAATATTTCCCATTTGATTATGTGTGCTTGCTTTATGGTGATAGAAAAATGAGGTGTTTAAGATAAATTTGAAACGTCGATGCCTCTTTTTGGTCTCTAAGTATGATCGTCTTTGTGTTTTCACATCTGATGTTTTAGTGTTTTGCTGTTGATGCTGCAACAGGGTCTTGTTGGAGATCCCCTCCCTTCTTACATACTATTTACATTTTGTTGCATTTATTTATCGTTTGTACACGATAATCGTCCTCAATATTACTATTGAAATCGCCATCCAACTATTGTAATGAGTTAAAGAAGATCCTGACGATAAGCTCAACAGCACTCACAATAGAGCACCAAATGGAACATCGACGGACCCCTAGCAAGCTAGAGGTGGGACCAGGTGCCCGGGAGGAGTAAGCATCCCCTGTTGGCTAGCCGCACCGCCGTCGAAGTTATAACTCTACTTCATATTTTAATCTCATTTTATCTTTTGAAGACAATGATCAATATTTCAAATATTAAACGTCTTCAATTCAATAGCATCATTTTAAGAACAGATACATTTTCAGCATGGACCAGACATGCACGTTTAGGGTACTTAACCCTCGTCAGTGATCCTCAATCTAAACAATGTAATATGGCTAAAAACTGTGAAAATTATGTCTAAAAATGTACCGAAAGACGAAGCAGGATGGGTGGGATATATATGACAAACGTGGTGACCGAATCTTCAGTATAAGGAGTTATTTCCCTTCGCTAAGTTTTACAAGATTTCGTTTCCTCCATAAGTAATGTTAATATTGCTAAGGATGGTAAGACTTGTTTAATTTGCTAATGTTTATATTACTAATGTGTATATTGCTAATGTTTATATTGCTAATGTTTATATTGCTTATGTTTATATTGCTAATGTTTATATTGCTAATGTTTATATTGCTAATGTTTATATTGCTAATGTTTATATTGCTAGTGTTTATATTGCTAGTGTTTATATTGCTAATGTTTATATTGCTAATGTTTATATTGCTAATGTTTATATTGCTAATGTTTATATTGCTAATGTTTATATTGCTAATGTTTATATTGCTAGTGTTTATATAGCTAATGTTTATATTGCTAATGTTTATATTGCTAATGTTTATATTGCTAATGTTTATATTGCTAATGTTTATATTGCTAGTGTTTATATTGCTAATGTTTATATTGCTAGTGTTGATATTGCTAATGTTTACATTGCTAATGTTTATATTGCTAATGTTTATATTGCTAGTGTTGATATTGCTAATGTTTATATTGCTAATGTTTATATTGCTAGTGTTGATATTGCTAATGTTAACGCAAAAATAATTGTACTCGCAAAAATAAGGACACACTTTTTTTATTCTAAAAGCGCAAAATCTCATACTCGCGAAAATTTCTCGTTATACTTTATAGTATGCCTTTTTGATTCTGATTCTGTGTTTTGTGTTTCACTGATATGAAGTTGAAGATGTTAAACATATGTACCACTTAGTGAGTGCATGAAGTTTTTATATTTTCATTTCCATGCTTCATAAACAATCACGGCGGGTGATGCTAGCCAACAGGGGATGCTTACTCCTCCCGGGCACCTGGTCCCACCTCTGCCTTGCTAGGGGTCCGTCGATGTTTAATTTTGCGCTCTATTGTGAGTGCAGTTGAGATTATCGTCAGGATCTTCTTTAACTCATTACTGCTGGTGGACCAGGAGTCCACGAGGGCACATGTAGCCAAGTTCGATAATTTCGGTTGGTCATTTCTTCAAACGCTAAATTGATGCAACTGAATTTTAAGACGTTAAACATTTGTACCACTTGGTGAGTGTTACTGCTGGTGGATCAAGAGTCCCCATGGGCATATGTAGCCAAGTTCGATAAATTTCGGTGGGTCGTTTCTTAAAACGCATTTGACAAATTCTATTCACAAACTTTTCTCAAATTTCTAAAGCCTTGGTCTTGTAGCATCATTACCCAGCCATTTTGCTTTGTCTTTCGGTATATTTAGGACATATTCTTTACAGATTTTGGTCATATTACATTGTTTAGATTGAGGAACACGGACGAGGGTTTTTTAACCGAAACGTGCATGTCTGGTCCATGCTGTACGCTTTATGCCCTTTGCCGTGTGGAGCTCGTAAAAAAGTTCCCCGCGAGGGGTTTGACAGTAAGTGTTTTGAATATACTTCCCTGACATTGTCGCCATAGCACTTTCTATATAGACATTACGTAAGACAGTGCATGAATTTTATATATTTTCATTTCCATGCTTCATAAACATCGACGGCGGGTGCGGCTAGCCAACAGGGGATGCTTACTCCTCCCGGGCACCTGGTCCCACCTCTAGCTTGCTAGGGGTCCGTCGATGTTTAATTTCGTGCTCTATTGTGAGTGCTGTTGAGATTATCGTCAGGATCTTCTTTAATTCAATGAAGACGTTATTCATTCAAACGATATGGTTTAAACGTACCATTGTCAATGTTGAACATATGTTCCATTATGAAAAAAAAATTAATGCACCATATGCGCATTTAAACATGTTATGTATCATCAGCTATGCTCAAGGCAGAAATAGACAAGATAGAGGAAATCAAAATAATGTGAAGTTTTAAAGAGCAAAAGTCTAAACTTTGACCTTAAATGTCTGATAGCGTACCACGCTTTTCCGTCTCATACTATGCTCGACTTTTGTGTTTTTGCATCGGGTGTTTTGATTCCCTCCCTTCTTTGATAATGGTTTGATAATTTTGATTATGATCTCCTTAAATTGCAGTTATTATTTTCTATAACTGCAAATGTGGAAATAAAGTAATGTAATTGTAAGGAAATCAGCACCCTTATAATAAAGTGTCAATCTGCACGACGTCGTAACATTAAACTTGTTTCTTATCTCTGCTTCTGCAAAAATAGATTATTCACTGTCGGTTTTCATGGCAACGGATGCTCATTAAATTTTTCCATTTGGACAAGAATATTCACGACACTTGGGGCGTGCAGATGTCTATTTCAAAAGGCTGTTAGGGTAAATGATTTAAAGGCAAACGCTGTCAAATGTTAAAAGCTCCCATTATTTACTAAGGGTCTGTCAAGGAAGCAGAGAAGTTTGCCTTGCAAAAGTCAAATGCGAAATGACTCTGCCCATCCAACTATCAACAAAACGGTCAAGTTCTATTTGGACGTGATTTGTCAGTAATAGATCTACTGATTGGAAATTTTTATCAGAAGGCGAATTCAATATATTGTTTAGTCTGGATATTCCCCATAGTGACTTGATATAGATTACACTTCATTTTTACCATTTAGGAGTGGAAAGTGAAGCAATTTTCCCGGCAAAACAGTACAAAGATCTGTTTTAAATAACATAAAATAGTAACATGAAGTAACAGTGTAAACAGGGGAACATTCCTTGAAAGAAGACCTCAACAGGCTATTATTAAATTACTCGGAAATTTGAAAATAGAAGTCATATCGCAAAATGATTACGTGCAAGGATAAAATATGGGGATGGTATGGGTGGGAATATATTTTGTCAAAGGATTATAACCATTTTCGTCGAGACGTATCATTTTTAAAATCTGAAGACGTTGTGTAGTATGAACACTAGGTCTAGTATGGAAGTTCAGACCGACGTTGTTAAGAAGAAGTTTTTAGAGCAGAGAAGATTGAGTCATAGAGACCAAATAAATGGACCTTTCTTACAGACCCAGGTAAGTTTTACTGGAACATAAAACTTTGGCCTTATTTTTGGCCTCATTTTTTGGCTTTATTTTTAGGCCTCATTTTGACCTTATTTTTTTTACTTTATTTTTAGGCCTTATATTTTGACCTTATTTTTGGCCTTATCTTTCAGTCTTCTTTTCCGCCTTATTTTTCACTTAAATGCGCTTTTGAATACACCGTACACAAAATTTGGAGCCGCTAATGTTTTCTTAGTGGAAATGAACAGTCTCTATTGCAGATAGCACCAGGAAAATTCACTTTGGCTTTATTCAATTGAATTGTTTCACATCAAAAACTACTGACGAGGATCTAAAATTAGAAACACGTGTTTAGTAGAATGAAATTGGTACTATTGAAAGTTTGCGGAATACAGACTCCCCCCCCCCCTTACAGACGTAAAATCATTGTGAAGTCATAAAAATGGTATGGTAACGTTGATTTTATACCGTCATTTCCCAGACAATTAGGACTGTTTCCATAGACTTTGATGGCGTCATAATCAGTCTACGTCAGATACCGTCTCAAATGGGAAGTAACTCTGGTTTTCGAAAATAGCGAATAGGACACGTATTTCAATATTGACAATTTCTATCAGTTTCCATGTATATCTGTCTCTAGGTGTTTGAGTCTGTAAATATATTTGGATGTGTTGCTCTATGTGTTTGGGTTTGATTTTGTAGGCGTTTTAGATTACAATTTGATGTGTCGCTCTATGTGTTTTGGTATGATTTTATAGGCGTTTTAGATCTAAATTTGATGTGTTGCTCCATGTGTTTTGGTTTGATTTTATAGGCGTTTTACATTTAAATTTGTCGTGTTGCTCTATCTTATTTGGTATGATTTTATAGGCGTTTTAGATTTAAATTTGATGTGTTGCTCTATGTGTTCTGAAATGGCTTTATAGGCATTTTAGATTTAAATTTGTAGTGTTGGTATGATTTTGTAGGTGAAAAGATTTAAATTGGATGTATTGGTCTATGTGTTTTGGTGTGATTTTGTAGGTGTTTAAGATTTAAATTGGATGTGTTGCGCTATGTGTTTTGGTAAAATTTTGTAGGCGTTTTAGATTTGAATTGGATGTGTTGCTCAAAAAACTTTGTGTTTTGGTATGATTTTATTGGCGTTTTAGATTTAAATTTTATGTGTCGCTCTATCTGATTTGGTAAAATTTTATAGGCGGTTTAGATTTAGATTTGATCTTTTGCATAATATGTATTGATAATACTTTATAGGCGTTTTAGATGTTAATTTTATGTGTTTGTATAGGTGTTCAGGTGTATTTCTGTATGTTATTTAATGCAAGGCTGTACACTGTGATGTCGAATTTGTTGAGAGTGATATGTTTGAGTGGTTTTGTGTCTTTTCGTATATTGGGATGTGTTCGTGCTGGTGTATGAATTTCTGGGTAAAGGTGTTTTAGGTGTTTATATTTGTGTTTCAGTGTGTTATTGAAGATTATTTGAGTAAGGTGTGCTAGTTTGCTGCTATGTGTTACAAGTATGCTTGTTTTCCTGTTGATGATTTGGTTGGAATTGTTCTGTCTGCAAAAATAGCATATTCACGTATTTTTGCACCTTATATTTAAAAACGATGAACGTTTAATGTCTTCAAAATCATTAGCATCATTTTAAAGCAGATAAATTTACAGCATTGACCAGACATGCACGTTTCGGGTATTTAACCCTCGTCAGTGATCCTCAGTCGAAACAATGTTATATGGCCAAAATCTGTCAAAATTATGTTCTAAATATACCGATAGACGTAGCAAAATGATGAAACAATTATATTTGCTTCAGTTTTTAATCTTATACATTGGCCCAGGGGATAATATCGATAATTGTAAAGTCTCCCTTTGAAATAGGTGAGAAGTACTTAGCATTCCATGGAAATTGAGATGAATAAAATCTGTTTGCAAAATACATGTTGAGAAACATAAAAAAAATATTCTCATAAAATTGTTGACGTAATTATTTTGGATTTGTTTATATGTTAATTGTATTACCCCCCAGTTGTATAGCTAATATATGTGCTAAAATGCAATCAAACAAATTTGCCCCCCAAAAAATATAAAATAGAAAAAAGGTGTTCTTGTTATCTTTAACATTCTTACAGGAACTGAAAATGAGGCGTTGCATGCAATCAGGAAACGCTGACTCTCCCCGGGCAACTGGTCTCACTTCGGAATGTGTTTCGTTCCGAGGTTTGCAACCATTCAATGGAAATTCTAATTATTTTGCCTTGCATTGTCGATTTTGAGACTGAATAACTGATGGGTACTACTTTGATGATAATTAGCACATGTTTCGCATCCATATCATCGTCTTATCTCCCTCTTCTCCATGGAAATTTGTCAAAATCATTTAAATATTTCGTTTGGCGAAAATGACATTCATACAATCGCAATCCAGAATGTCACTGAAAATGTCATAAAGCAATCATTCCTAATTATACTGGTGCATGTACATAACATGTCAAAAATCCACGAATTGGCCCGGATTCTGGTTTCTTCTTCATTTTTAAGTAAACCGGATATCTTGTTTTTCTGAGTACCCTAATGACATGTCAAAGCTAACGTCAATCACATTTATCTTCCTGTTGAAATCATGTTAAAGGTTCTAAATATGATGATAGCAGGAAGTATTATGGATATTGAAACTTCTTCATACATCGCAATAACAGTTTGACAAGTTTTCATGGAGCTGTTGCGAAGGGGGTTGTACGCTCCCCTGACACCTTGTCTCACTTCGGAATATTGGGTATTCCCGGTTTTGCAACTGCTGAAATGAAAATTTCATGCTTTGTTACACCTTCTCGATTTTGAGGCTGAATACTGAGTACTTCTGCGATATTAATTACATTTGAGGGGGTCCGAAATCCAGCAAACAGTTTCAAACCAATTCAATCAAAATTATTGTTATCGTCGGGGGATATACTAGTAATTCTGTACCAAACATTTATTCTTATAGTTGAGGGGGTGGACAGGGTAAGGGAGGCGGGAGGAGGAAGAGAGGGGGCATGGAGGAGGGAGGGAGGAAAGGGGGAGTGGGAGGGAGGTGGAGGAAGGGGGCGGGAGGGGGAGAGAGGTAACCCCCTGTCCATCCCCAATAATTCTATGTTCCAAATTTGTTTAGCTTCAGCATGTGCGATGGTCATGTAAATTTCAGAACATGGGCGGATCCAGAAAAAAATCCAGGGGATATGAGGATGTGTCGGGGTTAAGCCTCTCTAGGGTTGGGAGTAAAAAGTCTTAGGAAGAAAGACATTGAGCCTGTTTCACAAAAACGCGTAGGAAATATTTCAGGAATTTCTGTAACTTTCACCATCAAATAAAAGCCTTAAATCTTTTTAACTTAAGAGTATGTTCTCCTTTCCAATAGCATTCAACATACAAAATAAATATTCAGAAACAAAACATCGCGATTTTAGTTTATAAGAAGTACTAAGCTATCAAAAGTTACGAAAATTAAAAAAAAAAATCTAATTCGTATGTATTTTTTAAAACAGGCACCTGGTCTTAAATACATGAAAAAATCTAAGTTTTTGGAATCTTCAAACCTTTCCCTAGTTTCGCGCTTGTCAAAACATGAGCAATTTGTTATTTAATCAAAGCAGTGTTTACAGATTGCATATTGTGCAATTGTTCAGCGTGACAATAGAGAAACTGATATGCCGTTACGTAACTGAGCGACACAAATCAATATTCAGCCAAATGCAGAAAGCTCCCTGTTTCTAATCATTTAAGATGTAAATTCGCCAGGATGAAAATGATGAAAAGATATGCGCTCAATATTTTAGAAAAAGTACCTTAATCAGGAAAAGAACAGAAAAACATATCTTAATCATGAAAGGAAAAGAAATAATTAGACATGTAATTATCTTAAGGGTAAGAAATGACCGTCCTTAGTCGGCACAGGTTACCCATTGGTCATTGGTTTATGTGTAGTCTTTTGTGTTTTATGTTTCTATGTCGAATGTCTCTTTTTCGTATCTTGCTGTTCCCTTCTGTTTGGTTTCGCATCGGATGGTTCGGTGTTGGTATTGTAACAGGGTCTTGTTGGAGATCCCCTCCATTTTCTTACGTAATTATATTACCTGAAATGAGGGTTACCCGGTACATTAAGAAGTAGATTAAATATTCCTTTTGAGATATGATGCTAAGATGATAAACCATTTCGTCCGTCGATGATCAATTTGGTGCTCTATTGTGAGTGCTGTTAAGATTATTGTCAGGATCTTCTTTAACTCATTTGTGTCACACTTATGCCCTTAGCCGTGTGGAGCTCGTAAAAAAGTTCCCCGCGAGAGGTTTGACAGTAACTGTTTAAAATATTTTCCTAGACATGATCGCCATAGCACTTTATATATAAAAATGGCCTCAGACAGTGCAGTTCATGTTTTTTTTTATTGTTTTCATTTTCGACATCGACGGTGGATGCGGCTAACCAACAGGGGATGCTTACTCCTCCCAGGCACCTGGTCCCACCTCTAGCTTGCTAGGGTCCGTCGATGCTCAATTTGGTGCTCTATTGTGAGTGCTGATGAGATTATCGTCAGGATCTTCCTTAAATTACTTGTTCTTTTCTCGTTAAAAAAATTATGTTGTTTTATTTCCCTTCTAGAATTTGCATGTTTTATTGTGAATATGGGGTTCAGGTTTTCTATTTCGTGTTTGACTTTTATTCTCTGGTTAAAATCAGTCGCGGATCTAGATTTTAGGAAGGAGGGGTGAGTAGGGGCAAAGTCAAGCTCAAAGAAAGTCAATCACTGAAAAGTTGATGAGCAAATAAAAGCGAAGACGAAAACGCGAAACTTAAGACTGATGATTTTATTGAGAAAAATTAGGGATTCTAACATGTACACGAAATAGAGTAAGTTTATTGTGACATTTTATTTAAGTTTATATGAACAATTTCGAGCGTAGCGCGAGCCGGATATTTGAAGGTTTGAAGTTCTCATCTCTGTTTAAACTATGACATTTAAAATCATATATAACTTAAATCTATATTGGCGGGCGGAGCGAGCCAGAAAATGTTTGGAATATATTAAAAAGATGGTTTAAGAATACAATATCTCTCTCTCCAATTTTCCTTGCTCCAGTTTTATTTCATTAAAAGAGGACGGGTTTGAAGGTAAGGGTATTGCAACCCCACTTTCCACCTGCCTGACCTTGCCCATGAAAATTAAGCATTTAGTAATTATTCAAGTCTTCATTTGAACTTATTATATATGGATCCATACAAACATAATTACAAAGAAAGTAGAAAGCAAGGATGGAAAAATAGACAACTTATGAAAAAGATTGAGTGCGGCGGGAGAAGCGATCGAGCCGATAATTTTCCAAAATGTAAGGAAATTAAGCATAAAAATAGTATAATTCTGAATCAATAACTTTAGATGAAAAAGGCGGAGGGCCTCTGAATGTGAAATAAACCATATACACTTAAAACTATCTATGGTAAGACTAAGAACATATAACAATACCGATGGTAAAGACTCATCGTATTCCTAATTAAAATAATTACAGCAGAGATATTCTTAATTGAAGATATAACTGAAATAAAGAGAGGGAATCGAACATTCTGCCAAGTGAACAGACCTCCAAACACCTTGAAGACAGGTAAAGGTAAAAATAGGGGTTACAGCCTCATGCAACTTCTACAGTTACCTCCCTTGCGAGACCTGTACATTCCATGGCATTCTCAACTCCCTTAGGAGTATACAAGCAGAGGTGCCGTTCAGGCGCTAATGATTTTCATTCACATTACCAGCTCGTCTTATGTGCCAGGTACCCGGTTTACTCCTGTGTGGAAAGAGTGCAACGTAGTGTTAAGTAACTTGCCAACGTTTTTGCAATGCCCGGAGTCGATGAGATACGAACCCATGGCCTATGGGTTCGTAGTACACCGCGCTTACCACTTCTTCACCAGCATTGCTAAGGAGAGAAATGTCAAATGTCTTCAAAGATAATATACAGACTTTTTTGTAAAATTTATTTTAATTTTCGAACGATGAAAATTGAATTCAGTTGCGCAGCTAATAATGATATGATCTAATTTTCAATACGAAATTAGGTATGAAAGTACGTCGAAGATACTTTATTAGTTACAATGTATTGGGTTAGTTCCTGTCATTCTTCCTTCATATTACACACCTTCTTTGAGTTGGAAGTATGACGGTAACTAACCCGATAACGAATCAATTACGCCGAGAACGATTTTGTAACGTTTTGTTTGTAATTTTTGACGTTTGAAAATTTAGTAACCTACCTCGGCGTCAAGGTAGGACAAGGTAGGTGACCGTCATACTGCGACATCATTGGCTAAGATTAGTACGGGTCGTCATGAATTCAAGAATGAATTTTAAAGACTATCTATCAAACGGCAGTTATTCTACGTATTAATAACCATGAGAGAACCAAAAATGAAGTCTAATTCTATCCTTGAGATGTTTTCATTTTGCCTTTTAGTGATATCAATCAGCAGTTAGCATTTTTATAAAGTGATGCATATTAAAGAGATTGTAGGAAGAAACTGGGTCATAACCATGGCATTATTATATTGATAACATTGTTACACGCGAATGAATCATTTCTCATTCATGGAGATTTAATCCGACATCTGACTTCTAGTATAGCTGTAATAGACGGTCTTCACATTAACGCAGTAGACTTGAATTTTAGACACTCCAAGACCCGACATCACAACATTTGACTTTTTTGTACTGTGACGTCGGGACAAATTCATGACGTCATAATGAGAAATAACGTCAAAAGTCGTGTAGCGTGTAGTCGGGTCTTGAAGTGTTTAAAATGCAAGTCTGGCAATGTGAAAATGCTTCTCATTTTTATAAAACACCACAGACAATTGAGCAATACGCAAAAAATGGCATTTTTTGTATGACACAAAACATAGATGAGTATATGTCGACCGACGCGTTCTCCTAGTGAGACTCGAACCAGCAACATTTCGGCCATTGGCCCTGCGCTCTATCTACTAGACCACGGCGCCGACACTCTCATTTTGATGATGTGATATGGCGTGACTTTGTAATCAAGTAGAGGACACTAACTAATAGAAATCCCTTTTGTTAAAAGAGCTAAAGAAGACCATGACGACAATCTCAACAGCACTCACAATATAGCATTAAAGGATCCCGGACCTTAAAGACCCTTTTTGGATCATCTATATGTCGATTGCTTATAAATATTTAGTGTCCCTTTTTACACCAAAAGAAAATTCAACATTTTATGAGTAAGAATAATTATGAAAATTTCGTTTGTAATCTCATCACAATTTATTTAACGTCTATACAGTTAAGAGGGGTAACCGAAATATCCGGATGAACCGCCCTCGCTCAGGTAAAAATCAATGCAGATACATAGATCGATATATGTAAAAGGCGTTTTACATGCTAATTTGTACTTTGTGCACTGTATTTTTTCTCTGATTTTCTCTTATTTCAACATGGGCGCAAAAAAGAAAAGATAATTCCTTTTCAAGGAGAATTTGTCTATATATATCTTTCACTAGTTTGTCTGAATTAGCCATTCTATTTTGCTCCCATACCTTATTAAAGTGAAATTCATCATAACAACCTGGGTTTTTTGTGCACTGTTCAACTAAAGTTCACGAAGGGTGAGTGTGTTTTAGTAAATTTTGCAAGCGCTTAGGGTTTTATCTTAGCAGAAAGGAATATGAAAGTTATTGTTCCGACATAGATCAAACAATTTATATGATAATTTCAGTAAATTTTGAAACTTCAAAAATCCGATTATTATAGCCTTTCCTTAAGGTCCGGGATCTTTTAACACCGACGGACCTTTAGCAAGCTAGAGGTGGGACAAAGTGCCCAGGAGGAGTAAGTATCCCCTGTTTGGCTAGCACGCATGCGGATTTACAATCTGAATCACGTGTCTGGTCAATTTAAATTGATTATAATTGATTTAAAATGTTTTCCCAGAAGGTTACTGGTGTTAAACGTCTTCAAACTCAATAGCATATTAACAGTATGTGAAGTAAACTGATTATGACGTCATTAAATTGTAAGGAAACAGTCCTAAAAATCTTTGATATGACGGAATGAAATCGACGTTACAATACCATTTTCATGACGTCACAGTGGTTTTACCTCAGATACCGTTTGTAAGGGGAATACTTTGTATTCAATAAAGACTCAATAAGGAAAGACAAGTCATTTTCCTAAAGGTGAATCAAATGTACAAATGTCTGGTTCAAGAGGGGAGGGGATCTGCAACAAGACCCTGTTGCAGCACCAACAGCAAAGCACCAAAACACCCGATGTGAAAACACAAAGCCGATCATACTAAGAGACGATAAAGAGACATACGACATATAATGATCAAACACAAAAGACTACACATAAACCAACGAGACCAATGGGTAACCGGTGCCGAATTTGGACGGCCATTTGCCACACAAGTAGCAAATGGTGTGGTTATCCTGGAATACGTGCGCACAACCCTCTCACATCTCTCTCTCAAGGGTTGTTTGTCTTAGTGATTGGATTTTCTTTATATGGAGAATTCCCTGTGGACTTTTTTTTGTAGATTCATGTGCACTTTTTTTGGATTTGAAGCTTGAGCTATAGTGTATACACTGGAAGTGCTTATACGTATGAAATGTATGACATTATTTTAGAAAAGATAGATTCAGCAATTGATATCTTTCCTTCTTATGTATTGTAAATGAAATAAGGCGGCTTTTGTTCAATTGTTTGTGCCGCTGATGATATAATTCAATTTCTCCCATAAGCTCTGTTTGTTGATATGATACTTTACGTACATCTCACGTTTGCCGTCTCATAAGTGTGTGATCCGCTGTGATAACTATGACGTCCATATATCTTAAATTTTTTTGGACTAATTATACCATAATTGGTTTTTTGTGATTCGACCATCTGTAAATGATTTTTGAATGTTACATTTTCAAGAAATAAAGAGTAAAATAAGTGCCCTTGTTCGTTCATATCAACCCGAATGTTCAATGGCGTCATGCAAAAACCAATCAGTGACACGCTGTAATTTTCATGATGCTGTCTTTATGCTGTCTTTATTTAAATCACCACATTGATTTATGAGAAAGGGATACAGTATGGTTTTTTTTTTTTGGCTTCTTTTGATAAGTTTGGATTGCATCAGAAACCTGCAAATCTCTGTTCCATAGCAGAAATATGGGCAAATGTGGGGAAATAGCTTGATTGATTTAAAACAAGTAACCTCTTTAAGAAGCGACCGGAGACTGCAGTAAAAAAGAAAAAACATTAAATTGTAAATAGCAACAAATGATACAGTAATACGGAAGTGTTCCAACTTTATACCTTCATGAAGAAAATTCCAAACCGATTTTCCTGCACCAGACACGAAGGAGTAGGTTCGGTAACCATGGAATTCGGCCCTGTCGTACTTTTCAATAAAATTTTGTATGTCAAATAACTGATGTCTGCAGTTTCTAAAACTGTTTTCTTTTTTCAAATATCTTCAAAATTGACGAAAATATGTGGAATCGTTTAAGGCATGGTAGAGCGTATTGAGCGACATTAATGACGTCGTCACATGACGTCCTCACGACGTTGTGTCGCCATAAGAAATTTATGAACAATTAATATAACGGAAACAATAAATGAAAATAGAAAGTATTTACATTTACGATTAAATTAGATTTGAAGAGATAGCCACTAACGCAGTCTTTCCCAATAATATCGGTCCGCCGGTCCTGACAGGCAAAATTACGTTCGGACCGGTACGTTCATATTGCCGATGTTGGCTAAACTTAGAACTGATTTTTTGCTGAGTTTTTTTTTTTTTTTTTTTTTTTTCGGACAGTTTTTGTTTCGGACCTATTTTTTCCTTTAAAACATAGGTTCGAATGACCCATGTGAGCTGAAAGTTTTTGAGAAAGATATGGGCAGGTAGCCTCAAGTTAGAGAAGATGCGTCGCGTATTTTCATCGGGAACTCGAGATCACTGTCCTTTGAACAACTCGTGCACACGCAGTCGATAACGTATTTTCACATATTGGATTTTTCTGCAGAAGTTTATTTCGTTACATAACAGTTATTACGTCGAAAGATCCTACCATTATTAAAAAAAAGTCGTATAAGTTTGTTTTGGTATACCCCATTCGATTCTGTTCCTGTTATTATTATTTTTTTCTCTCATATTTTTTTTCTCAGTGGATAATTTATACTTGTGGATTCAAGGTATCCATAAAAGTATTTTTTTTTAAAATTATTTCATGACCTTCGAATTGTGTTCAAACGTACCTTACGTGTAGATTGTGCAAGAGAGGGGGGGGGGGGGGGAATTGTGGGTGTCGACCGAGCGCTACGATTGAAGTGACATGCGAAATAAATTTTTTGTCATATTTCAGTCTTCTTAAATTGCAACTTACATCGATTATTTCTTCCTAGTGTAAATGTAGTGATAGCTTCAATAATCCAAACATCATTCACGTTTTTTTTTCTAATCTTAAAACGCCACAGACACATAAACAGTGTGTGGGTCAGGTGATATACAGAAGCTATGGCTTCATGTGCACGCTGAGGCCGTAGCCAGATGGGGGGGGGGGGGGGTGTTCCCATGAAATCGCTGTACGAAGCTGATTAAATGGAAAGAGGGGAGGGGAGGGGGTATGGAATTTGATATATGCAGAATAATTTTATGGAAATAAGAAAAAAGAATTCTGGCTACAGCCCTTGTGGATGTGCACGAATAAAATGTATCATTTTAAAATCTCTGAATATAAAACAGTTGCTTTAAAGACAGTTTCTTTGTCTAATAACAATTCATTTTAGCGCCTGGTTAATGTATCTTTTACATTCTACAGAACTCTAGATTTGAAAATCAACAAATTATATCATTAACATTATCGTCCATTCATGTAATCGTTTGTGAACTCTAGCTTAAAAGTCAACATCCGATGCGGTGATATTTCATTCTCAATTTGATTAAATCTCTTTTATCAATATCATTATTTATTCATGTATTTAGCATATACATTGTTTGTACTAGTATATAAATGTAGATATGTGCGTAAATTTGATAATGATCGATTTTCAAGCCGGAAGCTGCGTACGTATTTCAAAATTGATTAAAAAAATAAAATAGATAAAAACACAGAATAACAAAGAACGGTGTGTTATACCTCCTACCGGTCAAAATTTCGGGGCCATGAACATGCCCTTCCCTCTCAGCGGAAACAAATAGGTTATTAATTTCTGGAAGAAGAAGGTCCACCCGTGTGTGTGTCCGTCCGTCCGCCCCACACATGGTTCTGAACATTTTAAAGAACCCTTACAGCGAATCGATTTACTTCCTTTATAGCCTTTACAAAAAAGGGTCATATTCGAGTATGACCCATGTCGCTCAATTATGTTCAGATTCACTCCTTGAAACTTGGAAAAACTGAACATTATGTGGACTTCAGAGATTTCAACAAACCCGTCGTAGACCAAAAGATACTGAATTTTAAATATAAATGTTTTAGGATTTATAGATAGGCGGTGGTATTACTAATCTCTCGATCAACTTCTCTAGATTTGGTTTGACCGAATCCTATTCTTGTACTTTGTTAATTCAATTTGATAAGGGGGGGGGGAGGTCCTGACTAGTGATGAATAAGATGTCGCCGACAATCGGCTGTCAATCACTAAAAGTCTTTCGATTCCGATCAACGATTTCAATTTTTCTCGATCAATTTCGCCGAAAGAAATAATTTCCAGCTTGAAGCATTTATTTCCCTCAAATTCAATATATCACCTTATACAGATACCTTAAATAGTTTTGCTTGCAAAGATGGTAAGACACACAGGCACTTTTATATTGAATGATATCTATTTTAATTTAAAAAAAATTCTCAACATTTTGCAGAAAAAAATGCAACCTTTTCGTTAAATCTCATGCCGCATTTTCCCGAATTTAATCGATTCTGATTATTTACAGAAATATTTTAGAAATTCCGATTCCTAAACGTCTTCAAGACTAGTACTTGCCCAGCCCATGATCTCTCTTTAGATCAGTGCTAACACTTTGATGTTGGATTCATAAAAACACAAAAAAGGAGTTTAATTTCCTCTTGATACATTACAAACTCAGATCCCGGGTACATTTTGTATAAAACATGACCACGAGCTAACTAATAAGCTAGGGTATCCTACATCATACGTTGTAATTGGAGTATATAAGTCATACCAATAATAATAAAATTTTCCGATACTCTTTCTCTCTCATTTTCTGAATTTCGTCTTTCTTTTTGTCGTTTTGAATTCGAGAATATATGTTGTATTCATAGCGATATCAACTGAATCTTGATTACTATTTCTGTTTAGAGATTTGGAAAAAAATCAAAATACTAACTGTTAGATAACGCGCCAATATTTCTTCATTTTATTCAATTTATATTAACCTTCCATTTACATTTGCAGTATGTATGAATGCTTAAATACATTCTTTATTCAACTTACTTTTTTACCTATCGTCAATAATTTTTTTTATTTTGGTACTGTCCGCGCAGCACACTTCAGAAATCGGAAAATCAAGATTTTGTCATCTTTATCTTTTGAAACTTTTGATAGGATGTAGACCATTTGATAGCTCTAGTTTTAATATAAATTCAATACTGATATGTACATCGTATATTTATATCAAGAAACTCATACACAACGTACTGAGCCTTTACATTTTTTTCTCTTATAAAAACGCCCTATCAAACTTAATTTCTGGTCCTGGTAAATATGTTAGTTTCACTTATGGTCGCTGAACTTCTGTTATGAATTACGAGACATCAAGAACGATCAAACTGTATAAGAATTATTCTCAAAATCTATAGACATTGAAAAAAATCTCGATTGTCTGATTTCTAAAGAGAGCTGCACGCGCAAAATCTCTTTCAGGTTGGTAGAAGTACAACATCGAAAACTTCAAAATAGATGCACAGCACACTGCGTCACAGAAACGAATTTGTCTGCACAGCAAGATCAACTTGCAACAAGGTCATAGGCGGTACAGGCTTGCAATATAACCTTGCCGTCATCGCTATTTTCCTACGCCATTTCACGCAATGATAAAACCCGAGAGGCATCGCAGGTACGGTATGTCGTCACAGTGACGTCATTCGGACTTCTGACGTAAACATTGCGAAAGATTCAAAGGCAGAGACACATATTTGAGTGTTTAGGGGCGAGTAAATGGACAATGAAGGAAACGAATCTTATCTTGATGTAGGAAAATTTCTGCAAGACTCATGTCTAAAGACGGTAGGTTTCGATTTATAGCTAGAATTTGTATTTTTACTGGGGACTTCTCGCTCAGCTGATCGTGTTGGCAACGTATGAACGGAGAAAGAATCCCTGATACTGCATCGTATTGCATCGAATGAAAAGCATTGCATGTACTCTGTATACCTCAGAAATGTAGTCAAACCTGCTGGTATATACTTGCAATACTTAATTTACAAATATGAAGCCCCAGTTCCAGTCTGCAAGAATCTTGCAGACAAACAATAGGCGATGACGGCAGAGGTAAATTTCAAAGTGAAGAAAAGCGGAACTGAAATCGGACGCATGCGTAGGAGATTGCAGCAAGATATGAGTATGATCTTCAATTTGATATAAATTCAATTTCTGTGACAACGTGTGCTACGGGTTAAATTTCAGGATAAAGACTCTTAAAACATGCTAAAAACACGGTAATCGGCATACCGTCATGGATTAACGACGTCATAGATGACGTCACAGCACGTGCAGATTCCCGAACGTTGCATTTTTGGGAACTTTTAAAGTTTGTCATTGCTTTCATGAAAAAATAACATGAAATAAAACGTTTTTAAAATCAAGGTTAGAACAGGGCCAATATCGGTAGTTTCCGAACCTACTCCTTTCGAATATCAATTTTTCATCAGTTATGCTTCCAGCGAAGCCACCAAAATTCATTTCAGTAACTCCCTCTCTAGTTATTTGAATTTAGATTTGTACATTTACTTTACAGAGAGTGCGCAGCGCAAAATTTCCTGTAAGGTCGATTCAGAAGTAAAGCCAAATAACATTTTTCCTTTTTTGTTTTGTTCTATCTTTCCTTTTGTTACACTGGTATTTCTTTGATAACACACTTTTGAAATATGAAGTTAGAATAAAGTCGGTCGTGTTGTTTGACAAAAGTCGGGGGAGCGGGTTAAGTGTAATCCTGTCCGCAAGAAAAAAGGATGTGCACAAACGTTTTTCGATAATTGCAATAACATTTAATGCAAAATGGCAATTATCGATAATAGTCCTTTGTGTATTTTTGGGCAATTGCTATGCATGTGAAATGAATAGACATTTTTGATAATCCATTTTCATTATCGTTAATGGTTATATATTTGTATATAAAAGCGAGTTGAAAGACCACAATCGTTTGTTTCTCTCGTAATAATGTTTTAATGTTGCCCAGGCTTTCGTCGACAATGGAAAATATAGGAATGTATTTCCACTCTTGAATTTGTATTATAGTATTACCTTTTACATAGAAACTTATCTCGTAATTTCCGTTTGGATATAAGTATGGCGCATGTAAGAGTTGCAATTCGTCCCTGGGAGGAACCCGATGACCCGGCCATCAAAATAAAATTAGAGGTAAGGCATCCGCAGCAAAGTCATTCATTATTCCTAACTAGTTGAAAATTTATATGACATTATATTTTCCAAAAAGAGTGTGCTATCTACTCTTTTTAAAAAGGTTTCGCCTCTCAGACTGCTGTCTAGAGTGTGCTTGATGGTGACTTAAAATAACATAAATGATGCGATCTACAACTTGACTAGATTTCCGTGCCCTACAACAAAAAGAAAAACGCCCAAATTAGAAAGCAGATATCTCACATGAAATTCATATGAAATGAGCACCACGTAAAGTTTATTTGAAATTCACATAAATTTTACATCACATAAATTTCAGATTATCTTTCTATGTGACCTTCATGTTTTGTGTATCACATCGCGTCTCTTTGTGAATGTATGCTCTGTGTTTTTGCATTGGGTGTTTTGGAATTTTGCTTTGGGTGCCGAGTGTTGTTGGAGATCCCCTCCTATCACACATATCCTTATCTACATGTAATGGTCTACACATATGTGTGATGTTTTATATGACAAATATGGATAATGACCATATCCCTGTATACAGCACAAATTCTATAATTCAGAAAATTATTTATATGACAAATATGGATAATGACCATATTCCTGCATACAGCACAAAATCGATAATAAAGAAAATTATTTATATGACAAATATGAATAATGACCATATCCCTGTATACAGCACAAATTCTATAATTCAGAAAATTATTTATATGACAAATATGGATTATGACCATATCCTTGTATACAGCACAAAATCGATAATTCATAAAATTATTTATATGACAAAAATGGATAATGACCATATTCCTGTATACAGCACAAAATCGATAATTCAGAAAATTAAATATATGACAAATATGGATAATGACTATATCCCTGTATACAGCACAAAATCGATAATTCAGAAAATTAGAAACCGAAGGCATACAAAATCAGGATAAAACAGGAACCAAAGCAAACAAACAAAAACCTCCACGATATGAAAAGAAGCGGACTCCCGATATGAGAGTGTGACCAGGTGCCCAGAAAGAGTAAGCATCTTCTGCTTCCATGCAACATCCGTCGCTTCAATTAAGTTCCTGAGAATCTGATTAAGGATCAGGACAAAGGGATAAAATTATTTATTGTTGCAGTGTGAGCAGTTAAACTCGTTCACCGTGACTGGATGTTTGTTAAGAGCTTTGTTTTGGCCCTTTATCAATCTGACCTCATATATTTTATTTTGCTATTTCTGAACTTGTCATTTCATCCAAAAATATCATCAAAATTAAAGGAGGTTAACTTTTGCTACTGAATCGGCTCTACAGGACACTTTGAGACTTTACTCTATGTAAAGTAAATGGACAAATTTGAATTCATAAAATAAAACCAGAGGGCGCTACTGAAATGAATTTTGGCGGCTTCTGAAAAATCACTTTAGCATCAATCTCCCATGCAGAGTTACGTTCCTTGATCAGCCGGAACGCCAATCCCTATTTTGACGGTTGGAGGCATTGTTTCTAAAAGGGGCGGATAACTCTTGACACAAAAAGTAGCAGAATAAGAATAAATTGGGCTAAACGACCTTAATTGTTTATCTCAAATTTTAAATATTATTACACAACAAATAATATTCGGATATAATTCACTACATATAACTGAAATTCCTCTGAAAGGGATTTTTGATATTTTTCAGCCCTGCTAAAGATCCAACGAAAATTGTGCATACACCGTTGGTTTTAAAAGCTGACACAAATGCTCCCCTTTGCACTTCTGGTCAAAATTCAATGATAATCTTTTCAACAGAATCCCAATTATGATACCTATATAGAATTTTAGTCAGTATGTACTCTATAAATAGCAATAAAAACGCTATAACGAGGACCAGATTTTAATTAAAATTCATCATTACGGACTCAGAATACACCAAATTCAAGTAGCAATGGAATTTTTAACATTTGTTTTATGGTTTGATACCTTGTAGATGATTTTGTGCCAATGCAATGTTTCATTTTGGCAAATCTAACCACTTCGCAGCACCGACTTGGGTACATGTGTACTCGTGTACTCGCTGTTTACAAACGAGTTTCCATACGTTGACATGGAAGATGTACGCCCGAACAGCATATCGAAGTTTGAAAGGTGACACAAACCCCTTAAGGCAAAGATCGGCATATTATTTTTTGTTTTGGTGACTTCGGTGATATATAAAGTTTACACTCAGACTGTTCCTAATCATTCCCAGCCGAGATTTTAAAAGAAAATAAGCAATAAAATGCAGGTAAACAGATCGCTGGCGAAAAACTGCCCTTGACAACGCCCGATTTATTTCAAAATGCCACAAAATTTACCTGATTAAGTGTTATGAATTGAAACGGTATCTCTATTGCCATCAAAATCACCTGTGTCATTCTTGTTTACACATGCAGCACAGTCAGTATGACGCGTTTTTGATGACGTGGTACAATGTCGTCATATTCAAAACATTTGTCACGTGACTTCGTTTTTAAACTTCAAAGACAAGTGCCGACTGGCGTTCCGGCTGGATGACAAGAAGTATCTCTGCAACGGGCTCACCCTACTTCCGGCCCTAACTAGACCCTCCTTGAAATACTTACAATTGTTTGACATTTTCTCCTTTATCTGATGTCTTTTGTACATATCAATAATAAATTAATTACAATATAAAGTAGATTCCAACATTTAATCAAGCACGTTTTGTCGAGAGAACACGTTACTTCTGTTCCCTGCAGCGTTAACAAAATGGCAACCCCCATAAGCGTCAAGAAAAGTGACAAATAGATGTGTCATTTCAAAAGCTATGCATTGCTAAATCACCCATAATACCTCAAATCGAGAAGACGTAAATGCAAACTTTTCAATTGACTTGGTAAAAAGTCTTTTTGCTCCAATCTCATCCCGTAATGAAAACGTGTAGTCGCCATTTTGAATTACTGTTTACGGTTGCTACGTCGTGACGTCATTCTAGGCTCGTTAATCCACAAGACATCACGTGCTCTCCTAGCAAAATATCGTCATTGGTTTTTTTCTTTTACGTTTAAGCCCCAACAGAGATGATTTTATGAATCTCAATGTGAAAGAGACCGTGAAAGCATCACTGGTGCGGATTTCATATCCGAAACACGTGTCTGGTGCATGATAAATTGGAATTTCAAATTTTCATTAAGAAGTTATAGAATTGGAACACTTACGTATCATGTTGGAGATCTCCTCCCTTCTTTCTATGTATACATGCAACTAACACGACATCCTATGCAGCTCGATTCGCTTTGATAAATTTTCAATATTTGAATATAATCATGTACTATTATAAAATGTTAGTGCAGCATATGCACATAAGTTATTATGATTTATTTGCCAGATTTGTCAATTTTCACTTACTTTTGGTTTTTCTAATTTGTGATAAGTTTTTTTTTATTAATTGCCAATGGGAATGAACTGAAGTCGACACTTACGTCTCATCAGTGATGTTCCAAAACGAAATTGAGGAAATCAAGTAGACAGCTGATTTTATTTAGATTTGTCAATTTTCACTTAGTTTTGATTTTCTAATTTGTGATAAGTTTTTTCATTAATTTCAAATGGGAATGAACTGGAGTCGACAATTATGGAACATGATTTAATGGAACGAAGGAATAGGTTGCTGCTTCCCCGGGGCCTCAATTGACAACCTTACTTTGTTGTATCTTAACAAGCAGTATGGTTTATGAAAAGCACTATGAGATTTCCCTTCTCAATTTTGTTGTCTTTGTTTTGTTCTGGGGGGGATGTTATCTAAGGCAATAGAAGTATGATACTCTACTTCCGGTTGTTTTAATAACAGAAAAATTAAATACCACGAAGTTTGCCGATTTTGACAATGTTCGGGACCATAAATTTTCATGGTGAGTTAATTGAACATGAAAGATATCAAATATCTAAAAATATGTAAGATATGGACGAACAAAATTTTCTAGCTTATCAACAATATCTTTATTATCTCCCTAATTCCTTAATGGCAATTAGAAAATGATATTGACAGCTTTCATTTATCAACTATCTTTTCATTAAAATCAAGTATATACCATACACTGATTATAGAAATGAGATCATCGGGCTTTTTTCTATCAAGCTAAGTAATTACCATTTACAATACATCAATATGTTTTGAGGCATATGATTTATACAGAATTTATTGCTCTCAACAGCGAATTGCCTCATTCCCATAGTAACTAGCATAGTCATAGAGTGATTCATTTCTTTGATTGAAATGTGACCGTCACCAATGGTTACATTTTTTCAGGATAATTGATGAATAATTCCTTTGCAAATCCCATATGCATGTATCCGTCTAGCCATTATTACGTTGTGTTTACTTGTCATGCTATGTGTGACTATATGTACGCATCATGTGATAGCGATGTTTAAAACAATCGGATGTAATCAAGGAAATATAAATCGTGAAGTCAATAGCGGTCAGTGATAATATCCGTTATGTCCAACTCGTATAAGAGACCTTATGATAGAGCTACCATATGCAGTAAGGATAATGTTAATAGGGCATTTATCACAATAGAGGTTTGTTATAAAACTTATTATACATTACAATAGTTAGAATTAATCATGCTTTCTACGCTTTTTACTAATGTCAGGAGATTAAGAGGCGCAAAAATTTTGAAAGTGAGTTATTTCCTACTTCTGAATTTAAAAATAAAACGATTCTTTATTTCTTTAATGTATATTTATGTCGTTTTTAACAAAATGTCAGAAAGGGCAGAATTTTCTAATCTGAAATTATAGATTTTAGAAATCGAAATAATCAAACGACGATGTCAATTGACAATTTTATATAAATACCAAAATGAAAAGAGCATTTGAAAAGGATGAAATAACTCATGAGGAAAATCAATATAAGCAAAGGTAATGATGATAAAAAAGAATACGTTGGCATGAATGAGTTAAAGAAGATTTTGACGATAATCTCAACAGTGCCCCCCAAAAAAGAGCACAAAATTCAGCATTGACGGACCCCTAGAAGCTAGAGGTGGGACCAGGTGCTCGAGAGGAGTAAGCATCCCCTGTTTAGCTAGCCGCACCCACCGTCGATGTTCACGAACGAAAATGAAAACAGTATATAAATACATGCACTATCTGAGGTTATGTCTATATTAAAAGTGCTATGGCGATCATGTACGGGAAAAATATTTGAAACACTTACTGTCAAACCCTTCGCGGGGAACATTAGGAATAATTCAAAACTATTGAAACTTGTTGTGTAGTCCGTTTTTATTGGGTGTTTCTATGGTGTGTTTGGTGTCCCTTGTTTTGAAATTTTCTGTTACAAAATTTCTTTAAATTAAAGGAGTTTAACATCTTAGCACCGTCACTCCAATGCTATTTTGAACATAGATTTTATTTGGATATGCTACTGAATCGACCCTACAGGAAATTTGAAGTCGCGCACTCTCTGTAATGTAAATGTAAAAAACTAACTTAAAAAAAAATGAAGAGGGCGCTACTGAAATCATTTTTGGTGGCTCCGCTGAAAGCATCACTGATGAGAATTTAATATTCGAAACACGTGTTTAGTTCATGGAAATTGATTTGGAATTTATTTCAAGAAGGTATAGAGTTTGAACCCTTCGACATTATTGAAATTTCTAAAACTTTGGTCCTGTAGCATCATAGCCCACCCATTCTGCTACGTCTTTCGGTACATTTTTTGACTGAATAATTTCACACCTTTTGGTCATATTACATTGTTTAGACTGAGGATCAATGACGAGGGTTAAATACCCGAAACGTGCATGTCTAGTCCATGCTGCAAATTTATCTGGTTCTCCTCTTTTGTGATTTTATAAATCTCTCTTGGTGCTGCAACTGAGTGTTGTTTGAGATACCCCCATACATGTCAGTCTGACTAACGTTTATGTTTCAGCCTATAATTAAAGATTCTAATGCAATGTCACTATAACGTCTAATCCAATTGGTTGTTTGCACGTTAGTTACGGCAGTAAAACGAGAACAAACTAGGCTTTGATGTTGCTTACTTTACATTTCGCTTTATATTCACAAAAATATAGATTGCATTAGAATGGGAATAACTAGATACTGACGTTATGTTTGCGTACGGTAAATGATTCATTCAACAATAAACTTCTTTTTCACACTTTGACTCTGTAAACTTATTTATAGTTTTGTTCATGGTCCATCGGTGTGATCGTGTTTCTCTAGTTTCCTCCGTAGTTCCCCAGTGTCCCTCTTTGCTCACAGGGACTTCGTCATTATTGGGTCTTATCAAAGTGATTTAGGAAATCTATGAGCGGAACTATGACGTCTGTTAGTATAAGGACATTACCTTTCATTTATCTTTTAAAGAGTTGCCTTGAAAAAAAGAAAAAAAACATACCCTTATACAATATATCAGGTTGCCCATACGCTCTTGATATTGATAATGCATAGGCGAATACAAAACTCAAAAAAGCAATATTTTATCTATTAAAGCAGAATATTTGCAACTGTTAGAGAAAAAAGGAGGGGATCTCCAACAATACTCGGATGCAACATCCACAGCAAAACTTCAAAACACCCAATGCAAAAAACACAGAGCAGACAGAAAGAGACGCAATAGGGACAAGGACCACCAATATACACCATAGATACATGAAACATAAAAGACCACACAAACCAACTAGAGGTTACACATCATTTTGTGTAATAATACAAAAGTGTTCGAACTTCGGAAGCGCCCTCTGGTTTATTTATTGAATTTAAATTTAATGCATTTATTTTGCAGAGAATGCGCGGCTCCAAAATGTGTTTATTGTCGATTCAGTAGTATAACTAAATGAAAAATCTATGACCAAAATAGCATTGGTAGATTGTGCTTAGATATTAACCTCCATTCAATTCGGATGACATTATGTTATGCATATTAAGCATGAAAAACAATCTCAATTGGATTGTTAATATGCATACAACTTATTTCTTAGATAATATAAATGTTAACGTGGAAATTTTCGCGTGGGAATATTTTCGCGTTTTTTTAGGAACTTCGTTAAAAAATTTCCTCCACGCGAAAATATTCCTGCTACATTCTTACATTATCTATTTCCCACGATCTGATTTTTTTCTTGCTATTTGCAATATCAAATAATCTCATTTTTAAGACCACAGGTTAGAACCGTTCCCATGGTTTCTTTTACACCCCCTCGTAATTTCTCTAGATCCACCAATGAATGCTCATAAACCTAGATCTCTCTAAAATCTACCACGCAGCCATTCCTGATTATATTCTTTTTTCTGTGTCCCATTGGAGCAATGCAATCAAAAGATTAAATGTTTGAATTTGTCAGTTGATGCAGCGTTTAGACTGATTAATTGCTGAGGTTTACTTTGGCGAGCTCCGCACTGATTGATTCCCCGAATTGTATGAACTTGACTACTTGTTAACAAAGTTTATCTATCGATTTTTCTGACAGTGCAGGGAAAATATCGGTTAAATAATCAGTTTATGACATTGTCTGAAGAAAAAAACCGTGTCTAAATATATATCAGTATATATTAATATATTTAATATATATCAGTATATACCAATAAGTGTGTATGGATAACGTATTTCATTTTAAAGTTTAAATGCATTCATAAGCACCCGTTGAACGATATCAAGAGTGTTTGCAACACCAGAGGGTACTAGTGATTAATTGATTTGGGATATTTATGAAAAGCACATTGGCTGGAAGCATCACTGATGAGAATTTAATATTCAAACACGTGTCTGGTGCATGAAAATATGTTTGAAATTTTCTTCAAGATTTATTCGAATTAACATTCCATTAAGAATAAAGTTTAGTTCAGTCATATGTCTCAAAATCCCATTTGATGTGAAAGAAAAAATTGTAAATAGTGTTTGAATTCTTCAGCCTTCTTAACATTACAAAATTGCAAACTTGGAACTCCGTACCATCATACATCCAATACTGTAAAACGAGGGCTCAGTGCCCGAAAGGCGCATGTCTGGTCCAAGCTGCAAATTTCTCTGTTCTTAAATGATGCTATTGAATTTAAAGACGTTTAACATTTGTACCACTTGGTGAGTGTCACTGCTGGTGGACCAGGAGTCTCAGATGACACATGTAGCGAGGAGTCCGCGAAGGCACAAATTCGACTGATCCGGTTGATCGTTTCTTCAACGCATTCGAATATTTATGTCATCAATATTTCTTGAAATTTCCAAAACGTGGGTCCCGTAGCATCATATCCCACTCATTGTGCCACGTCTTTCGGTGCATTTTTGGACATAATACCTTTCACACTTTTTGGCCATATTACAAAGTTTAGATTGAGGGTTAAGTACACGAAACGTGAATGTCTAGTCCATGCTGTTCTTAAAAGATGCTATTGATTTGAAGAAGTACACATGCAGGTTCCTATACTGTATAAGTAGAATCATTCGATTGTTCTTTTGCCGTGGTTATGTAAATGTTCGCCTTTTTTCAAAGACAATGTTTCGCAGATTCGCATCTGGTTTCATTGAGTTATGCGTTTGCTATTGACACCCTTCGCTTTAGGAGGCCAACCGTGAAAATAACGGTGGTTTATACTCAGCGAATTATTCTACGTATACAGCATTACATTTTAATCATTGGTACTACGAGTCTCAGATTTAATGCTTCAGAGATCGCAACATGGACATGTAGAACGCCCTCATATGTTTCTATGAGATACCATTTTGGTCCTAACTGCGCTGCTCTGAGATTACCTGAAACTACTTCCGTTCCGATGGAAATTCAAATGATTTTGTCTTGCCTTCTCGACTTTGAGATTGAATAACTGATAGGTACTTCTTACATGCTTATCTTACAAACTGTCTTTCAAGATACCCACACCATTTGCTACTAGATTGACAGATGCCCGTCTTGAGTTCGCACCAGTAGAAAATTGGTATCGTTGCTGTATGAGCAATCTTATCTTTAGTGCTTTGATAGAAAGGAGGGGGCTCTCCAACAACAAACAGCAAAACTCCAAAACACCCAATGCAATTGTCGATGAAGGGTGATTTGAGATCCTGCATGGTCGAAACTACAATATAGTCAAGTAAGAGAACTAAATGGAATTTAAACACTTAAAACATCGGGTCATGGGGATGTCGTCTTTCTTGTCAACCTTGCCGTGTGCCGTAAAAAAGGTTCTCTGCGAGGGATTTGACAGTGTTTCAAATATTTTTCCCTGACGTAGTCGTCGTAGTACTTTCTATATGTATGACAATGCATGTGTGCATTTTCGTGCATGAACATCGACGTCGGATGCGGCTAGCCGAGCAGAGGATGCTTACTCCTCCCGGGCACCTGGTCCCACCTCTAGCCTGCTAGGGGTCCGTCCATGCTCAATTTGGTGCTCCATTGTGAGTGTTGTTGAGATTGTAGTCATGATCTTCTTTATTCACATTTTGAGTTTTGTGTATCTTGTAATATCAAATTTCTGCATCCGCATTTTGGTGTTTCGACGTTTTTTGCTTCATTTATTTTTTAGTTATCCTTATTCTTCTACCGAAATGTCTTTAACACAAAGAGCGGCGAATTCCAACTTATGGGTTAAAGAAGATCCTGACAATAATCTCAACAGCACTTCCGATAGAGTACCAAATCGACGGACCCCTAGCAAGCAAGATGTGGGATCAGGTGCCAGAGGGGAGTAAGCATCCCCTATTTGGCTAGCCGCACCCGCCGTCGACGTTCACGCACGAAAATGAAAAAAAGGCCATACCAAATTAATTAAATGTTCTTCGGATTTTCGTGTGAAAAAGGGGGTGCGAGCGAGCGAAATAATTTTATTTGTGATATAGGTTATCCCAGTAATACATTTTTGATGATGTTTTCCGTACTCAAAAAGAAATCCCCATAGAAATCTGGTGGCTTGGAAGCCTGACACATAGTAGTACGGAAAAGATTTTCGATCACTCCTCCCTTCCTTGACTTTCAGTGCCATGTATATGGGACAACAAATTTGCTACCTACAAATGTTTTCAAACACAAGAAGTATCATTTTCTCCGAAATTTGCACAAAAAGAGAACTCTAAGAGCTTTGAGATTTGCAGAAATCGGAACCGATCCTAAAATATTCTTGAGCCAGAAATTCAGTTTTATTATTTTATTTTTATAATATTATTTTTTGAATTTTGAAAAACATGGTGCGGGAAATCCATTTGGAAATTTGATATGCTGAAATTAATTTGGTATGGCCTAATATATAGATACATGTACTGTCTGAGGTAATGTCTATATAGAAAGTGCTATGGAGAACATGTCAGGGAAAAATATTCAAGGCACTTACTGTCTTATGTTTAGTTTGCAAGCATATCTGCAAGCAATATCGCTAAACAGCTTGTCCATTCTTCGATTACTAGTAGATAAGGAAAATAATTATTGAACGAGAATGTTCAGTTGTCAAGGGAAGAGGGTGAAGTATCTGTCCAATGTTAACAACATGTATACTCTAGTATGGGGGGGGGGCGGACAGGGGGGTACCTCTCTCCCCCCTCCCACCCCCTTACCTCCCTCCTCCCACCACTTCCTCCCTCCCCATCCTTTTCACTCTTCCCTTACCTCCCACCTCCCCCCTTCCACCTTCCTCCCGCCCCCTTTCTCCCCCTCCCTCCCTTTTTTGCCCCTTCCCTCCCTCCTCCCTCCCCCCTTTCTCCCTACTCCCGCCCCCTTCCTCCATCTCCCTTTCACCCTGTCCACCCCCTCTAGTATTGGACACGTTTGATCATGTCAGTGCAAATGACTACTCTCTGCATGATACATGATATATTGATTTTTCGCTGTATTACAGTAAATATTTTGAAATCAATCTTTGAATCCATCAGTATTATAACATCGGTTATTAAAGCATTTATCGATTGTTTAAGGTATAGGTATGTTTGCATCAATATTATTTTATCTCTTGATCAAAGCATTGGACATGTTTCATTGGACCGATTTCCTTTTCTGAAAGGACTTTTCGGTGTTGATACTCCTAAAGTCAGTTTGAAAAATTGTTGAAATATTTCAAAGATCGTTGTTATAGCAACCTATAAGCTGCATTAAATATGGAAGAGGAGAATGACGAAATGGTATCCATAGAAAAGGTAGGTTTTACAACAAATTGCACTGTCCGCGCAACTCACTAAAAGAGATCGGAAATTTTCAATTTGGACGATTTAACTTTTCGATAGCATATATACACATTATTACAGGCCAAGGAGCCTCCAAACATTTGATACATATTAAAATATCATAATAACATCCGTAAATAAAGCTAGAAACCCGTCAAAGTTTAGATTTGTTTAAAGTCAAGAACTCTTATACGTTCAAGACGACGTAAAAATTAATAATGAAAATACCCAAAACGTGACTCGCTCATTCTGGTAAAAGTATAACTGTACATCAGAATGTAAAATAAGCAGAACTTTGATTCCAAAAAAGATTATTCATTCTAAATTCTAGTAAAAATAAGAAATCTTAACCTCCTAATTTTTACAGACTGTATAGCATGGTAAAAAGAATATTTCATAATTCTAGACGATTATTCACTTTGAATCGATCCCCCACGATGATTTAATTTCTCGTGCATATTCGTATGTGCGATGCTCGTAAGGTGACAAGCGTTCGTTCTTATTGAGTCTTTAGGGGAAACAGAGTTACCTCCCATTTTAGACGGTATCTGACGTAAAACTATAATGACATCATGAAAATCGTATGATAAAGCCGATTTTATACCGTCATTTCCCAAAGTTTTATGATTGTTTCCGTAGAATTTGATGACGTCACAATGAGTCTACGTCAGATACCGTCCCAAACGGGAAGTAACTCTGTTTTTCGAAAATAAGGAACATGAATTCTCCTCAGGGAAAAAAAGTGTACCCGTTTAAGCAGGTACATGTTTTGTTTTTTTTTTTCTTTTGCAGTTTGGTAATGTTAAACGTCTTTAAATTCAATAGCATCCTTTAAAACCTGATAAATCTACAGCATGGACCAGACATGCACGTTTCGGGTATTTAACCATCGTCAGTGATCCTCAGTCTAAACAATGTAATACTGCCAAAAAGTATGAAAATTATTATGTCCAAAAATGTACCAAAAGACGTAGCAGAATGGGTGGGGTATGATGCTACAGGACCCACATTTTAGAAATTTCAAGAATTTTTGTAACAGAAAATTTTAAATGCGTTGAAGAGACCTACTAAATATATATATTTATATCATTTATAAAAGTAAAAATATGTTAAAGAAAATTGCACCTGTAAAAATGTTCCTAATCGGCATTATTTTCGGTTGCTTTCTGATATGTAATGCAAAAGGTGAATGTTAACGAACGTTTAATTCATTTTTGTGAATAATTATGCCATCAGACATGAAATCCTTGCCAAATGCAAAACCAATGGTGATGTTATAATTCTTGACTACTTGTTTTGCATTAAAACCATGAAATTTGATATGCTGAAAATTTCTTTCAGCGCAGGATATAACACGATATTGTAAAGATGATATTGAATTAAAAAAAGTGATAGTATATCGAATGTAAAATGTATTCGGATGAATACTCTATACAGGGAGAACACATTGATTTCCTATAATTTGACGGACATATTTTGAAATGTTCTTTCTATGGGACCTCTGCGTTTCGCGGTCTTGTTTGTGTGATGTCATCTTACAGTGAGGAGGTTGTTTTACACCACAATTGTACGTTCTTCGAGACCTCTGGGTAATTGGAGAAGTGAGAGGGTTGTGCGCTCGTAATCCAGGATAACCACACCATTTGCTACTTGCGTGACAGATGGCCGTCAAAAGTCGGCACCGGTTACCCATTGGTCTCGTCGGTTTATGTGTAGTCTTTTATGTTTGATGTTTACATGTCGTGTGTCTCTTGTCCGTCTCGTGCTGTACTCGTCTTTTGTGTTTTTGCATCGGGTGTTTTGGTGTTTTACTGTTGATGCTGCAACGGGGTCTTGTTGGAGATCTCCTCCCTTCGTTTCAATAGTCTGTTATAATAAAATGGTCTATTCAAGCAATATTGAATGCAATAGCATAGATATTTCAATTTTAAAACATCTAATTCAAAGCAAAAGTCAAAATGCAATAACAGCTTTCCCTTTGTTTGAAAATGCCATCGATCAATACCCAGAATACCCTAAGGAATATGTGTTGCAAATGAATTTTTAAGGCTGAGTATCCCTGTGATCAGAATTGGTGGTAATTTTTGGCCTGGATACCCTAAATTTCCTCTTCAGAATATTGTTCTGATTATTAAACTAATATGGTTTTGGGAAAAGAAACTTTTACAGTTACATTTCATCACCCCTAAAAAGGGATTTTTCTTACTTTTCCCATATGGTCTAATGTTAAAGTTCAAACGGCTTAAGTTCTCGGTATAATCATGAAACCACGAATTATATTTTGAATGTATATCAGGTCTAACATAAGTTTTGAATATATGGAAATGGAAATATTGTAAAAGTTGTTATTTTGGAAATATGAGTATCCGAGACCTGAGGGATGCTCTACCTTAACTAAAAAAGACTTTGAATGTCAAAAATTAGTATTTAATTATCTGTATACCGTATACATGCATCTTTTTCGTATTGTCTTTATTTATTATCGAAATGGAAGTAAGTCTACATAACTCTCTTTTAAGAATGCAGCCCTCGGAAACAAAAACTTGGATACTACTTATATCTTCAAAATACGACGATTCAGTATCAAATGATAATTGACCCTTTACATGTAGCTCTATTTGAAGATGTCTAGTATTTTACATAAAACGAACTAAATGTTCTTAAGACCATTGCAGACGTAGGAAACAGTATGATTTCTACCATTCTTCAACTCCTGTAGTCAATTACATTGCATTTTGAAATAGCCTATTGTTCTATAATTCATTGTCAAAAAAATAAAAAAAATAAACAGACATAAAGTACGGAAATATTTTGTTTAAAATTGTATTGATAGATCATGAACAATACACACAGCAATTATTGATAAAAGCCCAGAGAGATGTGGGGGATAATTGCTCCACAATTGACTTAGATAATTGTCCCTTTATCAGGACCTCATCGCGGTAGGTTAAAGGAAGTAGAAATACCATACTATGATCAATGTGTAAAACAATAATGCGGTTTACTAATATATATTCCGGCTAACGATTGCTAAAGAATGTCTCTTATATTGCTATTGTAGAACAGATGCGCAGATATGAAAAAAAAATTCTACGGCTTTGATTTAACTTTTCAAACCTATATTACTGGAATCGATAGTCTACCATTGCTTTCTGCTGGCGTATATGTATGTTTATTGCGAATGGTGCGATACCAATTGTAGACTGGACTAATGGGCGAGCTATGCACATGTAATCCGCTTAACCACACCTTTTGCTACTTATATAGGGGATATCCATTTGTAGTCGGCAACGGTCTTTCGTGCGCACATAATCCAGGATAACCACACCTTCTGCTATTTCCGTGGCAGATGACCGTCTTAATTCGGCACAGGTTGCCCATTGGTCTCGTTTGTTTATGTGTAGTCCTTTGTGTTTGATTTTTCTGTGCTTGTCTGCTCTGTGTTTTGCATTCGGTGTTTTGGGGTTATGCCATGTTACAGGTATTCAGATCAATAGCATCATTTAAAAACAGATAAAATTTACAGCATGGACCATGCATGCACGTGTCGGGTCGGTGCTTAACCCTCGTCAGTGATCCTCAACCAAAACAATGTTACTTGACTAAAGAGTGTTGAAGTTATCAAGTCCAAAAAATGTACCGAAAGACGTAGCAGGAAGGGTGCGTTATGAATTCGTTGAAAAAAAAAACGATCAACCGAAGTTAATTGAACTTGGCTACATGTACCTCCAGGGACTCCCAGTCCACCAGCAGTGACACTCACCAAGTGGTACAAATGTTAAACGTCTTCAATTTCAATAGCATCATTATTTCAAAAAAAAAAGATGGATTTGCAGATATACCCTTAGATTTAGAATACAATGTTCTAATCTTTTTCTTTTCCCTGATGCTCGTTGTTATTTCCACCAAAGTCGGCGCCGGATGTATATTGGTCTCCTTCCTTTTATGTGATGTCATCAATGTTTAATGTTTCTATACGTCTGTTACGATTGTTTTGTATTGTGTTCTAGTGATTATTGTTGCGTCTTTCTGCGATTTGGAGTTTGTATGATGTCATTTATGTGTCACTTTCTTGTGGTTTTTTTTTTTGGCTGGGTGAATGCAGGATGGTCATGCTGGAGATCATTCCCTTCTCCACCTTGTGGTATAGTGGAAGGCAGTCTTACTGGAGATCTCCTATTTATCCCTGACTGAGATGCAACATTCATTAGTGAATGAATGAAAGTAATTTTGTATTCATTTTGAATTTGCGATCTTTTTCATTACTTGATATATGACCTGGTATAATTAAGGGTTGAAGTAAACAGTTTTGAGGGTCAAACTTACTTATTCTAAAGTTTCTAAAGCACTTATTGCTAATTGAGCCTATTCAACTTCAGTGATTAAGATAACCAGGGATATGTTACTATCTGTGTATCTATTCAAAATATTTCTATATAAGTAATTTAATAAGGGATAACGATATAAGAATAATTCATATTTACCAAATTGTACGAGGGTTCACAAATTTAATTCTGTGATGAAAGTGTATATCAATACTTGTGTAAATTCCGAAATTCAGTAATATAGAAGGGAAATGAATGCATTTTGGACCACTGTTGAAACATATTGTATTCCATGGAATTTCTTCCAAATTTTCTTAGATTGAAAGATATCGCTTAAAAGAAATATCTGCAAATAAAATAATAATTTAAAATGGACGTGTTATGAATTTTATTGATACTTTGAAGAATCATTGAAACGAAAAATTGATCATGAGAAATTCATATAAAATGGATTCTATACGTGCAAGAAGAATCGATCTAGAACATTCAGATTGTCATCCTGTTGATGTAGAGGTAAGTAGATTAACGAGGCCGAGTAAAATTAGAAAAATTTGATGACGGTGAAATTTCAATTTCTTTTTTCTTAAATGATATTTGAAGTACAACAAATAAATAACATGAATTTAATTAAAATCTCTTGCGCAGAAATATGAAAAAAAAAATGAGAAAAATCATTATTTTGCAGTAAAACCCCATAAGGTCTCATTGTAAGATACCATTATCTTTGAGATGACCCCTACATAATACTGAACGGTCAACTTCTATTTTCTTTCCGATTAAATTAATTTTAAAATACTGCAATTATATGATCCAAATTTAGTCAAAATACCTTGGTTAGAAGTTCATCATTTTCTAATTAAACACAGCCTCGTTAAATGATGCTTTTGAATTTGAAGGCGTTTAACATTCCATATCTGAGTGTTCGAACTGTGCATACGAAGGTATATATCTTATTAGACTTTTTTCACCGTGACGAACTTCGCATCGCACTTCGAACTTCGCACTTCAATTTCATAAGTTGGTTGCCGAAAAAAGCCTCGTTAAATTTTAGAATGATAAAACGGAGGTGTTCCTACTGTTTACCTTCCGAAGAAAAATTCAAACCAATTTATTATGCACCAGACACGTGTTTCGGATATCAAATCATCATTAGTAATGCTACCATCAGGAGTGATTTTTAGACATAGCCAAAATTCATTTCAGTAGCGCCCTCTGGTTTTCTATTTTTGAAATTAGATTCGTGCAATTTGCAGAGATTGCGCGGCTTCGAATTTCCTGTAGTGTCGATTCAGTAGCATATCCAAATAAAATCGATGTTCCAAATAGCATAGGAGAGATAATGCTAATTTGCTATTTCGGAAACTTGCCATTTCATCGAAAAATATCATCGAAATTAAAAGGGGTTAACATCTTAGCACCATCCCTCCAATGCTATTTTGAACATAAATTTTATTTGGATATGCTACTGAATCGACCCTACAGGAATTTTGGATTCGCGCACTCTCTTTAAAGTAAATGCAGAAATCTAAATTCTAAAAATAAGGCAAGAGGGCGCTAGTGAAATTAATTTGGACTGCTTATGAAAAGCACTTTGGCTGGAAGCATCACGGACGAGAATTTCATATTCGAAACACATGTCTGGTGCATGAAAATTTGTTTGAAATTTTCTTCAAGAAGGTATAGAGTTGGAACCCTTCCGCATTATTATGTTCACCTCCTTTAATTTCGATGATATTTTATTTAATGAAAGTTTCCAATGAAGTTATACATATGCTTCTGATTGAATTAAGTCAAACACAGAAGCTTAAATGATGTTTTAAGCTGTTGCGATTATCGAAACGTGCATGTCTTGTCCATGCTGGAAATCTATCTGCACTAAAATAAGCCAATGAATTTGAAGACGTTAAACATTACATATGAATACACGACTTCGTTTTTGCTCTTACTCATTCTTACTCTAATTCTTGCGTCTACTACTACTATTAATTTGAAATATTCTTCATATTTGATTATCTAATGTTTGATCATTCTGTTTCTATTTTTGAATGAAACAAAAAGTGATGAAGCGTCAACTTACTTTGCAATTGATTACTCTTTTGGGTTCTGTACCTTTTTATGATATAATCAACGTCGCTTGTATTAATTGTTGGTATAATTGTTTAGAATAAAGGAGTGTGCTTAACGATGAAATTGTATTTATTTTTATTTCTATTTACAATGTGACTAAGGAAGATTGAAGTCAGTCGATATCTCACTATTCACTCTACAGTATGAATGAGAACTCATATCGAAATGAGCTTAGAATGAAATTTCATGGGATAGTGATATGGGAAAAATTAAATCCAAAAAATGTTTGAACAGACGAAGCACGATCTCGAGTAAGGATAATATTAATGCGCCTTATCTGAAAACAGAGGTAAGTGCGATATAGAAACATATGAAAACAACTTTGGTATTGATGGCCGTTCCCTTTCAATTTGTCATATTTAACGAGAACTGGCATTTTTCTCTTTATGCAATCATATTTACATGTAAAAGATTCTTTAAAAAAATAATTTTACATCTATTGCACTTTTCATCTGTTTAATGTGTTTTAACTGTTGTTGGGTATCAAATTTTAATTTGAACGCATCTTTCCAGAATGATCAGTGACACACAGTGGACATTCTGGATTGCAATGTTAATGTTTATCAATATCACCGAAAAAAGACATCTATACCTGATATGTACATCTATGTACACTGAGACAATCACAGAATTTGTTTTCATATAAATGTTGCGACAGGTGTTGCGTGCAATGCGGAGACACTGACTGCCCAGTCACCTGATCTTACTTCGGAATCTTGTTTTTTTCTAGGGTCGCAACAGCTCCAATTTGAAATTCTCATGATTTTGTCTTACCTTGTCGACTTTGAGATTGATGGGTATTTCTTCGATGTTACCTTTACTGTATTTTCATTTAAAAATTGGCCTTATAAACGTATCATTTCAAAGTGCCTGTGTTTTGTTCGGATACGACGGACACTGATCACAGTATGAAATAAACAGCTTTTTGTTTCGTTGTAGTTGCACCAACAAAAATGAATTTGTTGGTACACTGGATTTCCTTTTCTGAGTTGCAGCATCCCTTCATCGCCTGCGTATGGCGTGTTCATATCTCAGTTGATACGCTATGCATTAGCAAGTACCAACTATACATATTTTATTCTGAGAGCTAGGCGTCTTTCAAATAAGCTTCTCAGTCAGGAATACGTTTATGACTTACATCGTCACTGAGGAAGTTATACGGTCGATATGGGGAACTCATCATACACTATGATGTCCCACTCTCCAGAATGATGGATAATATTCTGTCATAGACCATTTGAATCATCCATCCAAAGATTATACTCTATATCTTCCGGAATGGAAGTAACCGAATTGAAGCGGCTGGTGTTGCATGTAAGTATGAGATACTGACTCTTCCTGGGTACCTGGTCTCAATCCCATATCGGGAATTCGCTTCTTTTCATGTGGTAGAGGTTTTTGTTTGTTTGCTTTGGTTCATGTTTTCTCCTGATTTTGTATGCCTTCGGTTTTTGATTTTCTGAATTATCGATTTTGTGCTGTATACAGGGATATGGTCATTATCCATATTTGTCATCCGTAATGATTGTATGACGATATTGTCTCTGTCACCAGCATTTTGATTATATCGTGAGTATGCGTTCCGCTGTTTATAATCTAGGCGATCTTCACCCTATCTTGATTTCGCTTTAATTTTTTTTTCAAGAATTTGTTTCCATATTGATTTTTCGATTTTGTTTTTTGTTTACATTTCTGTCACTAATTTTATCACATTCAGTTCCGGCAATTGTTCTCTTTCAGTCACTTTATTGAATCCATGATGAGTATATTTTGATCGCAAATTGACGTTGCAATGTCAGGTTAATCAACACTTCTTTATGATTTTCTTCTATATGCTAGCATCAAACAAGCAACCATTAAATCAATATTTTTTAATCATTGACTAGGACATGCGTAAACCGATAATGATTTCAGATCATAGTAACTAATTAAAAATCTGAAGTCATAAACACTCCAGGATCATTTCCGTCTCTGATTATGAAGCAATGCTGTCGTAAATTACATTTTTACAAAGAGTATCTTTACGTTGTAAGGTTAAGTAAACATTCTTTTTTTTCCCTTTCGTAGAAATGATAAATAAACATTATAGAAGTACCTATCAGTTATTAAAACTCATAGTCTTGAAGGCAAGGCAAAATCATTACATTTTCCACAGGAACGGTTACGAACCTCGAAATGAACAAAATTCCGAAGTGAGACCAGGTGCCCGGGAAGAGTCAGCGTCTCCTTATTGCATGCAACACCCGTCGCATCAGCTCCATGGAAAAGTTATATGTTTTCAAGTGATTTCATTTCAAAATTGATACTAGTAATTACAACAAATTCCGTGTAACCAGAATTTTTGCTAGAATCTTATTTTTGTCATATTCGCGAGTGATTTGGAAAAGCGAAAAATTATTCTCACGAAAAATTATGTTTGATAAGTTACAACAAAAATTGGTATATCATTTACATTTCTGTATAATCGTACATGCGTCATGCTTTCCTTTTTCCAATTTACATGCAAAAAGATGTGAATTGAGTGTACTCTTATCACATACCTAAATGAAACTTCAATAATGAAAGGTACAAAACATAACATCATAGGTACATATTTGCTTGTAATTTAGGAATCGCGAAAAATTGTACTCGCGAAAATAAAGACCTGCTATTTTACTTTAAAATTGCGACAATTAATATTTAAAATTGCGACAATTGATATCCGCCAAAATTTCTGGTTTTACGGTAGGTTGGCATCATTGTTTGCGGGGTTTTAGTCGCGTGGATATCACTTGTATAGCGTCATAGTGATTCGATACTAGATTTGAAATGACAAATATGGACAATGACCATATCCAAATACACAGTACAAAATCGATAATTCAGAAAATCATAAACCGAAGGCTTACAAAATCATGATAAAAGAGGAACCAATGCAAACAAACGAATAAAAACATCTACCACATGAAAAGAAGCGAACTCCCAATATGGGGGTGAGACCAGGTGCCCTGGATGAGTCAGTATATCCTGCTTCCATCGATGCTCAACATAGTGCTCTGTTGTGAGTGCTGTTGAGATTATCGTCAGGATCTTCTTTAACTCATTTGCATGCAATACCCGTCGCTTCAATTCATACAAAATGCATTTATAAATCCTCTATCAAAAGTTTTTCCACTATTCTGAACTTAAGGTTATCCCTGATATGAAATAAAGAAGATCCAAACAACACTCACAATAGAGCACGAAATTGAGCATCGACGGACTCTTAGCAAGCTAGATGTGAGACCAGGAGCCCGGAAGGAGTAAGCATCCTCTGTCTGACTAGCTGCACCCGCCGTCGACATTCACGCGCAAAAAGGATACAATATTCAAAAGACATGCAGGCATATATTTCTTTCTAACTAAGCGGGAATAACGTTCAAATCATATTCAGAATTTCGCTTGTCATATATTTATCATTGGGCTTACACCTATTTCAACTTCCAGTCCATATTCTTCGTATTGCATGAGTCAATTCTAAAATATCAATTTTGGTACTGTAAACATGAAAATTTCGATGTGGGCGAATTTGTTAAGCTTTTCGCAATTGTATTATCTTTGAGAAAATAACACCTGCGTCATATTATTAACAAGAATAATGAGATAAAGAAGATCCTGACGACAATCTTAAAAGCACTCACAATAGAGCACCAAATTGAACATCGACGGAACCCTAGTAAGCTAGAGGTAGGACCAGGTGCCCTGGCGGAGTAAGCAGCCTCTGTTTGGCCATCCGCCGTCGATATTAATGCCGCATAGAAATGATATAAATATCTACAAAACATACACTGTCTGGGGTTACCTCTATACAGAAAGTTCTACGGAGACTATTATAACAAACTGAAGTTTAAACTCACGATTTCGCAAAATGACCCCTACGTGTACTGTACCATTGGCCTTTTCGCGAAAATAATCAATTTTACAATATCTCAAAGGGAAAAAAGAAAACAAAAGTTTATCTCAGGACTCACTGTGAATAACACTTTATAACTTCGATTTAACTGCCGACATTCAAGATATTTCCTAAACTGAATAACTGTAAGATACTTCTTTGATGTTTAGTTTAACTTAGCAACCAGAAATTTAATAAAAAGAAATATGCTTGAAGAAAATTGAAGTTTACTTTATAGAGATCCCCTCCTTTGTTTTATATTACGAAGAGTTTGCTTTATGATGATAATCTAATCTTGCAGGGAGGCTATATAAACTTACAAGTCATTTAAAGCTTGGCATGACATTTCAAATAATTGGAAACATGATCTTTTTCAAATACAATACCGTTGGTGCTCTTTTCGTCATAATACCAAAGTATATTGCGATTTGACTAGTTTATATGAGACAAAGAAAAGGATAATTTTTTTGTCAAATCGAAATTTCAAGGATTTGTGTACCTTTCTCTGCCTGCAGCAAAATAAGTGTAAGAACATGTCATTGATCATTGAATTTTTATCCTTTTATCGAGCCTTCATAATTCATTGGATGTGCCAATTTACATTAACTTGAAACTGGAGAATTCAAGATTTTACCGATGAAATGACAATGCATCTAGGATTTGATATTTGGATATAAAAGTATGAACACGAACACTCCTTCAGTAGCACTAAAAACGAAAGTGTTCGAACAGAGAAGGTTAAGTTATCGGGACCAGGTTAATGGACCGTTTCTGAATCCAAAGGTAAGGTGAATGTCTTTTATCGTAACATATGGGCCTGTTCTGTCTGGTTTGGAAAACAGAATATAATTTACTTTCTATAGCATCATATTTCAACCGCCCTGCTTCGTCTTTTGGTGTATTTTTTGACATAGTAACTTTCTCAATATTTAGCCATATTACATTTTTTAGATTGAGGATCACTGACGAGGGCTAAGTACCCAAAACGTACAAATCTTAAATGATGCTATTTAATTTGAACAAAATTTAACATTCGATGTACATGTACCTCTTTGATTTTTTTTTTTTCGAAAATGTGGGCGTTCATCATATCTTTCATGTCCGGTAGTAATTTCAGCTAATGACGTTACACTATGACGGTCACGCGGTGTCATACTTTGACTTGAATAAACTTCAAAGAAGTGCCTGAAAGTATGTCCTAATTTTTAACGTCAGTATCTAGTTATTACCATTCTAATGCAATCTATATTTTTGTGAATATAAGGCGAAATGTGAGGTTAGCAACGTCAAGGCATTGTTTGTTCTCGTTTTACTGCCGTAGCTAAGGAGCAAACCATCAATGAATTTCGACGTTATTGCGACATTGCATTAGAATCTAATTTTAAGACACGTGTTTTGGATAGTAAATTCTCATCAGCGTTACTTAGCTGTAACTCATTTGTGTCACACTTATGCCCCTTGCAGTGTGGAGCTTGTAAAAAAGTTCCCGCGAGGGGTTTGAAAGTAAGTGTTTTGAATGTCTTTCCCTGACATGCTCGCCATAGCACTTTCTATATAGACATAACCTCAGCCAGTTCATGTTTGTGGATATTGTTTTAAGTTTCGTGCGTGAACATCGACGGCGTGTGCGGCTAATAAAAAGGGGATGCTTACTCCTCCCGGGCACCTGGTCCCACCTCTAGTTTGCAAGGGGTACGTCGATGCTCAATTTTGTGCTCTATTGTGAGTGCTGTTGAATTTGTTGACAGGATCTTCTTTAACTCATTATCGAATGTCGAAATGATATTCCGACACAGGCAATTGTATTTCGGTTGTGCCCTCGTGTTTCATTCTTAGAATTGAAATTTGTGCATAAAATTTTTCTGAAAGTGTGCTCCTTTAATTTTTGTGTAGGGTCGATTCAGAAGATAAAATCTTAGCACTTATTACACATGTCATTGTTCTATATGTTTCAGTGGCATTGTGCACTTCTACTGTCCCCTCTGTTTGATCAACCCCCCCCCCCCCCCCCCCCACTCTACATGCTCTATGAGACTGGGAGTATTGTATATATCTATATTTTGCATATCTCATATCAAGATCTATTCTTTTGCAAATTTTACTAGTACTGTTAACGTAAGGGAGGGGGGGGGGGGTAATTGTGATTACATGTATAACATCAAAACGTAACGTTTGGTGGAGATCTTTGCGATATTAATGAATTTGCCCTTGTAAGAATGCACAAGGGTTTACTTATCTTATGGTGGGGGAATTTTCGAAATATTTTGTTCATAATATTTCTTCTTCTCGTTGGTTTATGCGTAGTCATTTGTGTTTGGCATTTCTCTGTGATTTGACGTTCCTTGTACTATTTAATTCTCTTACTTTGTGTGCCTTCTTGTGATTTTACAGCTGATTTTTGGGGGTTTTACTGTTGCCTCTGCATCTAGATAATGTTGGAGAACCCCCCCTTTCCTTCATTTCATTTATATAATGTAGCGCAATTTACAAAGCCTTATATCTTTAATTTTTTTAAGAAAGTCCCATTTGAAATTCTCCTGTGCTTTTCATGCGATGAGAAAAAAATGAAAAAAAATATATGTTATTAATGATATTTTCCTTTCAATTGCTTCTAGATTTTGCAATCCTAGATTCAGCCTCTTTTAGAATTATGTAATATCTGAAAGCGATCAACATGTGGTTTTTCTCATCACTCTAATGCTCCCATTGATAAATAATGTAAATAATTTTATCAATCAGGCTTCCTCTTCCCTTGGGAAGCCAACTCTGCAGCTTTACTATCTCGTAAACTGGAAACATATTTGTTACTATGCAACATAACAATAAAATGACAAAAAGAGATCATTCATTTTGCCCACACAAGGAAGAAAACCAGAAATCTTGTGTCAATTGCTCGTTTTACATGTCGATAAAATACCGCTTATATTACGCAATAGGGGAATATTTATTGAGAATGAGCAAATCGTTTTATAGGGAACAATTACTGTAGGAATTATTTTCTGCTACTTTCTTTAACCAGACCTTGCCCAAAGATTTCAGTCTAGAAGTGTACGACTGAATGAATGGAAATGCTAAAACAAGTATGAAAGAGTTATTTAAATTTAAATAAGAATTAATTAAAATGTCGTAAATCAAAATCAAAGCTCAATTTCAAATTGCACGAATCGGGAATTAAGTAAATAAAATATTTGATAAAAGAATGATAATGATGAGACTAGAACTGCCCTAAAGTTGACGAATCATACCCCTCGTGGGACTTTTTTTTCAAAACGGGACCATTTATGAGGCAACGTTCAAATTTTCAAATTAAAACTCTCATTCAGGATTTAATGCTTTTGAATGAAAATTTAGTAGTTATTATGCTGCTTTCAGGACTTCGCAACCAAAATTCTATTGTTCTGGGCCCGGCACCATAAACTAAGAATTGACTTAAGTCAAATTCTCAAAATACGATATATTACAAATCAGTAAGAATTGGAAATATTGACTTCATCCATTCTATTCTACTTTGAAAATAGAAAAATTCTTTGAATGTTTTCAAGTCATCACTAATATTATAATGAGAGTAAAGAAAATTGAAATTTAGACTTAAGTCAATTCTTAGTTTATGGTGCTGGGCCCAGATCATGAAGTTCATTACTTCTTACGTAGGCAAAAAGTTAAGGTCAAGGTCAAAGGTCACAAGGTAAAATGTCATGATAAAAATGTAATGCTCTTTATTGCGAATGTGTGCATGAAATATTGAAGGTCTACCATTTATACTAAAAAAGAAAACTGGTTTTAAAATTTCTTAACCTGAAATGTTGTATGAGGTGAAGGTCAAGGTCACGAGGTCGCAGGGTCAAAAGTCATGCTACCAAAATGAAGTACTCTTTATGGTGAATTTGTGTATGAAATATGAAAGGTCTACCATTAATAGTACAAAAAAAACTACTTTCAATTTGTGTATGAAATATGAAAGGTCTACCATTAATAGTACAAAAAAAACTACTTTCAAAAAAGTATTAATCGGACGGACAGACAAACGGACGGCAGACAGATGGACAGGCGGACGGATGGATAGGGTGATTCCTATATACCCCCTAGACTTCGTTGGCAAGGGTATAATAATGCGTATTCGTAAAGTTCGCTTCCCTTCAAATAGGTACTTTTGTTACTTTGCTCTCTTTGATTATTTGAAGCCCCGGCCACACTGCATACCACGTCTTGATCACGTAAAAATATCTGCTGGACAAGGTTGTACGTGATAAGAGTTTACCCTGTCTGTGCTTTGAGCGGAATATGACCGCAGGTCGGCGGCTGTTCCACCACTAAAACACTGTCAAAGAACGGCTAACCATGTCCAATCACATCTAGAACAAAAAAGTGTTCGTGATAAGACGCTATACATACACAAATTACTACCTGCAAGGAACACGCGTCCAATAATCGCGCATTTTTCGACAAAGTAACTTTCATACATTTTTGGCATATTACATTGTTTAGATTTGAGGATCACTGACGAGGGTTGAGTATCTGAAACGTGCATGTCTGGTCAATGCTGCCAATTTATCTGTTCTCAAATGATGCTATTCAATTTGAAGACGTTAACATTTATACCACATGGTGAGTGTCACTGCTGGTGGACCAGGAGTCCCCGAGGGCACATGTAGCCAAGTTCGATCAATTTCGGTTGATCGTTTCTTCAACGCATTCTAAAATTTCTGTTATCAAAATTTTATGAAATTTCTAAAACGTGGGTCCTGTAGCATCATATCCCACCCATCCTGCTACGTCTTTCGGTACGCTTTTTCGACAAAGTAAGTTTCATACATTTTTGGCATATTACATTGTTTAGATTTGAGGATCACTGACGAGGGTTGAGTACCCGAAACGTGCATGTCTGGTCCATGCTGCCAATTTATCTGTTCTTAAATAATGCTATTCAATTTGAAGACGTTAACATAGTACCTGGCAGTCCGCTTAAGTTTTGCGTCTTACTGCGTCTTCTCAAAGTTTTAATCAACGCCGGAACACGGATCATTGCGTATGTTTAAAGTGCGTTGCATGTCTTTACCACATGTGCCTTCCGTGGGTTTTGGCGGAATAGACTTTTGAGCAGCTCAAAACTTGTTACCGCGTCCAACGTCGTTCAGACTTTTTCTGTGTCTTGCCACATTGAAGTGGTTATGCCTATTTACGTTCGCACATGTCTTCCATTTTCCGCTTATCCAGATGTATCGAAGAAAGCACAATTATAGTGTATAACAACAACAACTTCACTGAGAGATGACCACGCAAAACATAAAAAATCGAAAGAACCAAATATGAAAACACAAAGTTAGCAATTTGCAAATACAAATGAGTTAAAGAAGATCCTGACGAAAATCTAAACAGCACTCAAAATAGAGCACAAAATTGAGCATCGACGGACCCCTAGACATTAAAGTATAAAAACCAAAAACTACAAACTCTCTACAAAAAATCTGCAAGTTTCTGATGTATATTTTGCAAAAATATAGATCTAATTTTCATTGTCTTACTCATGCAACTATTATCAATGAAAGGAGTTAATACATGTTTTAAGTGATGTTTTAATCAATGAAAGGAGTTAATACATGTACAATATCATCCATTACAAAAATAAAATTATGAAATACAGCTATACTTTCTAAAATCAAGATTGAAAAATTCAAATAAGTATGTCGCACGAATGTAAAATGAAATAATTCAAAATCAATGTTTAAGACAATGTACATCAAGGCATATTGAACACTTGACGCCTAATGAATTTCATGCCAATAAGGCTTTATCCAATTTCTAAAATATGTATAATGTGCCTTTGTTTTCGTCCCGTGTCCAGATCTTCTGTCCCTCCAGAAGGCGGATTCTTTGTCCATCGAAATGCACGTCGACCACCTCTCAAAAAACATATTTCAGCGCAAAATTCTTACGATTAAAGGATTCATTGTTAAATATTTTTGTTGACCGAGGTATCAAAATAAACAATAAACAGCATAATGTACGTAGTGTATTATTTGTCTTGATGCATTGACAAAAATGTTTAAAGGCCGGGTTTCTCAACTGAGTGGTCATTGATATGTATACCTTAGTGACGTAGGCTTGAAGGCGTGAAATAATTGCTTTGATGGTAGCGGCGTTCCGTCGAGTGATATTCCTAGATTTGCAAGCAGTGTGCAAAATACAAGATATATCCACAGCTTAACTTGCTAAAGCTACGGAGATACCCTAATATCATCCGTTTTAAGCTGTCAGTTCATAAATTGAGAAGGGGTATAAAGGATTAATCGGGCCATTCAGATCACGATTAGAGATGTAAACCCTATAGCGGCCAGTGAGGAAATCAACATTATCTTTATGATACAAAGAACCGTAACTCTAAATACAAAACTTGAAAAGCGTTTGTATCTGTTACTAAGAAATATGAAAATCATACTACCTATTGATAAATCAAAGTGTCAAGTGTTCAGCATGGCATGCCTCGATGTACATTCGCTTTAACATTGATGTTGAATTATTTCGATGTACGTTCGTATGACATATTTATGTGAATTTTTCCATCTTGATTTTAGAAATTATAGCACTAGTTCTTATTTGTTTTTGCAATGGATAATATTGTTGTCGATATACGAGCAACATTTGAAAATCTAAATAAAACATCAGTAAAGATCAGTATTTAATATAAAATTTTGTATTAAGAAAAATAATTAACTTTTTAAATTCAATAACATCATTTAAGAATGGATAAATTGGATTATGGGCCAGACATGCACGATCCAAATACATAAACCCTCGTCAGTGATACTCAATCTAAACAATATGATATGACAAAGAGTGTGAAAGTTATTCTGTCCAAACATATACCGAAATAAATAGCAGAATGGATGAGATATCATGCTACAGGACCCACGTTTATGTATTCTGCATAAAACGACGGAATGTGGAAATCAAAGCAAACGAATCTCGACGGTACTGCGTGAATTTTGAGGCAAATTCCTAATCTGGGAGTGTTGTTAGTTAGCTCAGAAGGAAATTCATCTTAAGTCAGCTTGTGTTCTATTATAAACTTACAGTACATCATATGCGCAAATCAATATCTTATGTCTCATCAACAAATCTGATATCAATTTTGAATGAAAGAAAGTCAATATTTATTTTACCTTGTTTGTTCTTCGAAATAACTAATACATTATTCTTATCATCATATCCGACCCATTTTGCTACGTCTTTTGATAGATTTTTGGACATAATAATTTTCATACTTTTTGGCTATTTTACATTGTTTAGACTGAGGATCACTGACGAGGGTTTAGTACCCGAAACTTGCATGTCTGGTCCATGCTGTAAATGTATCAGGTCTTAAATGATGCTATTGAATTTGAAGACGTTTAACATTCAATGTTTGTGTTATTACACGTATAAGATAAAACTTGTAAATGCACAAATTTAAATTAAGAAAAAAAAACAAGAGGGCGCCAATGAACTGCACTTGACTGTGTTAGAAATCAATTCTGCATTTAATAAGTATACGTACCAGTAATGAGTATCTACTAACCGAAACACGTATCTGTTTCATTAAAATTGAAGGTAGTGGTTGGAACACTTCCGTATTATTAGAATAGATGGCATTTTCATTTGACAGAAAGTTGGAAATCTATTATGATGTCATAAAGGAAAAGGCCCCGTTGGCAAGTTATTTTCAAGGAGTGACGACAACAATTTAAGCATTTGGATAATATTTCTGTGAACCATAATGTATATCATTTGCTTATACAGTCTCAAATTATGTTTCAGACAGCCCTAGTTTTAATAGTCTTCAGATTTTCACAACTTTCTAATCTAAAAAGAAAATGAAGTGAAATATAATTATGGTCTGTCAATATTTCGAGAAGAAAAAAAGCAACCGCTGTAAAATTATTACTTCGACGTTCAAGTCACATGAAAAATAAATCAGATTTCAATTAATAGGCTAAAGAGTGTGTAATCTATCATGCCCAAAAATGTACCAAAAGACGTAGCAGGATTGGTGAGATATGATGCTACAGTACCCGTGTTTTAGAAAATTCAAGAAATTATGATAACATAAATTTTCGAATGTGTTGTAGAAACGATCAACGATTTCTAGGCAATGTTCTTTATATTTTCCCTGCTTTAAGATACATATATCATCCATGAACTAGTCTGCATTATATATGTGTTCCTCAGATTCCAAAGAAAGCATCATATCCCACCCAACCTGCTACATTTTTTCGGTACATTTTTGGACACAATAATTTTCACACCTTTTGGCCATATTACATTGTTTAGATTGAGGATCACTGACGAGGGTTAGGTACCCGAAACGTGTGTGTCTGGCCCATGCTGCAAATTGATCCGTTCCTAAATGATGCTATTCAATTTGAAGACGGGTAATATTGATACTTTTCATATACAACATGATATAGATTTTTATTGTAATAAAACGGGAAATGGTTGTTAAAAGTGATGCTTATTTGGGTTAAGTACCACCTTTATGTCTGTATTTTCATTTAAAATGGTGTTTAGATGCCATTATACGGAGGTAGTAGAAAACATGTCCGCCAAATTAGGACTACATTCGTCTCATCTAAATAAGTCAAATATTACGTTTGAAAATCACACCATAAGTGCGTAATAAAGCCAAATCCATGTTATTTGGATTTCAGTAAAAACCATTCGAGTTTGCCAGAATAAAGCATTGAAATCTCCATTAAGTCCATGCAATTTCACAATCTGATGCCTTGCCAAATCCCTCCACTCTCATTTACATATGGTGTCGTCTGATAACGTCGCTCAGAGGACAGTTGGGATCGAATGACGTCTGCGGGGAAATACATTTGCTGCGGACTTTTTAAATATCTGTTCATGCTTTTCTGTAACGGCCATCATTTGTGTGTGATTTTTAAAAAATTTTTGAATCCTGTTTTGATTCAATTATGGCGCGACTTTAATGGTTTCAAGATTGCAGCTATTAGTGATATGGAATATTTGTTATTTGCGAATGAGTGACTTCTATTTTGTGCGTAGTCGCCTTTTGGGATCTTTGTCTCACTTAAAATCATATCGACGCCCAAAAATGGCCTACGGTTTCCTTTGAAGACTGTGTAGAAATCAGTTATCTGGAATAGTTTGCGATACATCTTTGTTGTGTGTTGTAGTTACGGAGCTATGATTTGAAATATGTGCCACAAAGAGTACTAGGAGCAAAGAATATTTATAAGATTGCTAAACACGTGGAAAATCAAGCTCACTGTCTAATCCAAAACAAAGCTGAATGTTCGATAATTATAACCTTGATTATTGAAAACATTTTCAAGTATAACAAAAAAATGAAGAAAACGAATATGAAAGAGTCCAATCAAAGGAGTAAAGGAAAATACAAACCAGTGAACAAGGAAGATACTATTGCTCGAGCTATCATTAACGACAATTTTGTAAGTAATTGCGGAAATAATGCTTCAAATATTTCCTCTTTTGTTCGTTCTGTTATATCATAGGGGATTTATATATAAAGTGGTATCCTTCTTAACGATGATGTGATGGTATTGCACTCGTTGTCTCTATATTTTTTTGTTCTTTTTTTTCGTGGTTTCATGAGGTGTGTTAATTCTAATGTAGTCACTGCATGTTGGAGACCTTCTTCTTACTATAAATATGGTTGTTTTCGCTTGGCCAGGGGAACAAAGGTGATATTATTTCATACATACATTATTTCATACGCGGGCTCTTTCAATATTTTTTCATGTTCCCGTTGATATCGTTCGCCTAGTTTCTGTTCTTGATTTGAAATATATGAGAAATTCTCCGTCAAAAAATTTAATGATTTTTTAAATCTAATAAATATCTCCCTGATGGCAGAGCTCTGTCTTTCCTTGAAAGAAGTTTCAGGTCAAGTTTATATCTTCCATAATGGAAGTAATCGGATGTGACAATTCTACCGAATTGAAGCAACGGGTGTTGCATGCAAGCAGGAGATGCTGACTCTTCCTGGGCACCTGGTCTCGCTCCCATTTCGGGAGTTCGCTTCTTTTCATTTGATGGAGGTTTTTGTTTGTTTGTTTGCTTTGGTTCCTATTTTATCCTAATTTTGTATGCCTTCGGTTTGTTATTTTCTGAATTATCGATTTTGTGATGTGTATAGGGATATGGTCATTATCCATATTCGTCTTCTGTCTTTCGCAGGTTTCATGCAAGAAATTTTAGGTCAAGTTTAGACGTTTCCTCCTCATCCTCCTTTTTCGGTCCTCAGCATCACTGTTGATCATATATATTATTACTATTGTGTATGCTACTATGTGTATGTATTCCGTCTTTTCGATTTTACAGTTCCACGTTCGATTTGTGCAGGTATCTGACGTAAAAGCATTATGACGTCATTAAATTCCTTTGAAAACGTCATATACGTAACCCTGTTTCCCTGAATTTCATGCTGGGTTCCATAGAATTTGATGACGTCACAATGCGTTGACGTCAGATACCTGCACAAATGGGAAGTAACTCTGTATTTCGAAAACACCGAATTGTCAGAGTCGAATCATGCGCTCTTTCTTCGTCGGGTCGGACCCTGAGCTGAAAGCTCTTTCCATGTTAGATGCTGCTCTGCGGCTACTAGTCCTGTCTGCACGTTTAAATCTATCTGCTATTTAACGTTTAATATATGACGTCACAGGAGCGATGAACAAAGGGAAGCATGACGTCATACGCAAAAAGTGCGCAGAAGCTTGTAACTTGCAAATTTAGGTAGGAATACATTTTGAAGTATGTCAAGTGAGTCGGTTTGCGGCATGTATATCGTCGTTATACATGCTTGTAAAAATCCTGTGAACCAATCAGAATGCGTGAAACAAACAGAATGAATTAGAATTCTGTTTATATTTTTGGACAGTGTGACCAGATACACACTTTGACATTAAAAAAATAACCAGTTTCCTGATTTGATACATTTGTGAGATGGGTCCTGTCCGAAATTCTCTAATATGTACCTTTGTACAACAGACTCTACTTTTTCTGATTTCTGATTTTTTTCTGATTGGATACGGAGGTCAATCGCTGAAACTAACGACGAGAGCTAGACACGTTCTTTGTACCTTAATAATGTTTTTCTTTAATTTTTTGTTTGTATTTTGAACCTTCCTTAGTGGCCTCTCGTTATGTGACTTTCTATTCACACTGACCCCTGCGCGTTGTCAGCTCAGTGAGTCCCTCTCTTCAGTACGGACGTCTATTCAATTAGAGGATTTTTTCGTATTTTGCTTAGTCAGTCGAGTCCCTTTACTCAATATGGATGTTTATCAAGGGTGTAGGGAGGTACTTTGTTTGATTTTACTCACTTGATAATATGTTGTGTGATCAATCAGGGAGCATCTTTTTCGGGTTTTTTTTTTATTTTTAAAATTTAAAAGGCATGGACGTGTTTCTAACGATCAGTCCGTTTAGACTTTTGTAGCAGCGGGTGTTGCATTCAAACAAGAGACGCTGACTCTACTTAGGCCCTTGGTCTCGCCCCGCGGGGTCTGCTTTGGTTCATTGATTGAGAAAATTACCTACGTGTGTACTAGTTTTAGCCTTTCGAGCTTCAGTACATTGCAGGTTCTGAGAAGCATGAGAGCGTTCATTATGTACTTGTGTCCCGACGGAGTAAGGGACGTACTGTACATATTCTAATATCCAGACGGCTTAAGGGACGTACTGTACATATTCTAGTATCCAGACGGAGTAAGTGACGTACTGTACATATTCTAGTATCCAGACGGCTTAAGGGACGTACTGTACATATTCTAGTATCCAGACGGCTTAAGGGACGTACTGTACATATTCTAGTATCCAGACGGCTAAAGGGACGTACTGTACATATTCTAGTATCCAGACGGCTTAAGGGACGTACTGTACATATTCTAGTATCCAGACGGCTTAAGCTTAAGGGACGTACTGTACATATTCTAGTATCCAGACGGCTTAAGGGACGTACTGTACATATTCTAGTATCCAGACGGCTTAAGGGACGTACTGTACATATTCTAGTATCCAGACGGCTTAAGGGACGTACTGTACATATTCTAGTATCCAGACGGCTTAAGGGACGTACTGTACATATTCTAGTATCGAGACGGAGTAAGGGACGTACTGTACATATTCTAGTATCGAGACGGAGTAAGGGACGTACTGTACATATTCTAGTATCGAGACGGAGTAAGGGACGTACTGTACATATTCTAGTATCCAGACGGAGTAAGGGACGTACTGTACATATTCTAGTATCCAGAGGCTTAAGGGACGTACCTTCCGCTTTGTTTAAACACGTTTAGTGTCTTACGTCGCTGTACCTTTTTGTGCTATCTATATATTATTACTTTTATATAAGAACATATATTTCAATATTGACACTGTGGTCGCGGTAAAATGATACAAATTTATTATTTTGAATTGTATTATTTGAAAACTTCATCAAGACGTGGTTTCCATAATTGAAAAAAAATAACATGATCTGGTATGCGTTATTTCTTACTTCAAGAATTATATCTACAAAACCAACTGCGCCTCGATGGTAAACGTCCTCAAATTCAATAGCATCATTTTAGAACAGATAAATTTACAGTATGGACAAGACATGCATGTTTCGAGTACTTTGCCCTCGTCAGTGATCCTCAATCTAAGCAATGTTATATGGCCAGAGAGTGTGAAAGCTATTATGTCCAAAATGTACCAAAAAACATGGCATGGATGAGTGGGATATGATGCTACAGGGCCCATGTTTTAGAAATTTCAAGATTTTTTGATAACAGAAATTTTCGAATGTGTTCAAGAGACAGACGATCAACCGACGTTGATCGAACTTGGCTACATGTGCCCTCGGGGTCTCCTCTTCCACCAGCAGTGACACTCACCAAGTGGTTCAAATGGTAAACGTTTAAATTCAATAGCATCATTTTAGAAAAGATAAATTTACAGTTTGGACAAGACGTGTACGTTTCGGGTACTTAACCCTTGTCAGTGATACTCAATCTAAACAATGTTATAAAGCAAAAGTGTTTGAAAGTTATTATGTCCAAAATGTACCGAAAAACGTAGCAGGATGGGTGGAATATGATGCTACAGGACCCATGTTTTAGAAATTTCAAGATTTTTTGATAACAGAAATTTTCGAATGTGTTCAAGAGACAGGCGATCAACCGACGTTGATCGAACTTGGCTACATGTGCACTCGGGTTCTCCTCTTCCACCAGCAGTAACACTCACCAAGTGGTTCAAATGGTAAACGTCTTCAAATTCAATAGCATCATTTTGGAACAGATAAATTCACAGTACGGACAAGACGTGCACGTTTCAGGTACTTAAGCCTCGTCAGTTATCCTCAATGTAAACAATGTTATATCGCCAAAGGGTGTTAAAGTTATTATGTCCAAAATGTACCGAAAAATGTAGCAGGATGGGTGGGATATGATGCTACTTTTAGAGTTTTAGAACTTTCAAGGTTTTTTGATAACAGAAATTTTCGAATGCGTTGACGAGACGATCAACTGAAATCAACATACCATATTATATCAAAGTTTAACACGGTTAACCTTTTCTTTAGATATTCTGTACATATTCTGTCGATTGAAACGTACATAGAGAATAAGTGTCCTAATTTGTGTGTTGCATACCCGTAACAAAAGACAAATTATGACAGTTATTCTTCTTCTTTGCTATCTTCTTGTTTTCCGAACTTGCTTTTTCTGGGTAAAAGGGTGGCGTTCAAACTCATCATACCGCGGGCTCAGTTTGCAGGTTAGAACAGCCGTTGCGGCATATTCCATTACATCGTATGCATTGTGACGTCACGAGTGTTAATACACAAATTGCAGCACCTTCTTGTTGTTCATTTCGGGGTTCGCCACCATTTCGATGGGAATTCTCACGATTTTGCCTTGCCTTCTCGACTTTGAGATTGAAAGACGGTTAGGTACTTCTTTAAGATTTGTTTCAATAGTAACATCTCAGGGAATTACATTGGTTGTGCATTTCTATGGATTTAAATTGCATCCGACAGCGTCGTAAAGTGACTGTCTGAGAATTACATACCGTGTCTGATATGTGCATTTGTCGGTCAATCAATTCGTAAACTATATCATGTATTGAGTGCAGCAATATATCCCTTCAGAATCGATATCCTTCTGATCAATGTTATTACAAACTAGCAACATGCTCAACCGACAGTGTTAAAGTTCTATCGATATAAAACTTTAAATGAAATTTTGTGTACATGAAGAATCATAACATTTATTTAACTATTGAGTAGCAACGCCTTGAGTTACCTAAGTAATAAAATCTGACAAGCTTGGTATGAGATTGTCTGTTAGCGACATGACCGTTATCTCTACCGCTTTTATTCATGAACTTGATGTCCAATACTTACTGAAACTTTGATTAAAACAATAATTAACAAATCACCTGTTTGTTTATATTACATGTGTGCTTATGACAAATATGAATAATGCCCATATCCCTATATACAGAACAAAATCGATAATTCAAAAATCATAAACCGAAGGCATCCAAAACAGGATAAAACAGGAACCAAAGCAAACAAACAAAAACCTCCACCACGTGAAAAGAAGCCAACTCTCAATATGGGAGTGAGACCATGTGCCCAGGAAGAGTCAGCATCTCTTGCTTCCATGCAACATCCGTCGCTTCAATTCGGTAGAATTGTCACATCCGGTTACTTCAATTTATATCATTGAATATTGGAGACATCTTGTGTTGTTAATTAGTAATAGAACTTCTTTGTTTGCAAAGAAAAATGCTTTCCTATGTCCCGTCGTTGTCAGAGCATCATTTAGCATATCGGGACTTTCTCTTCATTTTCCTAGAAATAAATATCTAAACTAAGGGTCATACGTCCCCGACGACCTGTCCTCTATGAATATCGGTCGGACTCCTCTTGGGATTGGACCCGTTGGCCATGGGTCTCGTTGGTTTATGTGTGGTCATTTGTGTTTGATGTTCCATGTCGTGTTTGCTTTTCCTTGTCTGTTTTGTGTCTCTTGCTTTGTGTGTCTTCTCTGTGTTTTCACTTGGGGTGTATTTGTGTTTTGCTTTTGGTAATGTACCGAGTTTGGGTTTTTTTTTTTTTTTTTTTGTTTTTTTTTTGTTTTTTTTTTTTTGTTTTTTTTTTTTTTTTATGTTTTTTTGTTTTGTTTTGTTTTTTTTTTTTGTTTTGTTTTTTTTTTTTAGATCACCACTATTTCAGCAGAGCACGTCAATTATTCATGTACAACATTCCATTACTTATTCAAAGAAATAATACGGAAGTGTTCAAAATCTATACCTTCTTGGAGAAAATTTCCAAACAAACTTTCATGCACCTGACGCGTGTTTCGGATATTAAATCCTCCTCAGTGATCAGTGATGATTCCAGCCAAAGTGCTTTTCATAAGCCGCATAAATGTATTTATAGCACCCTCTGGTTTTATTTGTTGAATTCAATTTTGTGTATTTACTTTACAGAGATTGCGAGGCTCCAAATTTCATGTAGGGTCGGTAGAAGTCACATATAAATGCAGTGATTTCATATTTCGCATATATAATAGAACATGAGTTTCCTGACTTTCGGAAAAAAAATGCTTGAACTTAATAACATAACGATAAAATTGGGAAGAAGCCATACTAAGAGGCTGAATAGAAATTCATTTGAAACGAGCATGAGACAGAACGATAAGGCCAATAGACTATTCCGTCTTGTGCAGGTATCTGACGTAAAAGCATTGTGACGTCATTAAATTCCTTTGAAAACGTCATATATGTAAGCCTGTTTCCCTGAATTTTATGCTGGTTTCCATAGAATTTGATGATGTCACAATGCATTGACGTCAGATACCTGCACAAATGGGAAGTAACTCGCTATTTCGAAAAGACGGAATAGACTAGACGCTCTAATAATGACATACATGTAGAAGCACTTGTCGAATAAAATGATAGGTCTATAAATAGCGATGTCTTAAATCTCATCCGTGGCACAGTAGGAAATATTGAAGAAATCAGAAGATTAATGGGATGTAGGATTTGTTATACATGGGATCGATGCGATGGGCAAATTGGTTCCCTGCTTGACTTCCATATCTGTGAAGTAGTGTATGTGATTTATTGGTTGGTGGATTTTATGCTTAATTTCAGCTATGATGTCGGTAAGGGTAGCTTTTCAATTGTTATTTCTACAGATATATCTTTCATTTTTCAGAAAATCGAAGTTTTAAAGTCTTAAAGCTGGGCAAAATTTCTGTTTTCAAAAAAATCTTGAAATTTCTAAAACGTGGGTCCTGTAGTATCATATCCCACCCATCCTGCTACATTTTTCGTTATATTTTGGACATAATAATTTTAACACTCTTTTACATTATTTAGATTGAGGATCACTGACGCGGGTTAAGTACCATACTGTTAATTTATCTGTTCTTAAATGATGCTATTGAATTTGAAGACGTTTAACATTCTACGGGAATATCTGTCAGGTTTCAGAAAATCGAAGTTTCAAACTCGGCTGCTATATAGAAACCTTCTTTCTCAGTATAAACATTAAAGAAGTACCCAACAATTATTCAGTCTCAAAGTCGAGAAGGCAAGGCAAATTCGTGAGAATTCCCATCAGAACGGTTGCGAACCCCGGAATGAACAACATTCCGAAGTGAGACCAGGCTTCCGAGGAGAGTCAGCGTCTCCTGACTCGTCGCAATTTTTAAACTACTTTTATGCTCGATCTTCATCAGCGGTACTGTAACATCGTGTGTGATCAACTTTGATGAAAGGTTTTGGGGTTTCTTTTATCTTTAAGGTGAATTGATGTAAGATTTTAATATCAATTTATTGTGTCTCAAACTGTTTTATTTATAAATCTTAAATTATATTAAAGAAATGAAGGAAAAACTTTAACATGCCTTTGACAAGGGATGCTTACTCATCCCGGGCACTTGGTCACACCTATAGCTTGCTAGGGATCTGTCTATGCTCCCTTTTTGTGCTCCATTGTCGGTGCTGTTGAGATTATCCTCAGGAATTTGTTTAACTCATTAATGTGATCTTACACTCATGATCGCAACAAACAATGGACACCGATCAAACCTGTCAACAAACAAAAGAAGAGAATGTGAATAAGAATGGAACGAGAATATCAGTAGGCATATACCGTATGTCTGCTAATGTTCGGGTACATTTGGCGAAAATGACCGCAAAAAGGTGTATCTATTTTTCACTGAGTTTTATTTTCGCTAATTTATCAATAAGATCGAGGGTTAATAATAGTGTCTTTTTCGGTATGTTCATTTTTCGCCATTTGATAATACTCACGAAAATTAGCCACACGCGAAAAATTCCAGATATACGGTAAATTATAATTCTAGTATATAAATTATTTACCAAAATTATGTTAATATTTGTGATAGTACGGCAGTGTACGTTCCAACTCTTTAACTTCTTGAGGAAAATCTCAAATCAATTTTAATGCACTAGACACGTGTTTCGAAAAGTCAATCCTCATCAGTGGCATTTATTAGATGCCGATGTGATTTCTAACAAAGCCAAATGTATTTCAATTGCACACTCTGGATTTATTTTTAAATCCATTTTAGTTGATTTACTTTAGAGAGAGTGTGCGGGTCCAAATTTCCTGTAGGGTCCATTCAGTAGCATAGTTAAATGAAACATATGACCGAAATGGCACTGGCGGGATGGAGCTGGGATGATAACCTCCTTAAAGTTTAATTTCGATTATACTTTGGGTGAAATGACAAGTGTCCGAAATACCAAAATAATGTTTATGATGTCAAAGTTATATAGGGGCAAACAAAGCTTCTTTTCAGGCAGACAGAGCTGGAAAGTAGTAATTATTACATCTGAAATATCCAGTAACGGGGAACTAGTTTAACTGCTCCACACTGCAAAAGTGTTATAATAATAAATGGGAAGTGTTCCAACTCTTAACTTTGTGACTATGCATCATGATTTCCTCAACGTCTACTATTCGAATGCAGATTTTGGGGATCTTGCTCTTGAGGTATAGGAATTCAGTGAGAAGAATTATCATAATTATAATGGATCATCTACATAATGTTTAAAGCGTGTTGTTTGGTTTTAAAGGGTTAATATGCGTGTTTTACAGAAACTGACAGGGTATTCGGTGAATTCCTATTCCGAATTTGTGTTATAATGAGAGTTCATAGCAGAGGGAATTAAAATAATGAAAAAATTGTGGGCAAAATTCTACACATATACTAAAAATTTACGCAAAAGTGTCAACTAAGAACAAAGCTTTGCATTAAAGGATATACATTATTGATTAACTTTTGTGATGTAAAATTGACAAATACATTTTAAAGTGCCTCAACATTGCACAATCATATTTTTTCTACTACTCGGTATTAATGAAACGCATCTTTTCCCGAAAACGCGATATTTCTGCGGTGAAGATTTAATGAGTTACTTGCACCATCTTATCTTGATTAACTTTTGACCACCTGTGATCGCCGGTCTCCGGCGTTCTCTGTGGTTAGACGTACAAAGTGAAACGAATAGCCTGATCGTTGATGCTGACTCTGTATAAATAATACAGAGAAAGAGAAAGAAGGAGAAACTTTTGAATAAATTTTTAGATTAATAAATGACTTAGAATAGAAAGAAATGGATAGGGATTACAAAAATATACATTTTGAACACAGAGCACATTAGGAAATAATTTATATAGGCATTTACAAGGACTGTAAACAAAGATTCATCAAGCATACATTCAGGACAGGCTCCTATTATGTATTTCCAGTAAATTGTAGTAATTACAGGGAAATAATTTCGATTTAGTAAATATTTCTATGATAAAAAAAAATTTAATTAATTTCTTTAAAGTGTGAAATGTGTGTTTGAAATCCGAGAGTAACAAACAAGGGATAAAGACAGAATTCTTCCGACCAAAAGAATGTTTTATTCGGAAATATTATTTTGACCTTGGAGGAGATCGAAACTTCCATCTATTTTCTTCATTTTTTCTGGGTTTTTAACTATCTTTCTTTTTCTTCTGTTTTCAATTTATCCTATTTGATATATCAGTTCCTAACGAAGAAAATAAGATGGTTGGAATGGAAGGAAAGGGGGGGGGGGGTTTACAAACGTTCGAGCTGCGAACTTTCTTATCATCAGGCCGATATAACATGCCGAACTTTTGTAGTTTTTAAGATACAGAAATAGAAAAGTGCGAAATGTTTGAAATGTTGAAAATACTAGGCTAGCTATTTTAAACATACACCCTCCTGCCCCCCCCCCCCCCCCCCCCCATACCAGTACTTCGTATATGGTGCTTACAATCGGACTGATCGTATTCCCACCTTTCCTATGCCCATATCTCGGGCCAAAGCAATTTTGACCTCTCATTGCTCTTATTCTTACATGCATAATGCAAAAAAAAAAAAAAAAAAAAAAAAAAAAAAAAAAAAAAAAAACACTACCTAATCATGCGCCGTAAACATGTATATATCTCCTATTCGAACATCGGTTTGGGGTTGAAATTAAAATGTCATGTCAACATATGAAATGCTGTATTTCTAATCAAGTCTGATATAAATAAAATGTAGGGGAATAGGCTCTGAAAATAAACTCGTGAATACCCCCAAATGTCTATTATCTAATTGTATTTTTTAACATCCCCTTTTAATTTTCTTGAATTGTAATAGTGTACAAAACAATACATAGTAAATGGGCCAATAATTATCATTATTTCAATTCTTTTTTTTTGTAGAATATTCTGTTAAATTCAATGTTCATCTATGCTTCATACTACTATCTGAAATGTTATCTGTTTCACCCATGACGATTTCACCACACATGTGGTCAGCAGCAAGATTTAGCGATAAGACGCTCGGCTATCTTCCGCTGCAGGTGTAAATGGACACTAAAATCACAAAATACGGGGTTAAAACGCAGGAATTTTTGCAAATTAATTATGCAATCGCAAATTGATTCATATTTGTTATTTGATGGACTTAAAACAACCTGTAATGTAGAGGCACTTTAAGTCAAATGTCGTAAAATTATAGGCGAACGATATTCATTCGATCTTTAAGTCCATTAGTAGAGAATCAGTTCTTAGGCTTTGGTCAATAACAAAAAAGAAAACGAAACGACGTCGTCTTATTACGCATTACGTCATAGTAAATGCTTGAGTTAATCATGAATCCATCCCCTTGCAGTTTTAATTTGCTCATTCTATCAAAATACAGGTTGCAAAAGGTGCATTCAAATGAGTTTTTCTAGCTTCTTTGATCTTTTTATTGTGGTATTTCGCTATTTCAGTCGTAATGAAAACTGAGATTTTCTTTTTCAATCAGATTCTAGAAACCGCAATCAAAAGGTTTACAAATTCCTGAACAGATGAAACAGAATAAAAAGATTAACGGACAGACATGATATCGTCATAGAAACACGGAGGACAATTTTTAAAATGAACAATCTCAAGAGCCCCGTAGTTCCGTACATGTTTGATGTTCTGTAGCAAATGTTGATTAATAACTGTAAAAAAGTTTCTATGTTTTGAACGATTTATCCATGCGTTATCGGCATTTAAATCCCAAAGCGTTTTGAGTTACCAAATTTGAAAATTTTTGTTTTGTGTTGCTTGTTTGCTTGTTTTTATTATTATCATTTTTATGGTTTCCTTTTCTTTTCATGATGTATCTATCAAAAGAGATACATGTTAATTTACGATGAGACTCCAGAGCTCAGATAAATACAATATTTTTTTAATTTAAGAAAGCGATAAAACAGAATTCCATACATAAAGAGGGAGGCTCTTTATTAACACAGTTTAACTTCCCACACCAAATTTAAAGTCAGTATTTGGTTTTTATGGGCGTCTTTATATGATGTTTTTATTTCACAATAAATTTTAATCCCCAAGATTATATGCATATGAATATTTATCTTGTGCAAAATAATTCATTCCTTATGAATTAATGTGTATTATTTGCATATATAGATACATTCAAAAGATTTCATTATTCATCTCTTGAATTGAATTAGAAATGTTTCAAATATAATCGTATTTAAAACTAGTAATGAGGGTGTTGTTTCCGGTTGTTATAACATGTCAATCAACAGTGTGACGTAAATTAACGACGAAAAAACACTTCCTGATCTTAATAGATTCGTTAACACCATAATTTACAATAAGCCACATTCGACGGCTTATTTTGCTTTTTACTAACCATATGTAAATTATCGATATTGAGATTGCTGCTCTTTCGAACAATTTAGTGCACCATATGCCCATTTGAACAAGTAATGTATCATCAGTGATGCTCGGAAAAATCTGAAAAAGCGAATACAAATGAGCGATTTTCTATTGAGTCTTTGTGGAATACAAAGTTGTATTTCCCTTACAGACGGTATCTGACGTAAAACCATTGTGACTTCATGAAAATGGTATGGTAACGTCGATTTTATGCCATTATTTCCCAAACTTTTATGACTGTTTCCATAGAAGTTGATGATGTCATAATCAATCTACGTCAGATACCGTCTCAAATGGGTAGTAACTCTGGTTTTCGTAAATAGCAATACATTACCTTAAATATAGTATAAAGAGCCGGCTCATGCAAAAGCTATGTAAACATACAGTATTTATTTCCTGTGAGATATTCATTTGATTGATATAGAAAAAATACAAAAGTATCTCGTGTTGTGATAATATTTCTTTTATCAAAATTTCTTGAAATTTCTAATACGTGGATCCTGTAGCAAGATATCCTACCCCTCCTGCTACGTCTTTCGATACATTTTGACATAATAACTTTCTCTTTCATTGGCCGTTTTACATTGTTTAGATTGAGGATCACTGACGAGGTTTAAGTACACGAAACGTGCATGTCTGGCCCATGCTGCAGATTTATCTATCTGCTCTGTTGCTATTGAATTTGAAGACTTAGTATAGTATAATACGTCAAGCCAAACAGTCCCATTGTCATGATTGGTCAGTGAATAGCTTTCTTGATGCTTATGCTCCTAATTCAAAAATCCTCGCACATCAGATAAAGTTAGGATGCTCTCTCTCTCTCTCTCTCTCTCTCTCTCATTTTTTTTTCAAATTCATGTTTTTACTATTAAAGATTATTAAAAAGGAATTAAATGGATTATTTAACATGCTACATGATACAATATTTTATAATTCTTTTCTAAGAATTGTATCCCCACAGAGATGTCTCAAAAGAAAGAAGAGCTCATTCTCTCATGCTATTGAAAAGACTGAAAGACTCTGTCAAACATGTCATTCCTTTTATACATTTAAACACTTTAGGCCTTTGTCAAAATGCGGTCGAAATTTATATTTGTCTAATTTTTTGTGTAGTTCAAGCTCATAAATCACCCGCCAATTTAGAAACCGCCATTTGACATGAGGTTCTCATAAGGTGTGCATAAATATGTTATAAGGCAAATTTAATGCCAAAAGTGTCATTTAGATTGTTGTTTTCACAATTTGAAATACCCAGATGCTTCTCTCGATCATTACAATGGAAAAATTGGTAAGATTTTTTTTTTATCTTATTAAGAAATGTTGTGAAAAAAAAATTTATAACATTATTTTCTTAACATTCGATAACCTAGCGCGAGTTCTTATTGTTACATATGCACATGTGAAACGTCGGAGTCATTTCAGGTCAAAATCAAAACCTTAGCGTTGGCGCTTATTCTTGGGAAATTTTCACAACCTTTACTTTTAGGTATATGTATCATATAATAAAATTGAATTGAATTGAATTTATATCCCCTTTTAATTCAAACTATTTACATCTATATAGAGAATCTAGAATAACTTTTCGCACGTTTTTTTACATGAAAAATCACTTGATATCATGAGTTGTATTAATAAATACCTTCAGCAAAATTTCAATGATGTAAATCAAACAATCTATTATACCCTTTCACTCTAATGTCCGCTTTGTTAACTTTTGTCTCTTCGTAGGACGATTTTGCCAGACAGAACAATAAAATGACGTCATCTTTGACGATGTACGCTTCTCTTTGCAGCGTAAGGAAGTGATGACAAAATTTTCGTACAAAAAAATACCGAAGTGTTCAAACTCTTTTCCTTCTTGCAGAAAATTTCAAACCAATTTTAATGAACCAAACATGTGTTTAGGATAGTAAATCCCCATCAGAGGTACTTATATAATTTGTTTAGTTTAAACATATTTTAATTTCCAAAACATGAAAATGGGATTGGGCAAAAGGTATACTAACATTATGAACATCCTCTCCCTAATTTGTACTTATCTAATACAGCCAAATAATGCATGCAAATATATGATATTTCTAATACAGCCAAATATACAAAGAACAAAATAAACAGAACGGACATAAGCGTGAAAAGGTATATTAAAGGATTTTTGAGAGAACACATTTTAGGATGTGTTTTATTTTATGTTTTCGTCAATATCATTTCTGGCTTTTAGGAATAGAAATTGCCCAACTCTGCTGCTAGAGGGAAACTTTCTAGAATGGCACTTTTTAATGAATCCTAATTGAAAGTAATAGTTCCTTAGTTTCATATCTAAATTGAGCTTGAAGTCAAAGAAACTACAGAGACAAATAATTCAGCATCCTATTTGGACATAATGTTGTCCTACGACACTGATGATCACATGAACACCACACTCTATGACAAACGTGACGACTTCAATTTCAGCATTACAAACTTTCCTTTTCTGAGTAGCAACATCCCTTCATTGCCTGCTTATGGTGTGTTCATATCTCAGTTGATACGCTATGCCAGAGCAAGTACCAAATATACGTATTTTGTTATGAGAGCTAGGCGTCTTTCAGATAAGCTTCTCAGTTAGGGGTATGTTTGTGACCGACTAACATCGTCACTGAGGAAGTTCTACGGTCGATATGGGGAACTCGTCATACACTATGATAAAAGTTTCAGATAATGAATGTAAGCTTCTTTTTCAAAATTTACAAATTTTCCACAATTTGCATTGCTCATCAAATGTTTTTACCATATTTTTATTTCCTTTCATTTTCTTGAATTCTGATTTGATCATGTTCCTTCATGGAACTCGTCATACACTATAATGTCCCACTCTCCAGAATGGTGGATGATATTCTGTCATAGACCATTTGAACCAGCCAACCAAAGATTGTACTCTATGTCTTCCAAAATGGAAGTAACCGGATGTGACAGTTCTACCGAATTGAAGCGACGGGTGTTGCATGCAAGCAGGAGATGCTTACTCTTCCTGGGCACCTGGTCTCACTCCAATATCGGGAGTTCGCTTCTTTTCATATGGTGGAGGTTTTTGTTTGTTTGCTTTGGTTCCTGTTTTATCCTGATGTTGTATGCTTTCGGTTTCTGATTTTCTGAATTATCGATTTTGTACTGTAAACAGGGATATGGTCATTATCCATATTTGTCACTTCCATATACCCTTATTGTTTGAAGTTTCATATCTAAATTCCATATACCCTTATTGTATGAAACCAGTGAACTGGTGTTATTTTTGTGTATGGTCTATTTAGAGGGGTATTGTCACACATCTTGCGAGTTCGTGCTTTGAAACCGTAATCCGGATAACCACACCGTCTGCTACTTGAGTCGTCTTCCACCGCAACGTCATAGGTTCCTTCCACTACTTTCCACTCTCAATATGACCTTGCCTTCATCCCTTAGGTCCCATGTATAATTCAAATCAATTAAAAGGGAAATTACATAAATTAAGATTGAAGATAGGAATAAAGTTAGAATAACTGTTCTAAATTATGGTCAAAAATTAAAAGTAATCGCATTTGTTGTTTTCCGACGTTATTAAACTACAATGACGTGACGCCGACAGAAATCCTGTCGAAACTGGGGACCCCTGAATCCAAGGGTACTTATCGATGAAGCGTCTCGCGGAATGCGATGAAACCCTTGGTGCACAAAGATGCTACTTGAGTGGCAGTTGACCGTCCAAAGTCGGCACCGGTTGCCCATTTTTCTCGTTGGATTATATATGGTCCTTTGTGTTTGATGTTCCTATGTTGTGCACTGGTGTTCCTTTCCCTTTCGTGTCTCTTTCTGTGTGTGTCTGCTTTGTTTTTTTGCATTGGGTAATTTGGAGTTTTACAGGGGGTGCTGCAACCTGATGTTGTTGGATATACCCTCCTTTGTGTTACGATTTTACATTATGGTCGGTGGAATAATCATCAATAAACATTACAAAAGTTCCTACCAGTTATTCAGTCTCAAAGTCGAGAGGGCAAGGCATACTAATTAGAACTTCCTTCGGAACGGTTGCGAACCTCTGAATGAATAAAATTCCGAAGTGAGACCAGGTGAGAGTCAGCGTCTCCTGTGTTGCATTGAAAGAAGGGCATGGTTGAGAAATGTATCTTTTACTGTTCTCACACTCAAAATAAGATTCACATATCCACTTAATCGAACTGTAAAATTCCATTTACATTATTAAAATAATGTTGATAAATAAGACGAATTTTCGAAGTTCTTTTGATAAATCTATGACTGAATTCTTGTTAATGAGACTTACTTCTTGACAAGTTAACATCGTCAAAATGCTTCAAAACTATACAACGATGTCAGACAGACAGTTAATGTCAGCCTGTATGAGGGCACTAGTTCACGTTTCTATATAAATTTAATAGATGAAGACATAATAAAAAGAACCTAGAAGCTATTTTTGGAAAGATACAAAGGGTCAAGGCCCGATCTTCACATTCTACATAGAGAATAAGTGTCTTAATTTGTGTTTTGTTACGGGTATGCAACACACAGCAAGTGCATTTATCGCACATGCAATGCGCGTTAGCGCATTTCATGCGATAAATGCACTTGCTGTGTGTTGCATACCCGTAACAAAACACAAATTATGACATTTATTCTATATATATGCACCATAGTTGTCTGTTTCATTCTTGTTTTCTGAAATTGCTTTTTCCATGTAAAAGGGCGACGTATAAATTCATCTTACCGCGGGTTCAGTTTGCAGGTTAGAACAGCCGTCGCGGCATGTTTCTTTAGATCTTATGCATTGTGACGTCACGAGTGTTAATACACGAATTGAAGCACGTTCCTTTCAAAAGTAACATCTCAGGGAATTACATTGGCTGTGCATATATATATCGTTGAAAATCCAATTTGTGTTATTGACTTTTGCGTTCATTTACTTTAATTCGTCAATAATAAAGGTATAGAGAAACTGAACTCTTATTGCGTGGCCAGGCCGGTTTTAATGCACAAAAAGACATTTGAATTTGATTGGAATTCGAATAAAACGTGCATTGCATAACATCAGATTAAGATTCAGAATATTTTGAAATTTGATTTTTTTTCTAGGAATTGGTTGGTAACACAGCAGAAAAGAAGAACTGGAAAGGAATTTTCATCGCACTCCTCGTCATCGTCGTAGTCATCGCGCTTGTCATCGTTGCAATCGTTCTCCTCTCTCCAGGTGAGAAATTAAATCTCCGTAGAAACTTCAGGACTTTATTTTTTTCTAATTGAATGAAAATTGCCATCAAAATGAAATTCCCAACTGATAACTATTCCACAGTCCTTTGTGATACACGTAAGACTAATATGCGTGTTACATAGACGCGATGTCGGGTTGTTTGTCATATTTGAAGACATGAAATTTGTGTCACTGCTGTTTGTCCAAAGGTCCCCGTGGGTACCTGTAGCCAAGTTCCGACAAAAATATTTGATTTGTTCTTATTGGACATTTTTCAAGTTAACGCACTTCGGACTTCGCACTCCGGACTCCGCACTTAAGGGGTCATATGAAAGAAATAAAGTGCAATTAAAATAGTAAACTATGAAAACAAAATAAACAATACTTAAGAATAAATAAATTCTCACACAAAGTATTCTAAATTCATCGGGGTAACACCAACAATAAACGTTTGTGACATAGTCCCCTCCAATGAGTTAAAGAAGATCCTGACGAAAATTTCAATAGCACTCACAATAGATCACAAAATTGAGCATCGACGGACCCCTAGCAAGCTAGAGATGGGACCAGGTGCCCGGGAGGAGTAAGCATCCCCTGTTTGGCTAGCCACACCCGAAATGAAAACAATATCTAAAATACATGCACTGTCTAAGGCTATGTCTATGTAGAAAGTGCTATGGCGACCATGTCAGGTAAAATATTAAAGACACTCCAAGTGCTGTGTCCGAAGTCCGCGAACATGACAAGTGACCTGTTTGGATACTTTAGCATGCTAGGGGTCCGTCGATGCTCAATTTCGTGCTATAATGTGAGTGCTGTGTTGAGATTATCGTCAGGATCTTCTTTAACTCATTGTTTTGCTTTTGAAACACTGTTCAAAGAGGGTTATATACCCGTAATGTACATGCCTGGCCCACTCTGTTAATTTGACCTGTTTTGATAAATGATGGTGTCACTTTGAAGAATTTTTTACATTTGATGACTTACAAATGTGTAACATTTAGACACTGATGTCTTTTCTAATCTGCTATATGTAAGTCAATTTTGTCCTCTTCCACTCCCAAAATTCTGAGATGGCTCGGGTGAAACTTGCACTCTGACTGACTGTGACGACGGGACTCCACGACGGGACTCCATGACGGACCCTGTCCAAACCTCTTTAGAGAAGACAGGGCCACGACCATCTGTCCTCTCTGAATGTCGGACTCCTCTGGTGATAACATACATGAGCTCGCGGCGGCAGAGCACGGATTGTATTACTTTCGCCCTACTTTTTATATCTTTTTATATATTCATCTGTGTTGCTTGGGCCCTTGCGTTTTGCGGTCTTGTTTGTGTGTGGTCATCTGACAGTGAGGAGGTTTTTCTACACCATAATTGAGACCTTAGCGGGGTAATCGGAAAAGTGGAATGGTTGTGCGCACGTTATCCAGGATAACCACACCTTCTGCTATTTCCATGGCAAATGGCCGTCTTAAGTCGGCACCGGTTGACCATTGGTCGCGTTGGTTTATATGTAGTCCTTTGTGTTTGATGTTTCTGAGTTGTGCGTTGACGTTCCTTGTCCCTTATGTGTCTCGTCTGTACTTGTCTGCTCTGTGTTTTTGCATTGGATGTTTTGGGGTTTTGTTGTGGGTTCTGCAACTTGGGGTTGTTGGAGATCCCGCCTTTGTTCCATTTAACAAGATTTTATTTTATGATAGATGAGTATTACAAATCAAACATTTTCTTTGATCGGTCAAACCAGCATTGTGTATACATTGTAACATCATGTTATCATTGGAATTCAACAAAAGCGTACAATGAGGCAGAAATTCGTTCACTTTCGACTAGGGACGACAGTGATATACGTACATTTACACTCGCAACGGACATTTAACGCTCCACTCGGGATAATTTACACTCGCAACGGACATTTAATGCTCCACTCGGGATAAGATAAACGCAACTAAAAATTTCATTGTGCGTCATCGTACAACGGACTTGTAAATCGCGTAAAGCTTACGAGAAATGTAATACCCAGAATCTCTTTCAGGACCAAAGTATGAGGATTTCCGAGAGAAGCTAACACTTGATGATGTATTTGATGATACCCTTGTGCCTAAACATTTCCATCCAATTTGGTCACATTCTCGAAGTAAGTGCATCGTTGGACACTTAATCTTTTCCTTAATTTGTCACGATAAGTAATCTTGCAACACAGAACAATAGGTTTTTCTATAATTTCGTGTGATATAGATTATTTATCACAGAAAGGGGAATGTGATGCAGTGTAAGGTTGCCTTAGCTTTGAGTTTTATCCAAAATAAAAAAAAATAATATCATTTTATGAAGCTGAAAAACAATCGGCGTTATTCATGTAAATGAAAGTGAAAGTAGAACGCCGATCGTTTTATGCGTTCCTAAAAGCTTAGATATATAAACCTAATTTCGGATACAACTCATAGCTAAGACATTCTTACACTGCATTACAATCCCCTTTTTGTTATAAATGATCTATACAGCACACAAATATAGAAAAGCCTATTAGTCTGCGTTGCGAGATGACCCACCGTGTTTGTGAAGGACTAAACGTATTAGAAAAAAATGTACGTTCTTATCCGGACAGAATTGGATTTCTCATGGATACTTTTCTTTGGCAGAAGAGTTATAAAAACAATCAACTCACTTTTCATTACGTTTAATCTATTCATATAATCTGGAAGAAATTTCCATCTCTGATCCTGTTTCGTAAATATTTCAGATTACATTTTTCATAATATTACTTATTGCCAATTCTCCTCCATGTGTCAGTAAGTGGAAGTCAACAACATCATGTTAATTGTAATATATAAAATGTCACTTCTGGTGGACCAGGAGTCCCCGAGGGCACATGTAGCCATGTCTCTTCAACGCATTCAAAATTTTCTGGTACTAAAATTCTTGAAATTTCTAAATCGTGGGTCCTGTAGCATCACATCCCAACAATCCTGCTACATCTTTCGATACATTTTTGACATAATAATTTTCACCCTCTTTGGCCATATTACAATGTTTTATATAGAAGATCACTGACGAGGGTTGAGTACCCAAAACGTGCATGTCTGGTCCATGCTGCAAATTTATTCGTTTATAAATGACGTTTTACATAGCAAGTTAAAGATAACAACGGTTACGTTTACATATTTTATTCGAAATCTTGGTGAAGTAAAACAAGAAAAAGAACTCATTTGAAGAGTTCTTTTGGTGTAAGTCAGCTTAAATAAAATCGAGGAACTGTTTACAATTCTATTTTAGATGAAGACGTTTTCTTACATCGGGATGATGATGGCGCCCTCTACATGTTCAACTGTTCAGCCAATGAAACGTCGCCTTACAGACGGATTCAGCTAATGGATAATAAAACATTTGTAAGAGATTCCATTACTTTATAGATTCTGTTCCTCTCTTGTGCTTTTCTTATTGACAATTTTCCGATCTTATAAAAGAAGTCAAAGTGTCCGAGTCAACATCTTTTGGTGTAATTTTCTATAATGACGTCACTGTTGAAAGACACGATTCCATTGTTCATTACTATATAGAATTATGGACTTTTAACTCAGTGTATATGATGTGATATTGACTTACTGTGACAATATTGACCGAGGCGAAGCCAAGGTTAATATTTTCATAGTAAGTTAATATCACATCATAATACTGAGTAAAAAGTCCATAACTGTTCTATTCTATAATTTCATATTTGATTCTCAATAAATTACGTCGCCATTTGCAGAAGTTAGTGGGGTAATCCTGGTCTTTTTTAGACCGTGGTATATGGTGATTTATCCAGGAGCGTCGATGATGTTATCAGCCAATCAGAGCGTCGCTATTTATATAGTTTATAGAATAATGAAATATAGTTCCCGCTGAAATGAATTTTGGCAAGTGGTCAATGGGTAAATTCTTCGATGCTTTAGTGAGGATACTGCATTTGATTCTTATTGGAAATTCCCTCTTATGTTTCACACCTATCCTATACTTAACAATCTAAATGATTAGCTTTGTTCTTATATTGTATTTCAGAGGGAGTTAAACACCGCTACCTTTTTTGTCTCTCCTGATAGAAAATTTGTACTACTTGCCCATGATGAAGAGCATGTAAGTTTGTTTAGATAATCATATATTTTAATTTGCAGTCTGATTTTTCGCGATAAATATATTTAATGTATTAACAAAATTTGATTCTACCGTAAAATTCATTAAATACGTCCAAGATATCTTCGTTGAAAGTTTCTTGAAAATGTCAAAAGGTACCTAATTGTCAATATTGAGATATATGTTTGATAGTATCAATTTTATTGTATACTAAACACGTGTTTTGGGTATTGATTCCTCGTCAGGAGTACTTAATGTCAAACAGTTTAAATAAAGCCAAAGTGAATTTTCCTGACGCCATCTACAATAACCACTTCATTCTCTCCTTTCTTTTAACTATTTAAAAATCACAGTTGTTCAAAACTCAAAGTTAAAGAACATATATCTGTAATGATAAATATGGATAATGACCATATCCCTACATACAGCACGAAATCGATAATTCAGAAAATTATAAACCGAAGGCATACAAAATCAGGATAAAACAGGAACCAAAGCAAACAAACAAAAACCTCCACGAAAAGAAGCGGACTTCCGATATGAGAGTAAGACCAGGTGCCCAGGAAGAGTAAGTATCTCCTGCTTGCATGCAACACCCGCCGCTTCAATTCGGTAGAACTGTCACATCTTGTGATCCAAACCCTATTACTTAAGGTGAGTTATCACTCAAGCGTTTCCTCCACGTTTTCTGTTCTGATTTACATAATGTAAATGATATTTAAAATTTTCATTTTCAGGTGTTCAGATATTCAAGATTATCAAAATATTCCATTTACGACGTAGAGAAAGGGTAAGATTTTTGTTAATTATGCTAGCATTTCATTTTGAAGACTTATTACATTTTCACCACTTGTGAGTGTCACTGCTGGTTAGCCAAGTTCTGATCAGTATATTCGATCGTGTTCTTTTCCCATACAATAATGTCGAAGGGTTCCAACTCTCTACCTTCTTGAAGAAAATTCCAAATCAATTTACATGCACCAGACACGTGTTTCGAATATTAAATTCTCATCTGTGATGCTTTGGGCGGCGCCACCATAAATAGTTTCAGTAGCGCCCTCTTTAATCTTTAGAAGTTAGATTTTAACATTTACATTACAGAGAGCGCGCGGCTCCAAATTTCCTGTAGGGTCGATTCAGTAGCATATCCAAATAAAATCTATGTTCAAAATAGCATTGGAGGGATGGTGCTAAGATGTTAAACTCCTTTAATTTCGATGGTATTTATCGGTGAAATGGCTAGTATCCGAAATAGCAAAAAAATATATTTTATGTCTCATTGATAAAAGGCCAAAACAAAGCTTCTTTCAGGTGACAGAGCTGGAAAGAAGTAATTAATACACTTGACAAACATCAGGCCACAGAGTTTATTACATTGGGTATTACATTGGGCAACAGAGTTTATTACATTGGGTATTTCTCACCTGCATTTTATGGCGACATAATGAACAAAATAAGGAGGATCTAAGATAGACATAATTATCATCGAAAATATGTCAGAATTATCAGACGCCTTTTATACCGTGGATATGATCCTTCTGTCACCAGACGGACATTTGGCTTGGTACTGGACCCATCTTCAGCCTTGTACCAGCGCATTCGTAAGGATTTTACTCTATCTCACTGTGACGACAGGACTCCATGACGGGCCCAGTTCAAACCTCTTGAAAGAAAACAGGGCCCCGACCACCTGTCCTCTTTGAATTTCAGTCGAACTCCTAAGATAATCACATGCATGAACTCGCTACAGCCGACAGAGCAAGGACTGTATTTCGTATTCCTCCTATTTTGTACATCAATTTACAAATCCATCTATGTGTTTATTGGGCCTGTGTCGTGCTGTCTGTTTGTATGTTCATCTCACAGTGCGAAGATTATTTTACACCACAATTGTTCGTTCTTTGAGTCCTCAGGGAAATCGGAAAAGTGTCAGGGTTATGCGCATATAATACGCCTGCTGCTTCCATGGCAGATCGTCGTCCAATGTCGGCACTGGTTGCCCTTTGTTCTCGTTGGTTTATTCGTGGCTTTTGTGTTTGATATTTCTATGTTGTGCGTCGGTATCTCTTGTCCCTTTTTTGTTTCTTTCTGTGCGGATCCGCTCTGTGTTTTTGCATTGGGCGTTTTTGGATTTTGCTGTGGGTGCTGCAGCCTCATGTTGCTGGAGACCTTTGCTTCAAAAGCATTCAAAATTCGCTGATCATTAGTTTATATTAAATTTTTAAAAAGTTGGGTCTGTAAGCATCATATCCCACCCATTTATTTACTCTTGTGTAATCTTTCGAATTCGTTTTCACTGTTTGGATAATAATTGTGTTGGCTTGAACGTGCATGTCTGTTCAATTCTGAAATTTGACCTGCTTTGATAAATGACGCGATCACTTAGAAAACTAATTACATTTCAATAGAACTGTGTGTTCCACTTTCGTTTGCTTTACAGAATATGTTAGTTTGGGTATTGCCGGTAACAACAAGTTATCTAACAAAATTCTGATGCCTTTGTAGATACGAAGGGAATTCAAAGTCGGGTCCCTGTAAAGTGCGAAACGAAACAAAATGTAATGAAACGAAACAAATCGAAACGAATCGAAACAAATCGAAAAGAAGCGAAACAGATCGAAACAAAACGAAACAGAACGAAATGACGAGATCGAAACGAAACGAAACGAAACAAAACATATATCTTGAAGAACTTACATAAAAAGCCAGAGGGGAAATGCCGCCAAGACCGATTACGTAAAGTCAAGATCTGTATGTTATTGCCTTTTGATGTTTCAGTTCTAGATAGTGACTTGAGGATTTCTTGAAAGAGTAAAAGTTGACGTTTAGAATATAAATGTCATGGTAACTGCCCTAATATTATTGCATTTGAGAGGATGAAATTTGGGAGGGGATAGATGACCTCGTCAAAGGCGGATGAAAAATACCATTTAGTGGAGAGAAGTATAGTACAGAGGAGACCCGACAGTTCGATTCTGTATTTTTAAAAATCTTTATCAAGAAAAATGATGGGGATGGCATATTTTGCTTGAAAAGGAATAAGATATTTTTCCTGAATTGTGCTCCCTGATATATTTTCTTTTTACGGTCATTTATCCCCTCCCCCGTTAGTCCACTAGAATATACAAAGCCAATTGTGCCTCATATGAAATTCATGTGAAATTTGCATGAACTTTACATGAAACTTCACATGAAATTTATGTGAAACGAGCACGAACATGAAATTTACATAAAAGTTTTCACATGAAATTTATGTGAAGATTTTTACATGGGTGTTTTCTGAATTCAGTTTCCTGTGGAAGTCACTTAGAAAAATTTGTGTGAAATTAATTTGAAGGAAATTTATGTGAAATTCATGTGAATTATTTTTCACATAAATATTATGTGAAATTTACATGAATTTTACATGATCTTTCATGTGAAATTTACATGATGCTCATTTCATATGAATTTCATGTGAAGCACAATTGGCTGTGTACACCTATGGCATTTAACATTTATGTTTCTAAAGGTTAAATTCGACTATTTTAAGATACCGAAGTTGATCGAACTTGGCTACATGTGTTCTCGGGGACTCCTGGTCACGCACAAAGTGGTCCAAATGTTTAAAATTCAGAAGTATCATTTAAAAACAGATAACTTTGCAACATGGACCATAAGGTATTTTACATGTCGACCAATAAGCAGCGTAAAATGAAAACAGGAGATGCTTACTCTTCCCGGGCAACTGATCTGTTCTCCCCTACTGACTTTCCCTTTAGCTCCTTTGCAAAATGCCATGGTTCTGTAACCCCATTGATGAACATTTTTGGATTCTGAATTTGTGCTTCGTATTTAACTTTCACTTCTCCCCTTGCTCATTTGCTCACTCACCAACTCACTTACTGAACTATCATTATTTTGTACATGGTAGGTTATACTCAGAATTCAACCCACCACTTGCAACAGGAACACGTTTCCAGTACGTCGGTTGGACGCCCATTGGACATGGACTGGTGAGTAAAGTTTAAGACGCAAAAATAAATGAGACAATATCGAGTTGTTATATCTGGAAAATAAAACAATTATTCTTTTATTTTTCTTAGATGTTACATGTTATAGTTATCTAATACTAATCCCTTCTACCTGTAACTGCAGAATGTACCGTAATATCGTAAGGCCACAGTAATAAAATTCTGTTTAACGTCCATCTCATTTTGTGAAAGGTACCTTTCCGCAAGGGAAGAAAATTAAAAGAAATAAAACATGCAATATCGTTAGTACATGTATATTTCTATAAGCCATTGAAATATTAAGGAGAAAAGATTTATTTCATACAAACTAAGCTCAAGATTTGAAATTCGATATTTGAAAGATGAAATATTTTGAAGTAATTTTGTTTTACGGCATTTTGAGTGATATGAAATATCTGGTATTCGATTCGTCTATTTAGGTTTATATTCAAAAGAACAATATTTACTATTGGCAAGATCCGAGTCATGGCACCAATGAAAAACCTCGACAGATAACATCTGACGGTCACCCCAAAAGAATATATAACGGCGTTCCTGACTGGGTGTATGAAGGTAAAGGCACATCTATTCAATGCATGTTTATGTTTATGTGTTATAGAATGTAAGAAATATACATGATTGTGAAAGAAATCACATAGCAAGTACAATAAATTTAAGTCTCTTCACATTGAACTGATTTAATAAATCAGACACTCCTGATTAATACATTTCATTCTCAATTCAGTAATGAATTTGAAACTTGCACCACATTGATATTTTTACTTCTTGGTAACAACATCATTGTAAATTGTTCGAAAAACTACTCGGATCATTTGTGTAAATGTTTGTTTAATTCCAGAAGAGATTCTTATGTCTGATCATGCCCTTTGGTGGTCACCGGACGGACGATTTCTACTTTATGCAGTGTTTAACGACAGTCACGTCCGGCAATACTATTATCCATATTATGGTGCTTTGCGCAGTCAATACGGGGAAGAGAGGTCGATACCTTATCCGAAACCTGGTGCTAAAAACCCTACGATCAGACTTAAAGTTTATGATGTAAGAGAGAACAAAACAGTTGAGGTGAAACCTCCAGAGGAACTTAAAAATAGGTAAGAATTACTGGTTTAAGCAGATTTTTCGTGCGATACATATCTTTCCTAAATTCGCGACTTATTTCAATGCACGAAAATAAGTATTCGCAAAAAATAGAACCATAAATTGTAAGTTCAGTCGCTTGCCAAGTGTAATGATCAATCGGTACTCAAACTTGATAAAAACTAGTTCATAAATCATAAGAGAAGAGAAGGATAAATGACAAGAAATGTATATTAAGATTGATACAAATTGCATGCCTATCATATAAATTCTCAAATCGTGAAATGTGTACTCACGAAAATATATACACATCGTTATGCACTAAAATCGAGAGATATGACACTCGCAAAAAATCAAGTTATACGGTTATAAGAAAGCGATTGATATGATTTTTAATAAACAAGGTTTACACGGAATAGAGCCTTTCTAGAGTATTACAATTTGACTTCGCGAAATTAGTTTGCTTCTCTCAAGTGTTAAGATTGTGGATCACTGAGTATCCGAAACGTGCATGTCTGGTCAATGACAAATATGGATAATGGCCATATCCCTGTATACAGCACAAAATCGATAATTCAGAAAATCAGAAACCGAAGGCATACAAAATCAGGATAAAACAGGAACCACGCTGAAAATTGATCTGTTTTTAAATGATGTTATTGAATTTGAAGACCCTTAACATTCTACACAACTAATTTTAAAGCAGGAACAGGAAATTCCCTCAAGCACGAATATAGAAAGCTGTAAATTTAAAACTCAGTATGTCGGTGTTTACTTTGGTTAATGAGGACCTTTCTACCGACTTGAAGTGGCGGGTGTTGCATGCAAGCAGGAGTTGCTCACTCTTTCTTGGCATCTGAGACGTGTTCAAGATACGAGAGCGCTCGTCTTTACAAAAAGTACGATCGCACATAGTAACTGAACGCGTGCGAGTGCTCGCCTCGTCATCTAAGCAAAACAATATGGCGAACTCGAGTGACCGTCAAAAATTGAAAATTCAAAATACAAATGAAATGAAAATTTTAAAACAAAATACTCTCGAAACACTCAATCAAATATCTAAGTTGCATTAAAATTTAAAAAAAATATGAAAAATAATTTAGAGACATGGTGTCAGGTTCTTTTGATGAAACTTACGTCATTGCTGCCTTTCTATATCGTCTTGTGTTTTTTTGTAGTATTTTCATCAATAAGATCAAGACTTTCCGTTTCATGACATTCGTCGCCATTTTGAAACAATAGATTACAGAGGCGAACTACCTCCCAAGAGTGCACGCGAGTGCTTTCCCGTCAGCGTCCGTTCAGAAGCTAGCGCGCGCGAACATTTGCGAGCACTCTCTATCTTGAACACGCTACGGATCTCACTCCTTCGCAGGGAGTTCGCTTCTCTTGATATGGTAGATTTTTTTTTATTTCAGTTCCTTTGCCTTAGTTCAGGTCTTATCCTGGTTTTTATGCCCTTGCTTAGATGATTTATAAATCAACGATTTTGTACTTCTTAATAGGATAATGGTTTTGTCAATATTTGGCATCTATGCATGTTTGGTGCGATTATCAGAACACATGTCTTTCTTACACACATATCGGCCACTTGGCCTTCATTCCGTCTCGTGCTGTACTCGTCTTTTGTGTTTTTGCATCGGGTGTTTTGGTGTTTTTCTGTTGATGCTGCAACGGGGTCTTGTTGGAGATCTCCTCCCTTCCTTTTAAACCTGACACCTGGGCCAATGTTAAACGTCTTTAAATTCAATAGCATCATTTAAAACCTGATAAATTTACAGCATGGACCAGACATACACGTTTCGGGTACCAAACCCTCAATCTCTAGCTTGCTAGGGGTCTGTCGATGTTCAATTTGGTGGTCTATTGTCAGTGCTGCTCAAATTGTCATCAGGATCTTCTTATCTCATTAGAGTATCTGAAAGACTATTGCATTAATGAGAAACAACGAGATCTCCGTTACAGCTCAGTACGAAAATACATATTTGACCATCTCAACAGGAGATAATAAAGGGGCAAGGAAAACAAAACACCAATGAAGATGTCAAAACATCAAACACAAACGGCTTCAAATACTGTGAACGCGGAAATTTTCGTGTTGGGGGTAATAGACATCGCGAAAATTTCCCCCACACAACAATATCCCCGCTGCATTCTTACATTGGAAAAGACATATAGCGAAAATTACTACGTTTACAGTATAATGGATAGACGGTGTCGACTTAATTAGAAACAAATTATGTGGTTACCAGATTACGTATGCATAACCCTCCCACTTTCCCGGTTCCCTAACTGTCTTGAAGACAAAGGAGGGGATTTCCGACAATGCTAGGTTCCAGCACCCACAGCAAAACCCCAATGAGTTAAAGAAGATCCTGACAACAATCTCAACAGCACTCACAACAGAGCACAAAGTTAGCCATCGACGGACCCCTAGCAAGCTAGAGGTGGTATCAGGTGCCCGGGAGGAGTAAGCATCCCCTGTTGGCTAGCAAGACACCCAATGCAAAATCACAGAGCAGACATGCATAGAAAGAGACGCATAAGGGACAAGGAATAACAACTCATATCATAGAACCATCAAACACAAAACACGCATATTTGTGTATAAAAATGTACACATATTTTACTTTCAGTGAGTACTACTTCACAACTATCGGGTGGAGAGATAGGGACTTCTTTCTTGTAACCTACATGAACAGGCCTCAAAATATGTCCGTTATACAGGCGTGTAAAGCAGCCAATGGACAATGTAAAACGGTAGGTAGGTACTTTCATAATTAGGCCACAGTAATTAATATTCTGTTTTACGTCCGGATTTTTTTTTTTCTGAAAGGTGCCCTCCCGCCAGGCATGAAAACACAACGAAACATACTCAATATATAGGACTTTGGAAAGAAGTACTGAAAATATAAAAGAAAGATATTTTTTTCATAAATCGAGGTGCATAATTCTGACTTGATTTTGGAAAAGTCGCTATCATCTCCTGACATTATTGATGCTATAGGCATGGTATTTAATATCTTTTGTTGTGTTATTTTGTACCTGAAAACCTCATGTCTGAGTAGTTTTTCTTTCTCTGAATAATTCTCAATTGAATAAGGGGATACCCATATATTGATTTCTTTATTGTTGGTTATCAGTAATATAATTAGAAACATTATCATGTCTTTATATATATGAACTATTACCTATTGTTTCCCACGAAAAACTCGTCAACGATTGATGTTTGTCATTTTAGAACGAACGAGAAACAAGCAGAACTGGCTGGGTTGAGATCGTAAGAATTTTACCATATTAACTTTATTCAATCTAATTTGAGTAGTTACCTTTAACAATAGTATTTTGATAATCATATTATAAAAATTGAATGTATTGAACACTAAATCGGAAGTGATTTTCCTCAATTTGCCATGTCACAATACCTAAATAAGATCTAATAATCTTTACGAATGAGAATAATAAAGAGGAGATAGAGGTCTTTCACTTTCGTTTCAGTACCGCCCTCCAATATTCAGTAAGGATGGAACACGATATTTCTGGATCCTCCCCAGACGGGAGGGAAATTCTGGGATGTATAAACAGGTTGCCATGGTAGAGTTCCCAGTGAGTAAAAATCAGCAGGTTCGTTTGCGTAGTCACGTTATCACAGCTTTAGTTGTCACGGCGTCGTGAATGTAGAATCCTTAAGTACTCTACCGTGCGACAAAGTATCTCATCTTCGTGTATTAGGACTCGGAACCAATGGGGTACTCCGCAATCTATTTTAGAAATCGATCTTTAAGAGTTTGATAGTCATTCTCTCGGTATTTATCGCCTATTTCTACGAAGAATCCAATATTTGAATTTGGCTGTTTGACAATCTGCCCTCACTTTTTACTTTTGAAGTTTTCGATCGCACTTTCAGGGTACATTTTTACTGAAAATTATTCATATCTAATCAAAGTCGCAAGTCGCTCAAAAAGTAAAATGTCTCTGGAAGTTTCCATTATGACGTTATGCTGACATCATATAAATGTCAAACCGAGAACGGTTGTCGGCGAACCCTATTATTTATTGGTCTCGGAGGTTTATGTATAGTCATTTGTGTTTAGTGTTGAGTCCCGGAGGGCACATGTAGCTAAGTTCGATCATCTTCGGTTGATCGTCTGTCTCTTCAACACATTCAAAAATTTCTGTTATCATTTTTTTTTGAAATTTCTAAAAGGTGAGTCCTGTAGCATCATATCCCACCCATCCTGCTACGTCTTTCGGTAAATGTTTGTACATAATAATTTTCACACTCTTTGGCAATTATACATTGTTTAGATTGAGGATCACTGACGAGGGTTAAGTACCCGAAACGTACATGTCTGGTCCGTGCTGAAAATTAATCTGCTCTTAAAGGATGCTATTAAATTTGATGACATCAATGGTCTCGGAGGTTTCCGTGTTTTCATGTCTTCTCTTGTGTTCCCCTTGTGTCTGTCTTTGTGCTCGTCCAGTGTGTTTCGATGTCATGTTGGAGATCACCTCTTTTCTCAGAATTTTCCAATTTTAATGTTACATCGGAGATACTGAGAAAACTTCAAGCGTGTGTTGTTTTTTGCTCCTTGTCCCTTTGTGTCTTTTGCTGTGCATGTCAACTATGTGTTTTAGCATGGGTTGTTTTGGTGTTTTGCTTTGGGTACCACAACCAAGTGCTATTGACGATCCCCTCCTTTCTTTCAAACAACATTTAGTTTCTTGTTTGAGATCCCCTCCTTTATTTAGAATTTTATAAAAAAATATTAATAAACTTGTATCACAGAAAAACGGACGTGTCACCCTAAGTCTTAATATCAAACAATTTCTCATGACAAACTTTTGACACTTACATGTAAACGTGGATATAAATCACTTATCCTTTGCAATATGTGACCTTCGAATTAGGTTGTATAGGATTCTACATTCAGATGCCTTTTGTAGCGATATGTTTGAAACGCAAGCTTGCATTAGAAGTACAGTCAAACCTGTCTTATGTGACTTTGCAAGGGCCGACAAAAAATAGGTCGTTTAAGACAGGTGGTCACTGAATACAGGTTCAAGCTGATCTGACTTTGACCAACAAAATTTTCGTAGTCTAAGAGCAATACTTTTAAATAAATCACTGCATATACCAATTCGTGTATTCATTGATTAATCGTATTGCACAAATAAAATCACATTAGATTTTAATTATCACAGAAGATTTAATTATGACAGACACTGATGGGAGATTTAATGTAAAATATTATGTAGTTTGGGTCCTATGCAACACTAAGAGTCTTTATATACAGGTTCGGAATTCGGTAAGGGACAGAAAAATAACGGTCGTTGTCGCGTTAGACAGGTTGTCGTTATATACAGGTTAATTTGATAGGAAAATTGCTCGGGAGGAATAAAAAAGGTCACATAAGGCAGGAAGTCGCTAAAAAGAGGGTTACTTTAAGACAGGTTTGACTGTAGTTTTATTCACTTCTGTAAATAAATTATGACTTTTTTTTTTTACATCAGACATCTTTCTTCTCAATTTTCTTCAATTATCCTATAATTACTGTTAACGTCGAAATTTTCGCGTGGAGTAATTTTCAAGGAAATTTGCAAATATTTCTGCCTCGCAAAAATAACCCTTACAAAGACTGAGATGTATATATTGTGAAAATGTCCGTCAAGCGCAACGACTCTATTTTATAATTGTGAAATTTTCCTCCATCGAAAATAACCACGTTTACAAAACTTTTTATTGCTTATATTTCTTTTCCATAGCAATGAAATTATTGATTCGATGTGGTGTTTTGCTAAATTTAATAATCTTGGCAGGAAAGGTCAAAGGAATGTAAACATTGAAGTTTGGATTATTTCACTTTTCATTTACTTGTACTGTAAACATGATTATTTTCGCTGGAGGAATATTTCGCGATTATAGCATCTAGACGTTACGCGTGGGGGAAATATTTCCCCTTGTAAGAATGCCGAGGGGATATTTTCGCGCAGGGGAATTTTTCGCGTAGTCCCCTGATTCGCGAAAACGCGAAAATTACCCCAGGCGAAAATTTCCATGTTTACTTGTATTCTTTATATTCCTTTATTTTTTGCACACACTTCTGCACATTTCAATCATTTAACCTCTTTCATGGTGCATTTTCTGAAATTATCTAATATGCAGTTCAGTTGTATACGGAAAATTATCTTTGAAAATAAAATGTAAAGAAATCGCATTATCGGAATTATAAAGTAGTTATTTGTGCTTAAATTCAGGAAATGTAGAAATTAATATACGTAGAAAAAGAAATAACGTCATTTTATTCTAGGAAACTTCGGTTTTCATTATCATACGTATATCGAATCAAAATGTTCCCTTTGAACCCAAACTTCAGTTTTCAAAGTCATCTTCACCCTGATTCGAATTTATCTCGAATGAAAGGAGTTTGATATTATCCACTAGGTTCAAGCCTAATGGATAAAAATAGGGATATAAAAATAGGGATATGGCTTTGTCCACATTTGTCATATTTAATTTTTCTGTAATTAAAAGCACAAAGTCGAAATTAAATTACCATGACGAATTCGAATTGAACACTGCAAGTTCATGTAAATGTGCGTAGTACAAGTTTGATGTAAGATGTGCGAGTTCGAACTGACAGTAAAAAAGTTCGAAATAGGAAAGCACGTTTAAGATGAGATCTGCATAAAGAACGTAAAAGCCAAAATTGTCTAAATGTATCTATAAGCTGATTATTTGTTAAGGTTTTATAAGCATTATCGGGAGTTCGCTTCTTTTCATGTGGTGGAGGTTTTTGTTTGTTTGCTTTGGTTCCTGTTTTATCATGATTTTGTATGCCTCCGGTTTCTGATTTTCTGAATGATCGATTTTGTGCTGTATACAGGGATATGGTCATTATCCATATTTGTCATTTTGTGCTGTATACAGGGATATGGTCATTATCCATATTTGTCATTATATCAACCATTATAAACTTTTTGAAACTTTATAAACCTTTAATACAGCTGACAAATAGAGAAGGCTTGAAGGTATTCCTTACCAGTGGAACAATGGACGTCACAGAAATTGTTGGCTATGACAGTGAGATGGAGATTATTTACTATATAGCGGCACCTGATCCCAGGGAGAGACACCTGTACAGGTAGGATGCAAAATGGTCCAACCGTAACGACGGGACTCCAAGACGGACCCTGTCAAACATCGTTAGAAATGACAGTCTTGACGATTCTCCCGATGCACTCATCATTTTATGCGATTAGTGTCTTAGGATATTTGCTAAAGCAAAATCCGTCTTCTATAAATATCATTATCATCTTTTGTCTTTAATTTTTTTTTACTGTTATAAAGGTCTTATCAATGACGAATTACTTAGATTTAGACGTACATATCAAATAGTTTGAATTTCTATTTGAATAACTCATCATGATGAATAATTATTCCAATCATTTTTAGAATTTAAGTTTAAACTCTATTTGTTTAAGAAACAAGTTACAAACTTACCTGGTATGTACATCAACAGCCATTTCGCTACATCTGTCGGTACATTTTGGATAAAATTTCAAAGATTTTGGCCATATTCCGTTGTTTAGATTTAGGATCAATGACGAAGGTTAAGCACCCTAAACGTGCATGTCTGGTCCATGTTGTAAATTTATCTGCTCTTAAATGATGCTAATAGAAAGGAGGGGATCTCCAACAACACCTAGTTGCAGCATCAACAGCAACCTCCCAAAACACCCACTGTAAAACACAAAAATGACACGCACAGAAAGAGACGCAGTAGTACAATGAACGTCAAATCACAGAAAAACATAAAACACAAATGACTACACATAAATGAAGACGTTTAATATATGTACATCGAGACAATCACCGAATTTGACAAGTTTCCATGGAGCTGTTGCGACGGATGTTGCATGCAATCAGGAGACACTGACTCTCCCCGGGCAACTGGTCTCACTTCGGAATGTTATTCATTCCGGGGTTCGCAACCGTTTCTATAGAAAAATCTTATCATTTTGCCTTGCCTTCTCGACTTTGAGACTTTTGAATTAACTTATAAGTACTTCTTTAATGTTAATTCATGCATCACGTTGACTCAGACGGGTCCTTGAGCAGGATGGAACCGGAGCCCCCTGGGAAAAACCTCCTAGGACTGGGTGGGTGAGCACCAAAACGCTTTGCTGAAACCAAGATACCAGAGACCTTAGAATGTTAAACGTCTTTAAATTCAATAGCATAATTTAAAACCTGATAAATTTACAGCATTGACCAGACATGCACGTTTCGGGTACTAAACCCTCGTCAGTGATCCTCAGTCTAAACAATGTATATGGCCAAAAAGTATGAAAATTATTTTGTCCAAAAATGTACCAAAAGACGTAGCAGAATGAATGGGATATGATGCTACAGGACCCACGTTTTAGAAATTTCAGTGAGAAGCGAGTGCGCTACCACTGCACGAACTCGTCCTTAAACATTCGAGAAACATTGTTATAAGACAGGTCCCTGATTAAATGTCCAATTACGATTTTTTTTTTCAATTAATGATAAAGCATTTTTTACAGTGTAAAGATTGGCTCACATGAAACAAGCTACAATACCAAGAAATGTTTGACATGTCAGTACGACAAGTCATGCCAGTACGTGTCAGCTAGCTTCAGCGCATCTGGCAGATATTACATGTTAGGATGTCAGGGACCCGGCGTGCCTTACTACGTCCTCAAGTCACCTTTTAGTGACGATGGTAAGTGTATCATATGTGTCAGCTCCTAGAGGTTAGATAGATTTTACATGCCGGAATCAAGGGTCCAATATTTTCAATAAAAATATTTCTTAAATTTTTCCTAAAAAATATATTTTAAAAAAATGACAATTTTTGGAAAAAGATTTTGCTGATGAAAAAGTCTATATTTACAGTTTGTTATCACAATTCATAATTAATGAAGTCAGTTATTATGGATCTTTCAAGTTCAGAATGGAAAAATTTTGATAAATGTACAAAGAATGTAGAACGAAGTGTATAGTTATTTATGGATGGCAGTGTAGTGTGCCATACTACATTCTAAGGTCATTCTTAAATGAAGATAGTTAGTACAACTTCTGTCTTTAATATTGTTAGAATGGGTTTTTTTTCAAGAGTTTGTAAGCCTTTTAACTGTGATTTTATTTTATTTATTTATTTTTTTGGAGTCTAATTTCACATAACTGAAATTGTGATCGTTTAGAGTCTGGTTTATATATATACAAAACGCATAAAGCATTTTTTACTTGAATCTTCATTTCTTTTTGTCATAAGTCAATTGAAATGTCTAACGTTCTTTAACGTCAAGGTTTAAAAGTGTCTTTTTTCTGATTTCAGAAGTCATGTTTGAAAGCAACGAACAGATTAAGAAACAATTGTCCAATAAAAAGATGCCGGAAGTGGAATATTTCAAAATAAAAGTCTCAGATAATGAATGTAAGCTTCTTTTTCAAAATTTACAAATTTTCCACAATTTGCATTGCATTGCTCATCAAATATTTTTACCTATTTTTTTCTTTCATTTTCTTGAATTCTGATTTGATCGTGTTACTTCATGGAACTCGTCATACACTACGATGTCCCACTCTCCAGAATGATTGATGATGTTCTGTCATAGACCATTTGAACCATCCAACCAAACATTGTACTCTATGTCTTCCGAAATGGAATGTGACAGTTCTACCGAATTGAAGCGGCGGGTGTTGCATGCAAGCAGGAGATGCTTACTCTTCCTGAGCAGCTGGTCTCACTCCCATATTCGGAGTTCGCTTCTTTTCATATGGTGGAGGTTTCTGTTTGCTTTAGTTCCTGTTTTATCCTGATTTTGTATGCCTTCGGTTTGTGATTTTCTGAATTATCGACTTTGTGCTGTATACAGGGATATAGTCATTATCCATATTTGTTATTACTATTATTGTTATTCTTATGAATTTGTAGATTTACATGGCAAATTATTGCTGCCGCCACAACTTAACAAGGAAGAAATAATCACATATCCACTCCTCCTTACGGTGTAAGTATGTTCTCAAAACGTTATACATCCAAAGACAACAGGTGTTATTGAATTATTGCGGAATACAGAATTATCTCCCGTTTGAGACGGTATCTGACGTAGAACTATCATGACGTCATGAAAATGAAATGATAACATCGAATTTTAACGTCATTACCAAGAGTTAAAAGACCGTTTCCATATATTTTGATGACGTCATAATTACTCTGCGTCAGATACAGAAAGATTTATCTGTCTTAAATTACCCTATTAAAATTGAAGCTGTTCGATGCTGAATTTGATGCTCTATTGTGTGTCGCCAGGATCTTCTTTATCTCATTCACAAATTCAAATTCAAAAATAAAACCAGAGGGCGCTACATTTTGCTGTGTCAATAAATCACTTTGGCATTTACGAAGTACCACTGATGAGGATTTAAAATGCAAAGCGCGTGTCTGGTGCATTGAAATTGATCAGAAGTTCACTTCAAGAAGGTAGAGAGTTGTAACACTTCGTATTATTGTAAAACTAACTATTTCCTTCCAACCGATATATTTTTTTCGAATAGCTTCTTTAGAATAATGATATTTCATAAAAACACTCTTTTGTAATAATATTTCATAAAAACGTTCTATTTTGGACTAGATAATTTTCACACTTTTTGGCCATATTACATTGTTAAGACTGATGAGGGTTAAGTGTCCGAAACGTGCATGTCTGGTCCATGCTGCAAATTTATCTGGTTTTAAATGATGCTTTCGAATTTGAAGACGTTAACATCTTGGCTTCATTCAAATTAAACAGAAAAAATATATAATTTTATATTGTTTATAAAAGGAAAATTCGAAAGGATTTTATTCCAAAACCCTAATTAAAAAATAAATGAGAATATTATCCCTTCCACAATTATGTCTGCAACTTATTTGTCACTTTTGCTTATTACTTTTTACTGTTATCGTGGTTATTTGTCGCTGGGGGATAGTTTCGTGGTTTTAGCATCAAGACGTTACGCGTTTGAGAAATTTTTACGATAAAAATGTCTTTCCCATTGTAAGAATGCAGCTGGGATTTTTTTCGCGTCGGGGAAATTTTCGCGAAGTCCCTAGATTCACAATAAAAACGCGAAAAATTACCCCCACGCGAAAATTTGTTTACAATATTTCATAAAACACTGACAATGCTTCCTTACATTCTTTTTAAAATTACAGATACGGCGGCCCTAGTTCTCAAATGGTAACAAAAAAGTTCACACCTGTAAATTTTGAGACTTACCTCTGTAGCTCAAACGGCGTCATCATAGGTTACGTAGACGCCAGGGGAACAGGTTCCCGTGGATTGTCATTCTTACATGCTATTTACAAACGACTTGGCACGCTAGAGGTCGCTGATACTATAGCTGCAGGGAATTTCTATGATGAATTATCTTATGTGGATTCCAGCAAAAAGGCGATATGGGGCTGGGTAAGAATTTACTACTCGTTTATATAATATGAAATTTGATTTCAATGATGAAATTTTTTATTCATATTGTATGCGCACAGTGTAAGACAACAGGACTTAAAGATGTTATTTTCATTAATTTTATTAAATATTTGAATCCGTTGATATAAAAATTTGTTCCGTTTATCACAATATTAAGATTATTGATTGGAAACCTTGGCTCTTCTTTGAATGTGTATCAGGACATCAGGTTTTCATCAACATTAAATTTTATGAAAAATAGCATGCAACAAAATAATATGATGCGCTTTTATTAAATCAAAACTTAAAAGAATGTTTTTACAAATGCTTTGAAATATATCATTATGCTTTGGATTAATAGGCCTACTAGTAGCTCATATTCGGTTTTTCTAATTTATATCAGCCATGTTAATTTTTTTATGTCATACGATAGTTTCCTTAACACAATGTTCTTGGTAGTTCTAAGAGGTCCACCCAATCCCTTTAACAGTGGCATTGTTGTGGCTCCCGTCACAAACATGATTATTTTACATACTTACAGTCTAATGGGGGTTTTCTCTCCACATCCGTCCTTGGCGGTACAGATCCATCCAGTCCCTTTAACTGTACGTGGTATTGTTGTGGACCCCGTCACTAACATGATCATTTTACATACTTATAGTCTTGCGATGGTTTCCTCGCCACATCCGTCCTTGGCAGTACAGTCCATCCAGTCCCTTTAACTGTTGTATTGTTGTGGCCCACGTCACTAACATGATTATTTTACATACTTACAGTCTTACGGATGTTTTCTCGCTACACCCGTCCTTTGCAAAACAGATCCATCCAATTCCTTCAACTGAGGCATTGTTGTGGCTCTCATCACTAACATAATTATTTTACATACTTACAGTCACACAGGGGTTTCTTCGCCACATCCGTCCTTGGCAGTACAGACCCACCCAATCCATTTAACTGTGGCATTGTTGTGGCCCTGTCACTAACATGATTATTTTACATACTTACGGTCTTACGGGGGTTTTCTCACCACATCCGTCCTTGGCAGTACAGACCCACCCAATCCCTTTAACGAAGGCATTGTTGTGACCCTCGTCACTAACATGATTATTTTACATACTTACAGTCTTATTGGGGTTTCCTCACCACATTCGTCCTTGGCAGTACAGATCCACCCAATCCCTTTAACTGTGGCGTTGTTGTGGCCCTCGTCACTAACATGATTATTTTACATACTTACAGTCTTACGGGGGTTTCCTCACCACATCCGTCCTTGGCAGTACAGACCCACCCAATCCATTTAACTGTGGCATTGTTGTGGCCCTGTCACTAACATGATTATTTTACATACTTACGGTCTTACGGGGGTTTTCTCACCACATCCGTCCTTGGCAGTACAGACCCACCCAATCCCTTTAACTGTGGCATTGTTGTGGCCCCCGTCACTAACATGATTATTTTACATACTTACAGTCTTACGGGGGTTTCCTAACCACATCCGTCCTTGGCAGTACAGACCCACCCAATCCCTTTAACTGTGGCGTTGTTGTGGCCCTCGTCACTAACATGATTATTTTACATACTTACAGTCTTACGGGGGTTTCCTGACCACATCCGTCCTTGGCAGTACAGACCCACCCAATCCCTTTAACTGTGGCATTGTTGTGGCCCCGTCACTAACATGATTATTTTACACACCTACAGTCTTACGGGGGTTTCCTAACCACATCCGTCCTTGGCAGTACAGACCCACCCAATCCCTTTAACTGTGGCATTGTTGTGGCCCCGTCACTAACATGATTATTTTACATACTTACAGTCTTACGGGGGTTTCCTAACCACATCCGTCCTTGGTAGTACAGATCCACCCAATCCCTTTAACTGTGACATTGTTGTGGCCCCCGTCACTAACATGATTATTTTACATACTTACAGTCTTACGGGGGTTTCCTAACCACATCCGTCCTTGGCAGTACAGATCCACCCAATCCCTTTAACTGTGGCATTGTTGTGGCCCCGTCACTAACATGATTATTTTACATACTTACAGTCTTACGGGGGTTTTCTCACCACATCCGTCCTTGGCAGTACAGACCCACCCAATCCCTTTAACTGTTGCATTGTTTTGGCCCCCGTCACTGACATGATTATTTTACATACTTACAGTCTTACGGGGGTTTTCTCACCACATCCGTCCTTGGCAGTACAGACCCACCCAATCCCTTTAACTGTTGCATTGTTTTGGCCCCCGTCACTGACATGATTATTTTACATACTTACAGTCTTACGGGGGTTTTCTCACCACATCCGTCCTTGGCAGTACAGACCCACCCAATCCCTTTAACTGTGGCATTGTTGTGGCCCCCGTCACTAACATGATTATTTTACATACTTACAGTCTAATGGGGGTTTCCAAACCACACCTGTCCTTGGCAGTACAGATCCGCCCAATCCCTTAAACTGTGGCGTTGTTGTGGCCCTCGTCACTAACATGATTATTTTACATACTTACAGTCTAACGGGGGTTACTTCACCACATCCGTCCTTGGCAGTACAGATCCACCCAATCCCTTTAACTGTGACATTGTTGTGGCCCCGTCACTAACATGATTATTTTACATACTTACGGTCTTACGGGGGTTTTCTCGCCACATCCGTCCTTGGCAGTACAGACCCACCCAATCCTTTTAACTGTGGCATTGTTGTGGCCCCCGTCACTAACATGATTATTTTACATACTTACAGTCTAATGGGGGTTTCCTAACCATATCCGTCCTTGGCAGTACAGACCCACCCAATCCCTTTAACTGTGGCATTGTTGTGGCCCCCGTCACTGACATGATTATTTTACATACTTACAGTCTTACAGGAGATTCTTGACCACATCATTCCTTGGCAGTACAGATCCACCCAATCCCTTTTACTGTTGCATTGTTATGGCCCCGTCACTAACATGATTATTTTACATACTTACGGTCTTACGGGGGTTTTCTCGCCACATCCGTCCTTGGCAGTACAGACCCACTCAATCCTTTTAATTGTGGCATTATTGTGGACCCCGTCACTAACATGATTATTTTACATACTTACAGTCTTACGGGGGATTCCTGACCACATCCGTCCTTGGCAGTAGAGATCCACCAAATCCCTTTAACTGTGGCATTGCTGTTGCTCCAGTTACTGACTGGAATTATTACGGTAAGGTGTTTTTCTCTTTTTGTGACAAATCTTAAATTGCATGTGTGTGTGTGCTCCGCTATTTCATGTCAGTGCAGAAACACATCAAATCAAGACAAACACAATTAGATACTCGTGGACGTGGATAATCAGTCAATTAAGATCCGAGAGGGTTCCCGGCTCTTTATATATACCAAATATCCGAACGAAATGAAATAAATTTAACAAATAAAACCACGTTCACGAGCACCTATGGACGAACATACAGAATGCAATTCTTCTATTCCTCATGAACAAACATTGTGTTCAACCTTACGTGTACAACCATTTTGTACATCCTTCAGTGTTCAAACTTTTTGTACAACCTTTATATATCGTATAAATTTTGTGAAAACATTAAAGAAGTACCGAGCAGTTATTGAGTCTCAAAGTCAAGAAGGCAAGACAAAATGTACAACATTTAGTGTATAAACTTTTGTACAAACATTGTGTACAACCTTTAGTGTATTAACATTGTTTACAACCTTTAGTGTATTAACATTGTTTACAACCTTTAGTGTATTAACATTGTGTACAACCTTTAGTGTATTAACATTGTTTACAACCTTTAGTGTATTAACATTGTTTACAACCTTTAGTGTATTAACATTGTTTACAACCTTTAGTGTATTAACATTGTTTACAACCTTTAGTGTATTAACATTGTTTACAACCTTTAGTGTATTAACATTGTTTACAACCTTTAGTGTATTAACATTGTTTACAACCTTTAGTGTATTAACATTGTTTACAACCTTTAGTGTATAAACATTGTTTACAACCTTTAGTGTATTAACATTGTTTACAACCTTTAGTGTATAAACATTGTGTACAACCTTTAGTGTATTAACATTGTTTACAACCTTTAGTGTATTAACATTGTTTACAACTTTTAGTGTATTAACATTGTTTACAACCTTTAGTGTATTAACATTGTTTACAACCTTTAGTGTATTAACATTGTTTACAACCTTTAGTGTATTAACATTGTTTACAACCTTTAGTGTATTAACATTGTTTACAACCTTTAGTGTATTAACATTGTTTACAACCTTTAGTGTATTAACATTGTTTACAACCTTTAGTGTATTAACATTGTGTACAACCTTTAGTGTATTAACATTGTTTACAACCTTTAGTGTATTAACATTGTTTACAACCTTTAGTGTATTAACATTGTTTACAACCTTTAGTGTATTAACATTGTTTACAACCTTTAGTGTATAACATTGTTTACAACCTTTAGTGTATTAACATTGTTTACAACCTTTAGTGTATTAACATTGTTTACAACCTTTAGTGTATAACATTGTTTACAACCTTTAGTGTATTAACATTGTTTACAACCTTTAGTGTATAACATTGTTTACAACCTTTAGTGTATTAACATTGTTTACAACCTTTAGTTTATAAACAGTGTGCACAACCTTTAGTGTATTAACATTGTTTACAACCTTTAGTGTATTAACATTGTTTACAACATTTAGTGTATTAACATTGTTTACAACCTTTAGTGTATAACATTGTTTACAACCTTTAGTGTATTAACATTGTTTACAACCTTTAGTGTATTAACATTGTTTACAACCTTTAGTGTATAAACATTGTTTACAACCTTTAGTGTATAAACAATGTTTTCAACCTTTAGTGTATAACATTGTTTACAACCTTTAGTGTATTAACATTGTTTACAACCTTTAGTGTATTAACATTGTTTACAACCTTTAGTGTATTAACATTGTTTACAACCTTTAGTGTATTAACATTGTTTACAACCTTTAGTGTATTAACATTGTTTACAACCTTTAGTGTATTAACATTGTTTACAACCTTTAGTGTATTAACATTGTTTACAACCTTTAGTGTATTAACATTGTTTACAACCTTTAGTGTATTAACATTGTTTACAACCTTTAGTGTATAACATTGTTTACAACCTTTAGTGTATTAACATTGTTTACAACCTTTAGTGTATTAACATTGTTTACAACCTTTAGTGTATTAACATTGTTTACAACCTTTAGTTTATAAACATTGTTTACAACCTTAATTTAGTGTATAAACATTGTTTACAACCTTTAGTGTATTAACATTGTTTACAACCTTTAGTGTATTAACATTGTTTACAACCTTTAGTGTATAACATTGTTTACAACCTTTAGTGTATCAACATTGTTTACAACCTTTAGTGTATAACATTGTTTACAACCTTTAGTGTATTAACATTGCGTACAAACATTGTATACAAACTTTAGTGTATAAACAATGTTTTCAACCTTTAGTTTATAAACATTGTTTACAACCTTAATTTAGTGAATAAACATTGTTTACAACCTTTAGTGTATTAACTTTGTTTACAACCTTAATTTAGTGTATTAACATTGTTTACAACCTTTAGTGTATTAACATTGTTTACAACCTTTAGTGTATTAACATTGTTTACAACCTTTAGTGTATTAACATTGTTTACAACCTTTAGTGTATTAACATTGTTTACAACCTTTAGTGTATTAACATTGTTTACAACCTTTAGTGTATTAACATTGTTTACAACCTTTAGTGTATTAACATTGTTTACAACCTTTAGTGTATTAACATTGTTTACAACCTTTAGTGTACAAATATTATGTACAAGCATTGTGTACAAACATTGCATGTGTTCCACCTTTAGTGTACAAATACTGCGCACAAATATTTTGTGCAAACATCGTGTACAGCCTTAAGTGTACAACACTTTTTGTACAAACATTGTGAACAACCTTTAGTGTATAACATTGTGTACAACCTGTAAGAAGCTGTGTATAGCAAAGGAACATTCGAAATTATACCTATACATGCAACTGTAACTTGAACATCTGCACACTCTTGTCAAAATGGCAAAAATATCCAAATAGATGTGGTTTAAAACCCATTTAAAAATTAAGGAATTTTCACTATTTTCATCGCCCCAAAGGCTAAATAGTTAACTATATTTTCAACGATTACAAACATTCTTTTAAAAATTCTATTCTTAGTTTACTATCTACTTTTTAGTTTACAATCTAATTTCCATTTAAAGATCTACACCTGGTCTCACTTCGAACAAAATATTGTTTACCCCAGGGTTCGCAACTGTTCCAATGGTAATTCTAATGATTTTGTCTTACCTTCTTGAATTTGAGACTTTGTAACTGTTGGGTACTTCTTTGATGTTTATTGAGTCTTTGTGGAAAACAGAGTTATTTCTCATTTGAGACGGTATCTGACATAAAACTGCTATGGCATCATGAAAATGGTATGATAAAGCCGATTTTCTCAGAGTAACTCTGTTTTTCGAAAATAAAGAATAATAAATGATGACGTTACAAGACCATTTTATTTATTTCCAGACTCCGTCTATGCAGAGCGGTATATGAATACCATAGACGATAACCCAGAAGGTTACAAGGTATGACCAAAATTATGAAATCAAACCGTAACTAGTTATCCTTTTTCTTAAAAAATCTACTAATCTAAGGTTTATAGGGTATTCCAAAATTATGGAATCAAACCTTTAAAAGCCTTTTGTAAAAGCAAAAACTTTAAAAGTTCTCTGAATAAATCTATTCATAATCTAGAAGGCTAGAGGCTGTGTCCAAAATCATGGAATCAGCAGTCCGCTTTTTATAACAGCGGAACATTTAAAAGTTCTCTAAATAATCCAGAAGGCCACAGGGTAAATGGGGTGCACCAGACATTTAATGTCATTGAACAATGCAACAATCATAAACAGCTGCAGTGGGTCAATATGTCTTTTAAATAATCGTGGAAAGAAATTCAGAAATGAAGTACGTTCATAACTAACAATGAAATTCAATGTTGAAATAAAATAACATTACTCTATTTATTTCCAGATGTCAAATGTTTCGAGACATGCTGCGAATTTCAAAAAATCAAACTTCATGTTAATACATGGAACCGGGGATGGTATGTATAACTAAGAAAATCAACACATAGAATTATGCAGGCAGGAGATGCTTCCTCTACTACGACATATGATTTCAATTAATTGGAAGTCGAGTTCCTGCAACATGTACGTCTTTGGGTACATTTTTGGACAAAATAACTTTCACATTCTTTGGCAACAATTAATTGTTTAGATTTAAGATTTTTTTGATGTGCATGTCCGGTCCATGCTGCACATGTATCTGATCTAAAATAATCCTATTGAAGACGATTAACAATTGTTCCTTTTGTGCAGTGCTGTGTTCTGTTTTGGTTGAAATAGTTTAAAATGCCGAAGTAAACTGAATTGGGGGTTGTATATAATAAAAAGGATAACACTTTCGGTGAAATTATATTTCTAAACACCATTGAAATGACAAATATGGATAATGACCATATCCCTGTATACAACACAAAATCGATTTTTCAGAAAATCAGAAACCAAGGTAGTTGCAATATGACCGACTGCATCTAACAAAAGGTGTTCATTGATAAATCTAAATCTGTGTTATATACATGTACACTTGGAGTATGACTGTATTGTTTTATCAGATCCCCCTTTTCAAGAATGACTACATTGTGATTGAATGGCTGTCGTCATTACCAAACAGGACATACTTACCTGATCTGTACATCAAAATGTACATCGAGACAATCACCGACTTTGACAGGTTTCCATGGAGCTGTTGCGACGGGTGTTGCATGCAATCAGGAGACGCTGACTCTCCCCGGGCACCTGGTCTCACTTCGGAATGTTGATCATTCCGGGACTCGCAACCGTTTATATGGGAATTCTCACGATTTGGCCTTGCCTTCTTGAATTTGAAACTGAATAACTGTCAGGTACTTCCATGAATTGCTGTTATTAAATCTAGTACGTGAATTTATCTTCTTTCAGATAATGTACATTTCCAGAATTCTGCTCAATTAATGAAAGCTTTAGTAGAAGCTAACGTTTTCTTCAGATCACAGGTAAGACGACTTTTGTTTGGGTTTTTTTTTACATGAGTCTGGTGTTTTGTCTGCAGAAGAATTCCCCCCCCCCTATAACTCAACCAATTCTATAATGATCTATTTATCTTCGAAAAGTGCTAACAATGCAAAACGCCCCAAGGTATGTCGTTGCCATTTGATTAGGTCAACTGGTTTACGGAATTTTTCAGTAGAAATCATCCATTTGTTGAAAGGCCAACAATCATATTTTCTCTGCAATCTTATTGGTTTATAATGTCGCTGTCCGTTATACAATATGTTTTGTTATGGAATACCTTTAAGTCTAATGCCTTTTTTTCTTCTTGTCTACATTTCCTTTCAGATATGCCAAAAGTACACAGCCAAATGTGCCTCATATGAAATTCATGTGAAATTTACATGAACTGTACATTTAAGTTCACATGAAATTCATAAGAAACGAGCACGAACATGAAATTGACATGATTATCACATGAAATTCATGTGAAGTTTCTGACATGAATCTTATGGGAATTCAGTATCGCATGAAGGTCACAAAGAATAATTCATGTAAAATTCTAGTGAAGTATTTTTCACATGAATCTTATATGAAATTTATATGAATTTTACATGAACTTTCATGTGAAATTGACATGATACTAATTCCATATGCATTTCATGTGAGGCACAATTGGCTGTGTATACATGTAATTCCAAATCTATTTCAGATCTACACAGATCAAAAACACAGTCTTAACACAGGAAATACTAAACGACATTTATACGAAACTATGGACGATTTTCTTAACGTCTGCTTCCATGGAACTTCGAGGAAATTTGAAATAAGGACAAAGCATTTACAACTTAGCAAACAGGAGACTATTGATGCTGAATAAAAACTTAAAATCAAAATAAATTATTCAAAGAAAGTGCTATATATCTTGCCAAATTACTGTTGCCATAGTAACGAGTCCAGGGATTTGGAAGGCCACAATTGTGTTCATTTAACAACAAAAAAATATTGATTACGGAACGGGAGGATTTGCATGACGTCAGATGTCACCAAGGTTCTGAAAATCTGATAAGATTTTACAAAAAAAAAAACAGATTGATTCCTTCACAAATAAAGACGTGTCATGTCGTAGGATACTCCGTACATCAACTGTCATACAATATTGTGTGTTCGTGCGGTCAAAAGAAAATCGAAACCGCTTTATAGTAAAGCGTTGTCTGCAACTAGCATACGTATGCTAATGTTCATTGTAAATTATATTTTACTTTTAAAAGGTAATCGTAGTGTAACTTCGTATAGAAAGCAAATCATGATATTGTATACATTGTTTTCATCTCGAGATGAAGGGATGGTGAAAATGACAGTTTGAGTGTACTTCAATGCAAAATGAAAATTGCTCTATTTTTGTGCATTATCATTCTGAGAACATTTATTGACATTCAAAAAGCTGAGACTGTGATATTCATTGGAGGCGTTTCCATATAAACATGTATCTGTCCGACATATAATCGTGTACCAAAGATGTAGCCAATCATAATATTTCTTTCCTCATTAGTTTTATTCTATAAATGAATTATAATACTGCTGACGTGGTTACCGTAAAACCAGAAATTTTCGCTAGATACTAATTTTCGCTATATTCGCGAGTGATTTTGAATCGCGAAAAATTTTTCTCGCGATTGATAAGGTATATAATAAATTGTTTTATCCGTTACATTTGTTCATATTGTACATGTGTCATTCTTCACTTTTTCTGATTAAACGTAACGAGGATTGAATTGAGTGTATTCTTATGATAGAACTTACTTAAACAGAAATAATGAAAGGTACAAAACAGTAACATCATATGAACACGTTTATTTGTAATTCTGGAATCGCGAAAAATTGTACTCGCGAAAATAATAACACCCTATTTTACCATAAAATCGCGAAATTTGATACTCGCGAACATTTCTGGTTATACGGTATTTTCGCTATGGGAAATTTTCGTGAAATGACCATTGCCACACTACACATTGGGGTAATTTTGGTAAGATCGGGAGTATTCCCTGTAGTCTTTTATACAGTGGCGGTTTAATCATGCAATTAAAATACACTCACGAAAACGCGAAAATACTTCCACGCGAAAATACGTCCAAGCGAATATACGTCCACGCGAAAATACGTCCACGCGAAAATGTCCACGTTTACAGTACTAAAATGTAATTGTGCCAACTTTGACTGCACCTTGGAAAAATACTAGATCAGCTCATGTCAGATTTTATTACTGTTAAATGTATGAATTTATCAATACAAAGGTCAAGACGTCAGGGGTCCGTTAATTAAATAACTCTGCACATATTCAATATTAACTTTGGAATTTACATTCGTAGATTCGAATAAATTTTTGGCACATTTGGTGCGGGGAGGAGGACTGACCATCCCGTACAAAACACCCCTCCTCTATATCAGACAATATCCTGACTCGGCTCAGATTAACAAGTTAATACATAACTAATATGCATGTACAGTTATCATTCTAAGTCTTTCCATTAGTCATCTACTCCTTAATGTGATATATAGATATATATGCTTTAAATGTGTACGAAGAAAATATCAAAATAAAAAAGATCAAATACATAGTACTAAAATGTGTTATTCATATATGTGACTTAAAGCTCTTCGAGACCTTTGTGTAACCGGAAAGTGGGAGAGTTGTGCGAGCATAATCCAAATAACCACACAATTTGCTACTAACGTGGCAGATGACCGTCCTAAATAGGCACCGATTGCCCATGGATCTCGTTGGTTTATGTGGTCTTTTGCGTTTGATGTCGTGTTTGCCGTTCCTTGTCCCTTTTATGTCTCTTGATGTGTGTATATTCTCTGTGTTTTCACTTTGTGTGTTGCTGTGGGTGCTGCAATCGTGTCTTGTTGGAGACCACCTCCTTTCTTAAATGGCAGCAGTGAAGTTGAGCATTATCTCCCTCATACACAGTATATAAGACCAGAATGGTGGATGATATTCTGTCATAGACAATTTGAACCATCCAACCAAAGATTGTACTCTATGTCTTCCGAAATGGAGGTAACCGGATGTGACAGTTCTACCGAATTGAAGCGGCGGGTGTTGCATGCAAGCAGGAGATGCTTACTCTTCCTGGGCATCTGGTATCACTCCCATATCGGGAGTTCGCTTCTTTTCATATGGTGGAGGTTTTTGTTTGTTTGATTTGGTTCCTGTTTTATCATGATTTTGTTTCTGATTTTCTGTATTATCGATTATGTGCTGTATACAGAGAAAATCATCACTAAAATCCTAGGGAAAAAGCTGGGAATTATGTATTATTGTAAAAATGCATTATCACTTTGTTATCGTCCTAGGTCGGCACCGATTGACCATTGCTTTCCTTTGTTTATGTGTAGTCTTTTATTTTTAATGTTTCTATGTCGTATGTCTCTTTAACGTCTCTTGTTGTGCTTGTCTACTCTGTGTTTTCGCATATTAAGGTGTGCCTTTGTCGTATATCTCTTTTTCCAACTTGCAACAAGGTCATAGGCGGCACAGGCTTGCAATATAACCTTGCCGTCATCGCTATTTTCCTACGCCATTTCACGCAATGATAAAACCCGAGAGGCATCGCATGTACGTCATTCGTCCAAAAGATTCAAAGGCAGAGGCACATATTTGAGTGTTTAGGGGCGAGTAAATGGGCAATGAAGGAAGCGAATCTTACATGTATCTTACTGTAGGAAAATTTACAAGACTCACGTCTAAAGACGGTAGGTTTCGATTTATAGCTAGAATTTGAATTCTTTACTGGAGACTTCTCGCTCAGCTGATCGAGTTGGCAACGTACGAATGAAGAAAGAATCCCTGATACTGCATCGTATTGCATCGAAAGAAAAGCATCACATGTACACTGTGTACCTCATAAATGTAGTCAACCCTGATGGTATATACTTGCAATACTTTATTTACAAATATGAAGCCTAAGTTCCAGTCTGCAAGAATCTTGCAGACAAACAATAGGCGCTGATGGCAGATGTAGATTTCAAAGTGAAGAAAAGCGGAACTGATATGTGTCTTATGTCTCTATTGCTGTGCTCGTCAACTCTGTGTTTTTGTATTAGTTGTTTTGGTGGGTATTGTCCCGAGTCTGGTTTGAGATCCCCTCCTTTCTTTGATGCAATAATCAATATATATGTTATATGGAATAAATCTACTGCACAGAAGATGCACAAAAGATGATGAAGGCAGACATCAAAGAAATTCAAATCATGAAACAAAGGAGGGGATCTCCAACAACACTCAAAACCCCAAAACGCCCAATACAAAAACACAGAGCAGACAAGCACAGAAAGAGGCGCAAAGAGGACAAGGAACGTCAACGCACAACACAGAAACATCAAACACGAAAGACTACACATAAACCAACGAGAACAATGGGCAACCGCTGCCGACTTAGGACGGCCATCTGCCACGAAAATAGCAGAAGGTGTGGCTATCCTGGATATTGTACACAACCCTCCCATTTTTCCGATTACCCAGAGGTCTCGAAGAACGTATTGTTGTGGTGTAAAACAACCTCCTCACTGTCAGATGATCACACACAAACAAGACTGCAAAACGCAGGGGCCTAAACAACACAGATGAATATGTAAATGGATATAAAAAGAGAGCCTACGTGCTCTGTCGGCTGTGTGAGCTCAAGTATGTTATCACCCGAGGAGTCCGACTGACATTCAGAGAGGACAGGTGGTCGGGGCCCTGTCTTCTCTAAAGAGGTTTGGACATGGACCGTCATGGAGTCCCGTCATCACAATCAGTCAGAGTGCACGTTTTTAGAATGCGAATAGCGACGTCAATTATTTTTGGTCAATAAAGAATTCTGGTGATGTGATCGACAAATTCAAATCATTTAATTCTAATCAAGACTGTAGATTGGTCAAGTACCAAGTCCGTTTTATGACAATTAAGGATCATATCCACGGTATAAAAGGCGTTCTGACGCATTTTCGATGGTTATGTTGTCTAACTGACGAGGGTGAAGTACCCAAAAGGTGTATGTCTGGTCCATGCTGAAAATTTATCTGTTCTTAAATGATGCTATTGAATCTAAAGACGTTAAACATTTGTACCACTTGGTAAGTGTTACTGCTGGTGGACCAGGAGTCCCCGAGGGCACATGTAGCCAAGATCGATCAACTTCGGTTGATCGTCTCTTCAACGCATTTTAAAATTTCTGTATTTTCTTCTCATGAGAGAGGGTGGTGTACATGTTAGAGAAGTCGTAGGATGAAATAGATTAGGCTTTAAAATCAAATGACTTGAATATGTCGATCACATCACCAGAATTCTTTATTGACCAAAAATAATTGACGTCGCTATTATTGAATGCAGTTTCACAATATTTTGAAACATGATCTTTAATTGCTGTTAACGCTGTTGTCATATTCCTGGATAAAGCATTAGTAGTACAATTACTCGAGTTAACAAAAAATCGAAATTGTAATTAGACTTGTGAAGTTTAGGCAGATAGTAAATAGTCGGTACGTCTGATTTCAAAATAGAGAGTTGAAATGAAGAAATTTCATACAGATGTTTTTTGTAATTTGGAAGGGGTAGTTTCGTGGCTTCTTATATAAGTGTTACTGGTAGACGTTTCCGAAAGCAAAACTGATATGTAATAGCGTTTTCAAATTATTATAGTGTTATTTGCTGCATTGTCTGTCGTAGCAAAGACATACTTATTGTGTTGAATTAAGATTTAGTAAATACATCACGTGAAAATCCAGATCAAGTTCATACATAGGTCCAATTGATGAAAAAATTAACAGAGCTATGCCCCTTGAACTTATAAAAAATCCCCAAAATTAAAGCTTTACATTGCTTATTTCTGCAATGGATGCATACATTGAAATGAAATTGTGTATACAGATATATCATATCAAAATCTAGGTCAAGACCATGATTAGATTCATAAATCCACATATAAAAACTGTTGCTTTCATAGTCAAAGAAGGAATAGGGGGACATTAATGTTTTAAAAACATGACTTTTAACTTGTTCAATAATGAGCTTGGCTGAGAGTACTGAAAGTGGAAGTTGTTTCGATAAGTTTTTCTTATACTATTATCATCGATGTCCTGATAAAAAAATGTGCATCCGTTTCATTTCCGAGAATAGGGCATATGTATCGAATCTATTTTTTTTTCCTTTTGTAGTAGAGTTTTTTTATTAATGATTTCACATTGTGTCGGAGAGAGAGAGAGAGAGAGAGGGAGAGAGAGAGAGAGAGAGAGAGAGAGAGAGAGAGAGAGAGAGAGAGAGAGAGAGAGAGAGAGTTATGTACATATGAACTATTACTTTAAAAATGTTGCTTCTTTACATACATTTATTTAATTATTGCTGAATTCGATCAGCCGTTCATGAATTTCACATTCATCGTTGAATCGTATGTTCACACGACTTATTTTGACGACCTTTCCAAAATACAAAATCATACATGTATAATGCCTTTTTAAACCTTCACTGTGGGGTATCATATGGCCTATCATATGATCATTATTATTTATTATATGATGGTAATTTATTCTGGTCAAGAATAGACGTATATTTGGAGAACACTTAAACATCTGTCCGTGCACCATATCATAACATGTGGTATGCAAAGAAAAAATTCTGTTTAAGTGTTCTCCGAATACACGTCTATTCTTGACTAGAATAGATAACCATCATATCATTGATGATAATGACCATATGATAGGCCTAAAGTAAAATCATATAAAGAAGATTTAAACAGTATTTTCTTGCTTTAATCAAAGGGAATTCCCGTGGAACATATCATTTGCGTATCACGTGATACGCTACAGTGACCTTTATCTTTCGCTGTATATCAGTTGTATATTTTTAAGTAAGTATCTATTGTTATCAGAATCAAGTCAAATGGTTTTTTTTTTTCTCTTATAGTTCAGAAATTTTCAGAGGATGTTCATGACGTCTTTCCTTCCGCCTCAGCTTCTTTTTAAAACAATCTTTTCAATAAATTTCAATAGAAAAAGGGACAGTATTTTACCAGGATGGAGTCACAGAAAGTACCAATATAGAAGAATCAGACAGACGTTGTAAAGGGTAGATTGAGGTAATGCACCAATTTTACACTTTACTAATTGAAAGAAGAAATACAGTTTACTTGGAATATAATTTAATGAAATTTCTTAAGAAAGTATTATAAGGATGACAGGAGGGAACCTCCAACAAGACTCGGTTGCAGCTTTAATCCCGTGCAAAAATACAGAGCGGATATAAAAATCCCTGCTCAAACAGTGGATCGTTCCCATGACAGACATTAATAGAGGATTGGTGGTCGGACGAAACATTGTTCGGGCAGGACCTGCCACCGAGTCCCGTCAGAGTGCAATTCTTAAGAATGAGCTGGTACAAAACTAGATTTTTGAAGTACGATGTAGAGTTTCCTTCTGTTGACAGCAAATTATATCCACGGTATAAAAGAGGACTTTGATAGAAATACTTTCATCTATGTTAATGTAAACGTCTTCAAATTGAATAGCATCATTTAAGAACAGATAAATTGGCAGCATGGACCAGACATGCACGTTTCGGGTACTCAACCCTCGTCAGTGATCCTCAAATCTAAACAATGTAATATGCCAAAAATGTATGAAAGTTACTTTATCGAAAAAGCGTACCGAAAGACGTAGCAGGATGGGTGGGATATGATGCTACAGGACCCACGTTTTAGAAATTTCATAAAATTTTGATAACAGCAATTTTAGAATGCGTTGAAGAAACGATCAACCGAAATTGATCGAACTTGGCTACATGTGCCCTCGGGGACTCCTGGTCCACCAGCAGTGACACTCACCAAGTGGTATAAATGTAAACGTCTTCAAATTGAATAGCATCATTTAAGAACAGATAAATTGGCAGCATGGACCAGACATGCACGTTTCGGGTACTCAACCCTCGTCAGTGATCCTCAAATCTAAACAATGTAATATGCCAAAAATGTATGAAAGTTACTTTATCGAAAAAGCGTACCGAAAGACGTAGCAGGATGGGTGGGATATGATGCTACAGGACCCACGTTTTAGAAATTTCATAAAATTTTGATAACAGCAATTTTAGAATGCGTAGAAGAAACGATCAACCGAAATTGATCGAACTTGGCTACATATGTGCCCTCGGGGACCCCTGGTCCACCAGCAGTGACACTCACCAAGTGGTATAAATGTAAACGTCTTCAAATTGAATAGCATCATTTAAGAACAGATAAATTTTCAGCATGGACCAGACATGCACGTTTCGGGTACTCAACCCTCGTCAGTGATCCTCAAATCTAAGCAATGTAATATGCCAAAAATGTATGAAAGTTACTTTATCGAAAAAGCGTACCGAAAGACGTAGCAGGATGGGTGGGATATGATGCTACAGGACCCACGTTTTAGAAATTTCATAAAATTTTGATAACAGCAATTTTAGAATGCGTTGAAGAAACGATCAACCGAAATTGATCGAACTTGGCTACATGTGCCCTCGGGGACTCCTGGTCCACCAGCAGTGACACTCACCAAGTGGTATAAATGTAAACGTCTTCAATCAATAGCATCATTTTAAGAACAGGTGAATTTTCAGCAAGGACCAGACATGCACGTTTCGGGTACTTAACCCTGGTCAGTAATCCTCAATCTAAACAATGTGATATGGCCAAAGACTGTGAAAATTATATCCAAAAATGTACCGAAAGGCGTAGCAGGATGGGTGGTATATAATGCTACAGGTAACAGAAAGTTTCGAATGCGTTGAAAAGACAGACGATCAACCGAAGTTGATCGAACTTGGCTACATGTGCCCTTTTGTTTTTTATGTCACCATAAAACAGGTTGTGAAATTCACACAGTTATATACTCTATTACTTGTATAGGTCCGAATTTCAAACGAAGAATTATTAAGAGGGATTTTGCGCAACCTATCCGGATAACTACACCGTCTGCTACTTGCGTGACTGATGGCCGTCCTAAGTCGTTTGTCGCGATGGTTTGTGCTCGATGTTTCTATGATGAGAGTTGGCGTTACTTGTCCCTTTTGCGTCTCTTTCTGTGCGTGTCTGCTCTGTGTTTTTTGCATTCGGTGTTTTAATGTTGTCGGAGATCCCCTCCTTTCTTTGGAATGGTGAATGATAGCGATGTCATAACTTCCTTGTAATATAACTGGACTTTTCCATTTTACCAGATTTTGAACGTATTTACCAACAGGTATGAGTAATATATCATGTGTCAAACAGTTGGGATGACACTTCCTTGAATTTCCTTTTTCTATTTTCTTATAATGAGCTTGTCTTGCTGAGTACTGCAAGTTATTTCAAGATCTGTTCTTATACAATTACGATCCATGTCCTGATAAATAAATGTGTATCCTTTTTATTTCCGAAAAGAGGATATATGTATAGAATTTTTTGTAGTAGCGATTTTTTTATTAAAATTATTTCACATAGCTTAGAGAGAGAGAGAGAGAGAGAGAGAGAGAGAGAGAGAGAGAGAGAGATTCAATCTGGCTAATTATGAATTATTGGTTAGCTGACGGCACGCAAAGTTTTCTTATTTACTATTATCCTTTCCTGACGATGCAATACAATTTATTTGCAGCAATTATTACATAAATGATTAAAGTAATGATTGAATGATTGACTAAGTCATTTACCGACTCCCATGTAAAGGTTGATACATGGTTTTCGAGTACCCCGAGATATGGTCCCGAGCGAAGTGAGGGGACGAGGAAAGAGTTTACCAACCGACTTAGCGCATGGTTAGATCGGGTAGATATTACGGTTTTTTTATATAACCTCTGAATCTGTCGAAATTGTACATGTCCGCTTCATGCAATAATAAAACACAGTAGCGTATCACATGATATGAAAATAATTTCTTCCACGGGAATCCCCTTCGATTAACAAGGTAAATGCTGTCTAAATCTACATTATATGAATTTATTCTAGGCCTATCATATGATCATCGTGATAAATTATATGATGGATATCTATTCTGGTCAAGAATAGAGGTATGCCCAAAGAACACTTAAAAAGAAAGTTTTGTTTATTTACGTGCACCATATCATAACATGTAAACAAAATAGAAAATTTTCTGTTTAAGTATTCTCTAAATATTCCTCTATTCTTGACCAGAAAAGATTACCATCATATTTAAAATAATGATGCTCATATGATAGGCGTAAACTAGTTTCATATAAAGTAGATTTAGACAGTATATTTACCTTGTTTAATCGAAGGGGAACCCCTTGTAAGAGATTATATGCACATCACGTGATACGCGACGGTGATAAAAGCAAGTGAGTTAATATTCAAGTTGATCATTGACCATTTATTAGATTATAGAAATTATTTCTTTGTTACCTTCTGACATAAGTAAAAAAAAAGAAGTTTTCTAATTTCGGCGATGGACTCGTATTGGAATATCCTCAAAGATTCTAACATTTCTAAACGATAGCAATAATTCGTGATCCAAGTGTTGACATTCAAAGGTATATACTATGAAATAAAAGCCGAAATAAATTCTTATAACGTGTTAAAAAATTACAAGCGCAGATCTAGAGGGCTGTTAGGCGTGTCAGGACCACTCCTGGAATTAAAAAAAAAAGATTTTCCGTTTTGTCAATTTTTAACCATATGATGGACACCCATTGACAGACAATTTCTCAGAAAAACATTACACACAGTAAGGACGGAAAGGGGTCGGGTGCTGTTATTGAATACTATTCCTTGTGTTGAAATGACAGATGTATAAAATATAAAATATCAAATTTATTGGATTGTATGTATTCGAAATTTGGAAAAATGAAAAAAAAAGAGATAGATTATATATTGATTTATTTACCTATCTATTTAGTTTCATAATTATTATTACAATTTTTTGCTTGTTTTGTTTTGTTTGTTTGGGTTTTTTTTTCCTTTCTGCTCATCATTTGTTAATTCATTATGGTAAACATTGCAGCATTTTGGATTCCACGTAGTGCCTAAAACGTTACAAAGTTAACGGATTTTTTCTTTTGATGACATTTATAGATTATATAGATGACTTTGTCCGTTGTCCGTCTGTCCGTCTGTTTGTCACACTTTGGATGTCACACCCCATAACCTTTCTACACATACCATAATTTTTGACCTAGTGACCTTGACCTTGATATTTGACCTATTTGTAAAGGAAAGAAAGATTGGCTTTACCTTTTGATTGGTAAGTGATAGGACTTTGATATTTCGCTCATGTATTATGGATCACGTTGTCTGTTGTCCGTCTTTCCGTCTGCCTGTCACACTTTGGATGTCACTATTTGACCTATTTTTCCAAAACATTAAGATTGGCTGTATCTTTTGATTGGTAAGTGATAGGGCTTTGATATTTCACACGTGTATTCCTTATGACAAGACCCTTCTACACATACCATTATTTTTTACCTAGTGACCTTGACCTTGGTATTTGACCTTCTTTAAAAAAAATTAAGATGGGCTATATCTTTTGGTTGGTAAGTGATAGCTAGGGCTGTAATAATTCACAGGTGTATTTTAATGAAAATAACTTTTTTGTTACCATTTTTACCTAGTTACCTTGGCGAAGATAATTGACCTTTTCTGAAAATTTGAGATTGGTAAGTAATAGGTCTGATATTTCACATGTGAATTTCATTTGACCAGACTTTCCTACTGATACCAATGATTTTGAACCAAGTGACCTTGACCTACATATTTGATCCACTTTTTAAAAATAAGCTTCGCAGGCGACACAAGCATTCCTTGGATTGCTATTTTCTTAACTCAAAATTAATAATTTTTCAATGATTGGTGATAAGTGTATGATGACCTAACAAATGCTGTGCAATAAGTGGCTTTTACATGAACCAATTTCCTAACATTCTGTTATCAAAATTTCTTGTAATTTCTAAAATGTAGGTCCTGTAGTATCAAATTCCATCCATCCTGCTACGTCTTTCGGTACATTTTTGGACATAATAACTTTTACACCCTTTGGCCATATTACATTGTTTAGATTGAGAAACGCTGACGAGGGCTAAGTACCCGAAACGTGCATGTCTGGTCTATGCTGCAAATTTATCTGTTCTTAAATGATGCTTTTGAATTTGATGAAAAATATTTCAGTATAATCTATCTCAAAACTTATTCACATTCGACTTTAATTCGTTAGTTCACATGACTTGTTTTCATATACATTTCTATATACAAAATCATATATATCTAATTAATATCTCTTTTTAAAACCTTCATCATTTGTTGTATATCAATGTATGGTTTTAAGTATAATATATTGTTATCAGAACAAGTGAAGTGCTTTTTTTTTTCTCTTAAAATTGAAAATTTCCAGAGGATGTTTGTGACGACATACGTCTTTCCTTCCTCCTCAGCTTCTATGTAAAACAATAATAATTTTCACAATCTTTGGCCACATTACATTGTTTAGATTGAAGATCACTGACGAGGGTTAAGTACCCGAAACGTGCATGCCTGGTCTATGCTGCAAATTTATCTGTTCTTAAATGATGCTATTGAATTTGAAGACGTTTAACATTTGAGATAAATTTCCATAAAAAAGAAATAGTATTCAGCCGAGATAGATTCACGGAAAGTACACATATAGAAGATTCATATAGACACTGCAGATAAAAAAAATTGAGGTAATTAATCAATTTTACTAATAGAAAGATGCGATTAAACTTGGAATTGAATTTGCCCTCAATTATCTATTACAGAAAAGAAATATAGATATTTTATCTATAATTGAAAACAGTCGGGTTTGCTGCAATTCTAAAGTGTAGCATTTTCAGCATAAGCGCGAATCTTAAAGAGGAAAGGAAGTGCTAGTAGTTAACACCTTTAAAATAAAAAATGTGCTGATATTCTACTATATTGTTCTAAACTTTGACGTCTTGGTCCAATTCACTTGACAAATTCTAGGTCTGTACATGCAGTTGTCTTATATGAAATGACAGATATGGACAAGAGCAATATCTTATATAGAGAACAAAATGGAAAATTCGAAAATCATAAACCGGAGGGCATACCAATGTTAAACGTCTTCAAAATCAATAGCATCATTTAAGAGCAGATAAATTTTCAGCATGGACCAGACATGCACGTTTCGGGTATTTAACCCTCGTCAGTGATCCTCAATCTAAACAATGTAATATTGCCAAAGTGTGTGACAATTATAATGTACAAAAATTTATGGAATGGCGTAGCAGGATGGGTCGGATATGATGCTACAGGATCCACGTTTTAGAAATTTCAAAAAAAAATTGATAACAGAAATTTTCGAATGCGTTGAAGAGACAGACGATCAACCGAAGTTGATCGAACTTGGCTACATGTGCCCTCGGGGACTCCTGGTCCACCAGCAGTGACACTCACCAAGTCGTTCAAATGTTAAATAAGAGCAGATAAATTTTCAGCATGGACCAGACATGCACGTTTCGGGTATTTAACCCTCGTCAGTGATCCTCAATCTAAACAATGTAATATTACAGTTTGTTCTGGTCCATGCTGCAAATTTATCTGCTCTGAATTTGAAGACGTTAACATTATAACAGGATTAAATTTTATAATGTAAGACACGTCATCGTCTCTTTATCAGGCTGCTAAAGACATGAGAAAAGAGAAAACAATTTTCATGTATATTACTTAAACTTCTCGATAAAGAACCAGAAGTAACAGAAGTTTATTTGCTTCCCTAGAAAGACCCTCGATTGCGTGAATAAAGAAATGATTGGAGTCATATTTTGAAATTCTATACCTTAAGAATTAAGCACATTTGGACAAAATACTGAATATTAATCAAAAATGTATTTGGGTGTTTTGGGGTTTTTCTTTGGATGCTGCATCCGAGTGTTGTTTGGGATCCCTTCCTTACTTTTGTATGCACTGTATAGTTGTTAGTTCAATTTTGAAGAAAAATTTTATTTGGATAAGTTACTGAATCGACCCTAGGAAAATTTGAGCCGCGCACTCTCTGTAAAGCAAATGCAGAAATTGAAATTCTAAAAATAACACAAGAGGGCGCTAGTGAAATCAATTAAGGCTGCTTATGAAAAGCAATTTGGCTGGAAGGATCACTGATGAGAATTTTATATTCGAAACACGTGTCTGGTGCATGAAAAATAGTTGGAAATGTTCTTCAAGAAGGTATAGAGTTGGAACCCTTCCGCATTATTAACATCAACACTTATTTCTTGTTGTAGTCTTACTGTGGAGTATCACGTGGTACGCAGATGATATGTTCCACGGGAATCCTCTTTGATTAAACCAAGTAAATACTGTTTAAATCTTCTTTATATGATTTTCTTTAGGCCTATAATACGGCCATTATCATCACAGATATGATAGCTATCTATTCTGGTCAAGAATAGACGTGTATTCGGCGAACACTTGAACAGAATTGTTTCAATGCTCACCACATGTTATGATATGGTGCACGGACAGATACAAAATTTTCTGTTTAAGCGTTCTCCAAATATACGTCTATTCTTGACCAGAATAAATTACCATCATATAATTAATAATAATGACCATATGATAGGCCTTAAATGAATTCATATAAAGTAGATTTAGACAGTATTTACTTGGTTTAATCAAAGGGGATTCCCGTGGAACATATCATTTGTGTATCACGTGATACACCACAGTGAGTGTGGAGCAGTTAAAATCGTTCCCCATGGTTGTCAAGTGTATTAATAACTTCTTTTCAGCTCTGTCGCCTGAAAGAAGCTTTGTTTTGGCCCTTTATCAATGTGACCTTGATATATATATATAGAATAGAAAAAATGTTAAAGCACCACAGAAACGATGGTTTGAAATTTTCTTCAAGAATGTATAGAGTTTGAACCCTTCCGCATTATTCAAGTACGATGTATCACGTATTTATATACCTCGTATGTATAAGGTACAAAATATAATTCATTTCCGGGAGCCTTGCTCTACAATATGATAATTACAAAGCTATCAGTATTAAACAAATTCATAATAGTAACCACATATTGAAATATAATATATTACTTTTAGGAAACAATGGATCTTTACGATCGTTTGAGTTATTTATTTGGAACAGAGGAATATGTCAGTATGAGGAGAGGCCTCGTTCTGCTCAGGGAGGAACTCTTGAAATATCAATTTAGATATGCACGACAACTTTTCATATGTAGTGGTAGTCTTGGTGAGGGTGTGGCCTATCCAGAGTCTGATGATGATGTTATGATTTATCATACCTTCACTCGTGTGGTGAAATCATACAGAGAAGCTACATGGAGAGGTGATCACCTGATGATTCCTTCTCAGTACTCACCTGGATACTGCCTGTTACTTGACGTAAAACAGTCATATCCTGCCTACATTATACATGTGATAGATAAAATGCCGTTTCTGTCTTCGTCGAAATGGAAACAGTATGGTCTACAAGAAGGAGAATCCATACATGGACCATGTCAGTCACAAATTATTGGAGCCTATGAGTATGATAATGCACTCTGTATTCATTTCCCTTCTTGGCCTGATGTAGCAAAAAATTGGATTCTAAGAAGCCGTCCCCACGGTTGGCCATCACATGATGTAGTACAGAATATCATAATGAATGGTTGCCATGTTGTACCCATTGGAGATCAAACATCTGCTTACCATCAACACGAGTGGAGAATATCGTTCTCAATGGCAGAAAGGACACTGATGCATTCATTTAATCATGTCCAGTTTCTAACGTATAATCTTCTAAGATTATGCTTAAAAAGAGTCATAGGAAAAGGAAGCCCGGGTGTGTTGTGTTCATATTTCATGAAAACAACTTTATTTTATACCGCCGAGAACACCCCTTCACAATTATGGCAAGCAGAGAATATAGCTACATGTTTTAAAACCTGTCTCTCTGTACTTTATGATTATGTTGACCATGGATATTGTCCCAATTACTTCATACCAGAGTACAATATGATGAAGCGAAAAGTAAATCACACAAATCGTCAACCGTTACTAGACATTATCAGATCACTACATGACATTGGCATTGTAAGAACAATACATCTTTGTGGTGAATCAAAATGCTTTGATAAACGAATTTCATTTCCAATTCAAGAACAAAAATTAGACTTTCAGTTCCTCAATTCGGCACATTTCAATTTAAGTATACGTGCCCTACATAACCTCATATCAACACATGAACTAAATGGAGTCTTGTTTAAACTATTCCATTTACTACAACGTTATTCCACATGGGAAATTGCTAACATTATGTTTCATCATAGCATTACATTATGTTGCCAGAAATTGATCCATCGCCTGTGGAGTGAACAAAGAATTAATAAACGTAATCACCGTCTTCACAAAATCATTGAAACCCTCCTCAGAATAGGATACAGGTCAGATTTGACAACAGGGAAACTGACAGCGGCTTCATACTTGTATCTGATCGGTAACACAGAGTCTGCTTTATCATACATACGCCGACTGTTATCAGAGTATCCACCGTACGCTATAGATGGTACACGTCATGGAAATACGCGGGCAGCATACATAGAAGTTATGTGTGGTAGAGGATACACCATGGACTACAAGGTACGACATGCTCATGCACGAGAATATCGCCTAATCAAAGACTTTCTGTATGCATTCCCTCCGTCATTACGGAATTTGATATCTGGATTTCCCTTTGGTGCCACTTTCCCTATAGAACCTATATATTACACTTACGTCCTCGAAAGCCTCTGTTACATTCGACTACAAAACTATGCATTGTTGAACAAATCTACAAGGTGTTTGGTTAATCGATTAGGGGATTTGAACTATGAACAGGTCTGTTTTTACAGAGCGTGCATCGGAATAATCAAATATGAACAGTACGAAGACCAGTCAGCATGTAGATGGTTTGGATCAGCTTACGTCACGGCGAAAAATTTACATCCATCTTTTTGTGAAGATCTTACTACGTCAATCATGACATATATAGCCTGTTTACTAAATCGCAGATTCATAACATAGAGACGAATTTAAGAAGAAAAATCATAGATACAAATTTCAGATTGAATTAAATATAAAGAATGAATAAGATATTATTCTCAATAGTTTAATATCAAGGAAAGGACGGGATCTCCAACAATAGTCTCAACAGCAACAACAGCACTCAAAAAATAGCACCAAATGGAGCATCGACGGACCTCTAGCAAGGTAGAGGTGGGACCAGGTGCCCGGGAGGAGTAAGCATCCCCTGTTGGCTAGCCGCACTCACAGAATCAAATTTATCATCATACATGTGGTAAGTATTTCGAAATGAAGACGAGTTGCGTATCGTTTGAAGGAATGAAAAAAAAAACTTCGAAATGTTTGCTCCATTCCAAAAACACATCATTATGTCTTAATTGTTTTTATTTTCGTGCATGAACATCGACGGCGGGTGCGGCTAGCCAACAAGGGATGCTTACTCCTCCTGGGCACCTGATCCCGCCTCTAGCTTGCTAGGGGTCCGTCGATGCTCAATTTAATGCTATATTGTAAGTGTTGTTGAGATTATCGTCAGGATCTACTTTAACTAATTTGTCTCACACTTATGCCCTTTGCTTTGTGGAGCTCGTAAAAAACGTTCCCCGCTTATGCCCTTTGCTTTGTGGAGCTCGTAAAAAAGTTCCCCGCGAGGGGTTTGAGAGTAAGTGTTTTGAATATTTTCCCTGACATTGTCGCCATAGTACATTCTATATAGATATAACATCAGACAGTGCAATGCATGTATTTTATATATTGGTTTTATTTTCTTGCATGAACATCGACTGCGGTTGCGGCTAGCCAACAGGAGATGCTTACTCCTATCGGGCACCTGGTTCCACCTCTAGCTTGCTAGAGGTCCGTCGATGCTCAATTTGTTGCTATATTGTGAGTGCTTTTTAGATTATCGTCAGGATCTTCTTTAACTCACTTGTGTCACACTTATGCCCTTTGTCGTGTGGAGCTTGTAAAAAAGTTACCCGTGAGGGGTTTGACAGTAAGTGTTTTGAATATTTTCCCTGACATTGTCGCCATAGCTCTTTCTACATAAATATAACCTCAGACAGTGCAATGCATGTATTTCATATATTGTTTTTATTTTCGTGCATGAACATCGACGGCGGGTGCGGCTAGACAATAGGGGATGCTTACTCCTCCCGGGTTCCTGGTCCCACTTCTAGCTTGCTAGGGGTCCGTCGATGCTCACTATGGTGCTCTATTGTGAGTGCTGTTGAGATTATCGTCAGGATCTTCTTTAACTCATTAGGATGGGAGAAAAGAGGGGATCTCCAACAAGACTCGGTTGCAGCACCAACAACAACACACCAAACAACCCAAGTGAAAAGAGATAGAAGACACACACAGCAAAGACAAGGAATACCAAATGAGACATCAAACATCGAACATAAAAGCCAACTCATAAACCAACGAGACCCATGGCCAATCGGTGCCGACTTAGGACGCTCATCAGCCATATCAATAATGTCGAAGGGTTATTCGTAACAGATGGTGTGGTTATCCTGTATTACGTGCGCACAACCCTCCCACTATTCCGGTTACCCAAAGGTCTCGAAGAACGCACAATTGTTGTGTAAAATAATCTCCTCACTGTAAGATGACCATACAAACAAGACAGCACAACGGCCCAAGGTCACAGATGAATTGGTAAATATATATAAATAGGGTAGGGCGTACGAAATGCAGTGCGTGCTCTGCCGGCTGTAGCGAGCTCATGTATGTTATCACCCAAGGAGTCTGACATTCAGAGAGGACAGTTGGTCGAGGCCCTGTCTTCTCTAAAGAGGTTTGGACAAGACCCGCCATGGAGTCCCGTCGTCAGAGTCAGTCAGAGTATAAGTCACAAAAGTGGTAAGGAGGTGACACAAAAAGTAATGAGCAACACGCAAAAAGGAAAAGTAAAAGGCGAAGGGCAAAACGCAAAAACAAAGAGCAAAACGTATGTCGGTTTAGGGTTTCCATACCTTATAAATTACTCTTTATCTTTATTTTGCAACTGGTGATTAGAAAACATACTTGTGTGCCTGGGGAGGGTCAGTGTCTCCTCATTGCATGCAACACCCGTTGCAACAGCTCCATGAAAACTTTCACATTTGATGATTGCTTCGATGTACATATTGATAACTTTTTTGTACATATCAGGTAAATCATATCAGGAATCATATTTTGCAACTGGGCATTTAATGTTCACAAGATAAAATGTATGCTACTGGGTATTTGTTTTTTTGGATATGGATTAAAATGTCTGTTGTGCGAACTTCTTTACGGTTATATTTCTGAGTTACATGTACTGGTATGATCTCGTCTTTTATCAAGTGCAAAAACAACAATTCATTACCAGTATTCACTTTTTCTAAAATTAGGTTTTATGCCTGTTCTGCAATGGTAAAGGGTATTTAGAAAACTTTTTTCAACTCGTTTGTTATTAAGGAACAACTGTTGCAAACAGTGTTTAGGTAACATACATTGTATTTTGCAATTGGTATTTAGGAAACATTTTGCAAAGGATGTGATCTCCATCAACACTTGGTTGTAATACTCCCAAAACACCTATTGCAAAAACACAGAACAGACACGCACAGAAAGAAACGCAAAAGGTACAAGGAACACTATATCACATAGAAACATCAAACATAAATGACTAAACGTAAACCAACGAGACCAATGGGCAATCAGTGCCGACTTGGGACGGCCATCTGCAATGTCAGTAGCACCAATGTGGTTATCTGGATTATGTACACACAACCCTCCCACTCTTCTGATTGCCCAGAGGTCTCAAAGATCTAGTGTTTACTTTAGAACTAGAGTGTTTTGCAACTAGTGTTTACTAGGAAAATACAGTTTTATGATAAATGACACAGGGGTGACATCTGAGTAAGAAAAAACTACTTAAGGTATCCGTTGTACAATATAGTCATTTTACATAGCGTTTTAATCATCTCCATTGTAAAGTATGGTAAATTTTATGCCTGGTAAGGTACTATAAACTATATATTTTCTGAAAGGTATTGATGTACTGAGTACAGATATAAGACTCCCAGGTCTTAAAAATCAGAGGAATATGTCAGTATGAGGAGAGGCCTCGTTCTGCTCAGGGAGGAACTCTTGAAATATCAATTTAGATATGCACGACAACTTTTCATATGTAGTAGTAGTCTTGGTGAGGGTGTGGCCTATCCAGAGTCTGATGATGATGTTATGATTTATCATACCTTCACTCGTGTGGTGAAATCATACAGAGAAGCTACATGGAGAGGTGATCTCCTGATGATTCCTTCTCAGTACTCACCTGGATACTGCCTGTTACTTGACGTAAAACAGTCATATCCTGCCTACATTATACATGTGATAGATAAAATGCCGTTTCTGTCTTCGTCGAAATGGAAACAGTATAGTCTACAAGAAGGAGAATCCATACATGGACCATGTCAGTCACAAATTATTGGAACCTATGATTATGATAATGCACTCTGTATTCATTTCCCTCCTTGGCCTGATGTAACAAATAATTGGATTCTAAGAAGCCGTCCCCACGGTTGGCCATCAGATTGGTACAGAATATCATAATGAATGGTTGCCATGTTGTACCCATTGGAGATCAAACATCTGCTTACCATCAACACGAGTGGAGAATATCGTTCTCAATGGCAGAAAGGACACTGATGTATTCATTTAATCATGTCCAGTTTCTAACGTATAATCTTCTAAGATTATGCTTAAAAAGAGTCATAGGAAAAGGAAGCCCGGGTGTGTTGTGTTCATATTTCATGAAAACAACTTTATTTTATACCGCCGAGAACACCCCTTCACAATTATGGCAAGCAGAGAATATAGCTACATGTTTTAAAACCTGTCTCTCTGTACTTTATGATTATGTTGACCATGGATATTGTCCCAATTACTTCATACCAGAGTACAATATGATGAAGCGAAAAGTAAATCACACAAATCGTCAACCGTTACTAGACATTATCAGATCACTACATGACATTGGCATTGTAAGAACAATACATCTTTGTGGTGAATCAAAATGCTTTGATAAACGAATTTCATTTCCAATTCAAGAACAAAAATTAGACTTTCAGTTCCTCAATTCGGCACATTTCAATTTAAGTATACGTGCCCTACATAACCTCATATCAACACATGAACTAAATGGAGTCTTGTTTAAGCTATTCCATTTACCACAACGTTATTCCACATGGGAAATTGCTAACATTATGTTTCATCATAGCATTACATTATGTTGCCAGAAATTGATCCATCGCCTGTGGAGTGAACATAGAATTAATAAACGTAATCACCGTCTTCACAAAATCATTGAAACCCTCCTCAGAATAGGATACAGGTCAGATTTGACAACAGGGAAACTGACAGCGGCTTCATACTTGTATCTGATCGGTAACACAGAGTCTGCTTTATCATACATACGCCGACTGTTATCAGAGTATCCACCGTACGCTATAGATGGTACACGTCATGGAAATACGCGGGCAGCATACATAGAAGTTATGTGTGGTAGAGGATACACCATGGACTACAAGGTACGACATGCTCATGCACGAGAATATCGCCTAATCAAAGACTTTCTGTATGCATTCCCTCCGTCATTACGGAATTTGATATCTAGATTTCCCTTTGTTGTCACTTTCCCTATAGAACCTATATACTACACTTACGTCCTCGAAAGCCTCTGTTACATTCGACTACAAAACTATGCATTGTTGAACAAATCTACAAGGTGTTTGTTTAATCGATTAGGGGATTTGAATTATGAACAGGTCTGTTTTTACAGAGCGTGCATCGGAATAATCAAATATGAACAGTACGAAGACCAGTCAGCATGTAGATGGTTTGGATCAGCTTACGTCACGGCGAAAAATTTACATCCATCTTTTTGTAAAGATCTTACTACGTCAATCATGACATATATAGCCTGTTTACTAAATCGCAGATTCATAACATAGAGACGAATTTAAGGAGAAAATTCATAGATAAAAATTTCAGATTGAATTAAATATAAAGAATGAATAAGATATTATTCTCAATAGTTTAATATCAAGGAAAGGACGGGATCTCCAACAATGATCTCAACAGCAACAACAGCACTCACAATATAGCACCAAATGGAGCATCGACAGACCTCTAGCAAGCTAGAGATGGGACCAGGTGCCCGGGAGGAGTAAGCATCCCCTGTTGGCTAGCCGCACTCACAGAATCAAATGTATCATCATACATGTGGTAAGTATTTCGAAATGAAGACGAGTTGCGTATCGTTTGAAGGAATGAAAAAAAAACCTTCGAAATGTTTGCTTCATTCCAAAAACACATCATTATGTCTTAATTGTTTTTATTTTCGTGCATGAACATCGACGGCGGGTGCGGCTAGCCAACAGGGGATGCTTACTCCTCCTGGGCACCTGATCCCGCCTCTAGCTTGCTTGGGGTCCGTCGATGCTCAATTTGGTGCTATATTGTAAGTAGTGTTGAGATTATCGTCAGGATCTACTTTAACTAATTTGTCTCACACTTATGCCCTTTGCTTTGTGGAGCTCGTAAAAAAAGTTCCCCGCTTATGCCCTTTGCTTTGTGGAGCTCGTAAAAAAGTTCCCCGCGAGGGGTTTGAGAGTAAGTGTTTTAAATATTTTCCCTGACATTGTCGCCATAGTACATTCTTTATAGATATAACATCAGACAGTGCAATGCATGTATTTTATATATTGGTCTTATTTTCTTGCATGAACATCGACTGCGATTGCGGCTAGCCAACAGGGGATGCTTACTCCTATCGGGCACCTGGTTCCACCTCTAGCTTGCTAGAGGTCCGTCGATGCTCAATTTGGTGCTATATTGTGAGTGCTTTTGAGTTTATCGTCAGGATCTTTTTAACTCACTTGTGTCACACTTATGCCCTTTGCCGTGTAGAGCTTGTAAAAAAGTTACCCGTGAGGGGTTTGACAGTAAGTGTTTTGAATATTTTCCCTGACATTGTCGCCATAGCTCTTTCTACATAAATATAACCTCAGACAGTGCAATGCATGTATTTCATATATTGTTTTTATTTTCGTGCATGAACATCGACGGCGGGTGCGGCTAGACAATAGGGGATGCTTACTCCTCCCGGGTTCCTGGTCCCACTTCTAGCTTGCTAGGGGTCCGTCGATGCTCACTATGGTGCTCTATTGTGAGTGCTGTTGAGATTATCGTCAGGATCTTCTTTAACTCATTAGGATGGGAGAAAGGAGGGGATCTCCAACAAGACTCGGTTGCAGCACCAACAACAACACACCAAACAACCCAAGTGAAAAGGGAGAGAAGACACACACAGCAAGAGACAAGGAACACCAAATGAGACATCAAACATCGAACATAAAAGCCAACTCATAAACCAACGAGACCCATGGGCAGTCGGTGCCGACTTAGGACGCTCATCAGCCATATCAATAATGTCGAAGGGTTATTAGTAACAGATGGTGTGGTTATCCTGTATTACGTGCGCACAACCCTCCCACTATTCCGGTTACCCAAAGGTCTCGAAGAACGCACAATTGTTGTGTAAAATAATCTCCTCACTGTAAGATGACCATACAAACAAGACAGCACAACGGCCAAAGGTCACAGATGAATTGGTAAATATATATAAATAGGGTAGGGCGTACGAAATGCAGTGCGTGCTCTGCCGGCTGTAGCGAGCTCATGTATGTTATCACCCAAGGAGTCTGACATTCAGAGAGGACAGTTGGTCGAGGCCCTGTCTTCTCTAAAGAGGTTTGGACAAGACCCGCCATGGAGTCCCGTCGTCAGAGTCAGTCAGAGTATAAGTCACAAAAGTGGTAAGGAGGTGACACAAAAAGTAATGAGCAACACGCAAAGAAGAAAAGTAAAAGGCGAAGGGCAAAACGCAAAAACAAAGAGCAAAACGTATGTCGGTTTAGGGTTTCCATACCTTATAAATTACTCTTTATCTTTATTTTGCAACTGGTGGTTAGAAAACATACTTGTGTGCCTGGGGAGGGTCAGTGTCTCCTCATTGCATGCAACACCCGTTGCAACAGCTCCATGAAAACTTTCACATTTGATGATTGCTTCGATGTACATATTGATAACTTTTTTGTACATATCAGGTAAATCATATCAGGAATCATATTTTGCAACTGGGCATTTAATGTTCACAAGATAAAATGTATGCTACTGGGTATTTGTTTTTTTGGATATGGATTAAAATGTCTGTTGTGCGAACTTCTTTACGGTTATATTTCTGAGTTACATGTACTGGTATGATCTTGTCTTTTATCAAGTGCAAAAACAACAATTCATTACCAGTATTCACTTTTTCTAAAATTAGGTTTTATGCCTGTTCTGCAATGGTAAAGGGTATTTAGAAAACTTTTTTCAACTCGTTTGTTATTAAGGAACAACTGTTGCAAACAGTGTTTAGGTAACATACATTGTATTTTGCAATTGGTATTTAAGAAACATTTTGCAAAGGATGTGATCTCCATCAACACTTGGTTGTAATACTCCCAAAACACCTATTGCAAAAACACAGAACAGACACGCACAGAAAGAAACGCAAAAGGTACAAGGAACACTATTTCTCCCACTTGAGACTGAGAACTCTCAAATTTCCCTGGGGTGAGATAAATCGATCTCACCCTCTGACGTCATCGATCTCACCCTCTGACGTCATCGCTACCAAAGCTACGTTATGAGAGTAAGGCAAACTGGTGATTTTAACAGACACTCTAGATAGTCGATAACGTGGGAGAAAAACAATCAAACACCACCATGAGAGAGGGATGGCGATTTCTCAACCCTCGTGTAAAAAATTTTGCTTGTCCATGACTCAGCGAGCCTCGTCATGGACTTGCAAAATTTGTACACTCGGGTTGAGAAATCGCCATCCCTCCCTCATGGTGGTGTAAGATTATTTTAATCACATAGAAACATCAAACATAAATGACTAAACGTAAACCAACGAGACCAATGGGCAATCAGTGCCGACTTGGGACGGCCATCTGCAATGTCAGTAGCACCAATGTGGTTATCTGGATTATGTACACACAACCCTCCCACTCTTCTGATTGCCCAGAGGTCTCAAAGATCTAGTGTTTACTTTAGAACTAGAGTGTTTACTAGGAAAATACAGTTTTATGATAAATGACACAGGGGTGACATCTGAGTACGAAAAAACTACTTAAACAAAGCAAAGGCTATTTTTAAAATCATCAGTTTTATTAAGAATCACATTTGAATCATAACAACATTATAATATGTAGTAACATATTCACAGAGAATAAGGTAAATCCTCAAAATAAGGAAAAAGAGGAAAATACAAAATCATTTATGTTGCCATGGGAACAAAGTAAACATTACAAACTCAATCCTTTTTAATCTACCCAAATTCAATGCAATCCATTTCTGTTCACATTAATTTTACAGAAATCTTTTTAAACCTTCATATAATCTTTTCTTCTTTTTAGAACAAAGTAAAATGTAGGGGGTTTTTGAGGGAATATGATTAAATCATTAAATAATGCAGTTTTTTGGTCCTCCAAAAAAGAATTTATTTCATGTAATTCATGAATTGCTTGTCCAAAATTTTTTTTGAATGTTGAATAAATACAATATAATTAAATGAAACATGGGAAAGATACATGTACTGTAATTCTTTTATAAATTCTAAATGAAAACCATATAGAACATCGTTCATTTTTCATTTCACTTTTTTCAATCATGTAAAAAATTAACAATCAAACATTACAAAATATGTTTGAAAATTCCCTCCTTGGTGGATACTTCATATCTAACAAGCATAAAACAAAAATAAATTCATGGAATTTTTCTACTTTATACGCAATTTAGCATTGCATAATCAAACACAGAATTTTTCTACTTTACACGCAATTTAGCATTGCATTATCAAACACAGAATTTTTCTACTTTACACGCAATTTAGCATTGCATTATCAAACACAGAATTTTTCTTATTTATACGCAATGTAGCATTGCATTATCAAACAACATAAAAAGAAAAACAAATGGCTTGTAATCGAGAGAGACAATTCCACAGAAAACTGATTTCAAAAGTATCCTATTGAAATAACAAAGATAAGTGTTATTACATAGATTTTGCTATATTTTGGGGTCTGTATTACTTATTCTGATTAAATGATTTTAATAATAAAGAAAATAAGTGACAAATTTGTTATATTTCCATCTATATTATTTTGTCAATGAGATTCACTAGTTCTAAAGTGTTTTCTGATAAATTTATTTTGTCCCCTTTACTGACGAACCCTTATTCACAAACGCTTATTGAGTCTTTGTGGAATACAGAGTTTTTTCCCCTTACAGACGGTATCTGACGTAAAACCAATGTGACATCATGAAAACGGTACGGTAACATTGATTTTATACCGTCATTTCCCAGATTTTTAGGACTGTTTACATAGAATTTGACGACATCATAATAAGTCTACGTCAGATATCGTCTCAAATGGGAAGTAACTCTGGTTTTCGAAAATACCGAAATTCAATATAATTTTTATCTCTTAGAATGCCTTCCTAATACTAATAGATGCAGATCACATTTCCCATAGATATGCTGTCAATTATAATCTTTGAAATAATGCTGTTAATTTCTCCAGACCAATACCAACTGAGTGAAGCATAAGGTAAATCCTCAAAATAAGGAAAAAGAAGAAAATAATACAAAATCATTTATGTTGCCATGGGAACAAAGTAAACATTACAAACTCAATCCTTTTTTTTCTGCCCAAAAATCAATGCAATCCATTTCTCTTTCATTGTGAATTTGATTCGAATGAAATGGCAGAAGATTCTATTGCACAATTTGATCTCAAATGATGATTTTGTAAGATTTTGTATAGCTAAAACTACATGTAACCTACTGCTTGATTGACCCTGAATATTCGACCTTGACAATGACCTTGACCCTGACCTTCAATAGGCATGGGGTCTCATCATGCTTAACTATATCCAAGGGTCACATTTTCAAGTTACAATTACATTACTATGTGAAAATGTGATTACTAAATAGACAGACAGATGCAGAAAATCTCTCTTACATTGCACTCAACATTATCAAATAAATGTGTTCTAATTACATAAGGACCTGTCTACCTATTTCTCGCCATAAGTGTAAAAATATTTTGTTCACGTACGTGTAATTTTGGGGACTAAAGCGTAATATATACCACTCGTGCAATTTTGAGAAAAAAAAATATTGTCTTTTATCCGCTTCGACAATTGCTAAAAATTTAAAGAATTTATGAGCTTGTCTATACCATGTGGAAGACATTTGTTCAAACAAAGGCTCAAAAATAAAAAAAGTCATTACTTTTAGGCGTTAAATGGATTCGCAAAAACTTAAGGCGTAATCAAAGGTCGTAAATCCCAAATATTGCGCCAAAATCGTAGGCAGGTATGTACACAGCTTTTTTTTTTCTCTCATTACTTACAGTATGTAATTTTAAATACCAAGACAGTCAAATGCACAAACAGACATATACTGGACAATGCTACACAGTCTACTTGAAAACTGTTTTCAGACCCTCAAATGCAATCAGACAACTGAATGAAATGTACACAGCCAATTGTGCCTCACATGAAATTCATATAAAATGAGCATCATGTTAATTTTACACCAGATTTATGTGAAATATATGTCACATAAATTTCACATAATTTATTTCACATGAATTTCACACGATTTTTTCTTTGTGACCTCCATGCAAAATTGAATTCATGTTTGAAACTTCACATAAATTTCATGTAAAAAATTTCGTGTAAATTTCATGTTTGTGCTCGTTTCACATAAATTTCATGTGAACTTTTATGTAAGTTCATTTAAATTTCACATGAAATTCATATAAGGCACAATAGCAGGCTGTGTATACTAATCCTAAATAGGTAATTGTGTTCGCCAACTGAAATTGTTCAAAATTCTACGTCTTCTTTATACCAATAATGATGTCAATCTGTGACATTCTATACATTGTAATGTTAGTCGTTATCAGTTGAAGTAACAAAAATAACACTTAGGCGACAGAAATTTAATTCTTAGATTTACGGATCCGCCGACCCTAATTTTACCATTATTGGAAAAATATAAAATGAACAAATAGTACATTGTTAACTTTTCTTCCGCTCATCCGAATTACTGGTTATTATTTAACATTCTCACGCAATCTTTATCGTGCAAGAGTTTTAGAGAATGCGGCTTTTGAAACAAGCTGAATTAAGATCATGTTGTGGCACAAAACATGAAATGTTAAAATTTACTGATTTTTATTCTATTTTCATTCCCTCCTCCTACCCTATTTTGAAAAAATAAAATCTGTAGAATTAAAAATTAAAGTTCTGTTGCCTTATCTACAAGCTACAAAATAAACACATAAAATATCCCACATTGAAATTGCACTTTTCTTTGATTTCATAAATGCAATTGATTGACATTGATTTAATAACACCAGAAAATGAAAAGTGAAAAAAATATATGAAAATGTGAAGGTTTCCATGACAACAATTTCAACCTCATTTCTTCTCTTAAATAATATCCCAAATCTATCAATAAACATGATAAACAAAGACGATTAAATGATCCTACATTACAAAACAAAACAGTAAGGCGAGAAAGAGGGAAAAATAATTTAACACCTTCATCATACATAATATTATACATATATTGTACGCATTTAATAAATTTATATACATGTATTATCAAGAGTTTGCATTTCTACTTTTCATGTACATTCAAGACAAATTTTCCTAGCTGAACAACTTAACACCCCCTAAAAATATAAAATTCCAATCCTAAATTGTTTAAGTCCTCCTTTTTTTAAATAATTGGTAGGCTGAAGGTAAAGCTTTCATTGCATCTTTATAAAGGAAACATAGGGTAATCAAAGATTACATAGCTCGCCTATACAGGTTTTTGTCAGAAACCAGGTTAAAGTTTTGGAAAAGTAGGTCAAAGTCAAAGGTCAAGGTCACTAGGTCAAATGTCATGGTCTCAAATGAAAGGTCTCATCACAAGGTATCTACATGTGAAATATCAAAGCCCTAACCCTTATAGTTCAAGAAAGTCTACGGACGACAACAACGATGCCAAGGGTATGGCATTAGCTCTCCGGACTTTTTCGTCCTGGCGAGCTAAAAATGCTTTTTAATTGTGACAACTTCTAATACTTTGATATCCTGTAAAAAATATGAATATAATCATAAATTATCCAGAATTATGTTATGATATGATATATTTAAATGCAAGAATGAATATCATACATCCATTTACAAAGTACACATAATTATAAATATACATAGCAAAATGGTTCAGGAAAAAGTTGTGTGTTTATTGTTTTAATTATCTGTAAAATAAATTTTCACAAAATTTTGCTTCATTTCCACTATTTGGCCTCTTTGACGTACAAAGTTACCTCCTATTTCTGAAGGATTCTGCCGTAAATTAATCATGAAGTCATTCGATTATACAGATACAAAAATGTAAAATTCAAAGAAAACAATTTGTTCAAATATGACATTACTAAAGGAAATTTCAGGATTTTCATTACATTACATAACATTATTTCATTACCTTTATTACATTACATAAAGTAGGAATTTTATTACATTATGCTACATTAATGATAGATACTGCATGTCCCAAATGAAAATTTATTCTATATATTGAAGTGTCACAATATTTAAGGATCCCGCACCCTAATAGAGTACTTCCGGTTAAAATTTATGCACATTTTCATAATTTCCCGACAAATGGCAATGATTTCATAATCGGGAGTCTTCGGGGTGACAGAGTAGATCGTTGTATGAGATGTGTAATCCATAATTTTAGCTAGAATAGTATGTATAGCATTCTATTTGAAGAGAATGAAAGTTATTATCTCGGGTATTTATTATTGAAAATGCATTAGGGATTGAATACCTTAAAATTACACAATAAACACACAACTTATGTCTTTGATGCCCATTAGAAATCTTCTGTCTCTTCATTCTACACAGTTATTTCCCTTTCCAGTTCAGTTATCTAGACTGACATTGAAATAATCAAATTCTGTGAATACCCTTTTACAACTCAAAAACATTGATAAGAAGAAGAATAAAGTGTTATACAGAACATTTCTTTTATTTTTTTAGATTTTTTAAGAGATTTATTATCATTTTTATTATTTGAATTCTAGGAATATTAATAAGTGGATGCAAAATATTGCTGCCTCAAATTTCCGCTGATCTTGTATTTACTCATAAAAAGCAATAAATCGGCCTTAAAATTCTGAATCATTGATTCAAATAAGTTTTATTGAAAACCCTAATAGTAACGACACTGCCAGAAAAGGGAAATAACTGTGTATAATGAAAAAGACTCGATATTAATATCACAATTTCCTGATAACAGAAAGGTCCTATGGCACCTTGTAAAGGGAATTATTTATCTTAATAATGGGGGGGGGAGGGGGGTAACTCATATTTGTTCTTTTCATTTTTCGTTTTGACAAATTGTGACTTATTCAAACGGAGGATAAATAGTAAATTCTTCTTTGATGGGTTTTGTTTGTTTTGTTTTGATTTCTTTATTAAAGCTCATTGTAAATAAACTTACCAAAATGATAAATATAGCATTTTTGATAAAGCTAAAGAAATAAAGCAAAAGATCTCTCAGCTCTTCTCCCATAGATATATTCATTTAAGCCAAGTAAGGATTTATATAAAATAAGTATTAAAGCATCTTTCAAACAAGCTTGAACTATCAAATGTTAACATCTATTCATGTTTCAAAGAAACTTGAAAACTTCACTTTTGTAAAATATTTGATCATAGAAATTAATTTGGAAGAAACCAAAAATGAAAAAAAAATTAAAAGAATAATTTTTTTATATATATAATAATTGATAATAATAAACAAAGACAAAGTACTTGCTTCTACAAAATAATCATAATTGATTAATTGATCTTATATCCTGTCATTGTGCCATTATACATTTCATTTCAATTTTTCAAATCAACGATATTTCTCTTATTAATCATGATAAGAAATTAATCATAGATATGAAGCAAAAGTAAATATAGCTACTACATTATGTTATTCATGATTGAAACCTCAACTTGTAGAACTTAAACTTCATCTTATTTTCATGGAAAAGAAAATTAAAGAAATGAAATACAATACATAATTACATGTAGCACTCAGCCTGTTATGGAAAAAAAACAAGAAAAATAGAAACGGCTGACAGTTTCTGTTTATAACATGAGATCCTCTAGCCATCTGACCAATCAAACCCGTCTTAAATGACTGTGCTTGTTATAAAATCCCGATATATTTTTACATCTATTTCAATGACAAACTGGGTTATAAAGCATAATGATGTAATTCAAACAATACATATACATGTAGGTATGTAAATTTGATTTCACGTACAAACATGACTAATTCAACATACGACTGAATCAAACTTAGTATTCTCACTTGTCGATTAAACAACTCTTTTTTGTTACACAGTATAGTTTTCCAACTCAAAATAAATATCATTTGCTTTTCTTATAGAAATGTAACTTTTTGAAAATCAAATCTACCTCATGTATTTAACAAATATAATTTATCATTATGGCATTTTGAAAACTAAACTCTACTCTATGTATTTAAGATAGAAAAAAACTGAATTCAAACTGAAAATTTTAGTTTTCCAGTAAATAATAAATAATATGCATAAGATGGTCACCATGGTAACAGTAAACAAAGAATAAAGAAAGAAAAGGCGCATCTTGAGCTGATCAAACTGAAGCTTGTATAATTTATGCGACCATATGTCATGCACTTTGCCGATTGTAAAATCACATAAGAGAGGTTTGAGTGCACTAGACCCTGCGTTACATTGTCGGCTGAGTTTAACAATATCACATTTCACTGTACCTAGGCTATCGGTCACTATCTATCACATCCTTGGCATAATGCAGTCTGCGTTTTTATATAGTTACGACACGGACATAATCGTTTTAAATAATCACGTTTTCCGACGCAGCTGAATAAAATTTCTTCTTTCTGAAAATAGCAGTCTTTATTTTTGTCGTCTATGGCAGGGTAGAATATATCACCCACATATTCCTCCTGTGCACACGTCTTGCCAAATTTGGAAAATTTCTCTGCAGAATTCAGCTCAAGGAAATGGCCCGGCTCACATATCAAATCTGAATTTAAATAGAAAATTTGGTGAGAAAAATATACATACTAAAATTTTATTTCTAGAATTTAAAGGAATAAAAAATCTTATAAGACGTAACAGGTGATTTCTTTCAGATGATTCAGAAGAGCTTTTGCAATTTTCTTTTTTTCCATATTTTTTTTTCAAAAAAGGGATGTCAAAAATTTTTAATTTGTTAAACATCAAACTTTCTGTTGCAAAAATTCAAGTAGTTTACTAAACAAATGCAAGAAGTGTTTTTTTTTCAAGACAAAGAGTTATCTTTCTTGGATCTTTTCCGTCAATCAACGTTTTTTTAAGAAAATTCAATAAGTTATCGAATGTATGAAAACTTCAAATACATGAAGAGTTAACTTTTTATTTTCATTAAATGCATAAAATTTTATGTGATGCACAAGGACTAATTTAAAAAAAAACAAAATACACCTGAAGTAATATCTATCTATAGAAAAACAGAATTTTTTTCCATCTTACTTCCAACACAAATTAAGTGACAAACCCTACTCTCTATAACAATTCAGACGAAGATTAGGTAAAGAGTTATCTCCTCTCAAAACAAATACAGAGTTATCTTACTTTGTTTCCAGCAGGCTTCCTTACAATCCAGTCCTTGTTCTGCCAAGAAGTATGTAACCGCTGACGATGGCGGCCATTTTGATTTACGTTTTTGGAACTGGCAGTAGTTTTGGTGTTCTATGTACGCGTTCATTCGCTGTAGCATTCCTTCCTCCGTGTACTCATATGGCATGTAACTTTCAAACTACAAAATAAGAGACTCATTCAAATATGATACTGTAAATTGGATTTTTATTGGTCAGGTACAAATTTTTGTCATTTTCGTCAGTGCCTCCCTTGACGAAATTACGTACCGACGAATATAGATACTCTTGACAAAATATAGTGTAGAATGGAAAAATTGAATCTTAGGAGTTATTACGACAGGCAAATGATAAATCATTGAAAACTGAATACGCACACAAAGTCGCATATAATGTACTTCTAATTACCAAATGATATGTTTCACAACAAGCTAGGTGGTATGCATTGTTAAACAAACAATGAAAACATATGCATACAGCCTATCTAAATGTTTAGTTGGCATTTGAACAGAGAATTTTACATTTTAGGGATCCTTGGATTTTAGGAATTTACGTACTGACGAAATTGTCATTTTGATCGAATTGATGAAAATTGGTACTGACGAAAATAAAGCAATTTAAAGTGGAGGGTTATTGAGCTGGTGCCACACAAATTGGATTTCTATTCATTTGTTATCAAAATTGGCATTTTCTGTTTCAATCTCAGCATTACTTGCTGATGTCAGCTTTCTGTTATAGAATTTTTCCACACAAAAAAAAAAAGAATTTCGAACCCCTAATTTCTATCCAAATTTGCATCAAAATCACAGTTAAGTAAATCTTATTGATAATATTGAGTCTTTGCGGAACACAGAGTTATCTCCCATTTGAGACAGTATCTGATGTAAAACCATTATAACATCATGAAAATGACATGGTATGACAATTTTGTACCGTCATTTCCCAGAGTTTAGGGAATGCTTCCATAGAATTCGATAACGTCATAATTAGTCTACGTCAGATACTGTCCCAAATGGGAAGTAACTCTAGTCTTCAAAATTACCGAAGAAGTTGTAACGAAAGTACATTACAGAGTTATCTACCTCTATGTTTGAGAATGACCTATAATCAAGATTTGCCTCAAGAGGAGTTTGGACAGAGTTACCTACCTTAGATGACTGGTTGAGCACCTTATTTAGTACGGCTTCTACTTCCCCCATGTTGTTGATGTCCACCGTATAAGAGTATGGAGGCCCTATAAATTGCTCTATGTATGGATGTTGACTAGTTAGCTAGAAAAAATTATTTAATAAATTCATGAAATTGAATTAAATAATTTATGCATAATGATAATAAAAAGTCTACATGAAAGCAAAGGTCAATTTTCTACCATTCTCTATGAGAAGTGGTGGACTTTTTTTTTTCAAACTTTAAGTTCTTTTTTTTTTGAGGGTGGGGGGGGGGACTAATATGAATGTTTTAATTTTTATCAATTGATTCACTTTAATCTAATATACAGGCCTTCCTTTTTCTAAAGCGGAACATGTCATTTTTATCTGTTTGTTTGTTTGTTTGTTTGTAAACCTCAAGTCAATTCTGAATCTATTCATTTCTACACAGTCTCCATACCTCTCTACTTGTGGGTTTTCCCTTGAAGAAAGCCGTATTTTTGCTGCTATGCGGAGGATGAAATTTAACGTTTAAGAAAACTGCTCCGTTGGCGATAGCTTCTAAAGGAGCCGGTCCCTCGTACGGAAAGCCTAAACCAACAAACACCTGCGGGGAAATTAAAAAACATACATATTTAAGCTGCATATGGAACAAAGTAATGATCCAAATACATGAATGTTGCCTTTGCGTTGCATGCAACGTCAAAATGGAGACAACTTAAGGCATACATTAAAGACGCAAAACTCTCAACTCTCTACGCTGGTAAGTGATGAATCAAATATGTTTATAATACACATGTACTGAAATTTGACAGTGATCTTCAAGCCTTTGATAAACTAACAAACTCAAATGAAAAATTCAAGATGTTTATTCCAAAATAATTTTTTCATATTTTCATTTTCCGTACTTAACTCCGATTCTGAATGACTTGACACCAAAGATAAATGAACTGTCATCAACTTATGTAACAGATTGTAACGTATTGTATTTACTTATTGATTACTATACTACTTGCCGAAATTTATAATGGCTGACAAAATGACGAAAAGTGTCCGAGAAATTAGGCAATTTTTAAGCACTTTTTCATTGTTTCATCTAAATAGAATTACATGTACATCTTATAACAGTGACGTTATAATGAAAAACAGCGCCAAACAATACTGACTCAGACATTTTAAGCTTTTAAACAAGATCAGAAAATAGTATTTTCAACAAAGTCAATTATCAAAGGTCAAAACGATCAACATGCCATGGAGAAAAACAGAATTTATCTTCAAAACACTTTTTTTCACTTGTAGGTGCTTCAGTTATCAAGTTTTACGTTAATATATTCACCATATAAATAAATTGAAACAAGAAACTCCAGAGTTATCTACCTTAGCTTGGCGTAGTAATACGTGGAAATCCTCCGCAGTAAGTAGTCCGTGATTCACCACATAGTTAGGTATGGGATGGACCGGCTTCGGAGTCGTTCCTTTTTTCGGATTGGGTTTTGTACTGTTGTCTATATAGGTCGTACCGTGCACTTCTAATTTTTTGTGTATTTCCTCTATGTATTTTTCTTTGCCCTAAAGTAAATCACTTGTATTGATTATGGATGTATATGTATGTTAAGGGATAAAATTGATTCAATTTTTTTATTTGACATCTAAGGTTTAGAATTTTGCTTGATAATTCAACATACTTGTCAACTTTGAAATCTTAAAAAGAGAGAGATCTCCCTCCTTGACACTTGAAAAAGGGAGAGATTGCACATGAACCCATTTTGCTACATTTTTAATGAATCGCGACATTTGCGCAAAACCAATTTTCAAATTATTTCAATGTGATGTCGACATTTCAATGAAAAAATTTTTTTAAACTATGAAACATGTATCAATAGTTTATTGCATTCTATACATCTTTTCTTACATTTTGTCATGCGATTTCTCATGAAATGCTCTGAATGTAGCTAATTAGAGTGATTTTCTTTGGTAAATATGCCAAAGGAGGGAGAAAGAGGGAGATTGGGCCAAAAAGAGGGAGATTGGGCAAAAATGAGGGAGATTTTGGTCTCCCTCAAGAAAGAAATGCCAACGAGGGAGATGAGGTCAAAAAGAGGGATCCTCCCTCCAAAAGAGGGAGAGTTGACAGGAATGAATTAAATAAATCAGGAAATTTTGAATCCTATTTATTTCAAGAAAAGATTAAGTAGCATATTGATAGTATACTGGATTTACATGTACATACCTGCCACATATATTCGTTTTTGCCGTACACCACAGCGATATTTTTCCTTTCTATATTTTTGCTTTTGCTCGTGTTCAGATGTCTCTCTACTACAAAACCCATGAAGGAATTGTCTGGACTGTGAGCTGTTAATAACAAAACATAGATCAGCCGACTAAGGCCAAAAAAAAAAAATTGGTTCTCAGGCCCCGCCGCATGTGTTTTTTACCCCCCGCATTCGATTTTTTTCAACCACAAAATGTAAACAAAAAAAATTGAAGCAGTTTCACGTAAATCCGGATTTTCTTGTCCGTTTCAATTCTGAGCTTTATTATGTACATCTTCAAAGCGTTTGTGTATATTGATATGCATCTCAGTGACAGGTAAGCATTCATATAATATTGACAAAGAAATTGTATGACAGAAGGTGACAGAAAGGAGGGAAAAACAGACGATGTCCTCTCTTTTGTTGTGTCAGATATCTGTTTTGGCAACAATCATCCTCCCATGGAATATAGTGGGGGGTTACAGTACAGGGGCCTCTGTTGGCGATCTTTACACTTTGCAGTTTGTCTTGTGACGAATGTTAGATTGAAAAAAAAAAAACCTGCCTGCCTCATCTGATTTGAAAAAAAGTGGCCTGAGAACCAATTTTTTTTTTTTTTGCTTGGCCTAACATGACTTTTATGTTGTTATACGTCTTCAAATTCAATAGCATCATAATTTAAGAACCGATAAATTTTCAGCATAGACCAGACATGCACGTTTCCGGTACTTAACACTCATCAGTGATCCTCAATCTAAACAATGTAATATTACCAAAGAGTGTGAAAATTATTATGTCCCAAGATTTACTGAAAGACGTAGCAGGATGGGTGTATGTAAGGCAACAGAAATTTTATTCTTAATTTTACGGATCCCCAAACCTAATTTTACATCAATTGAGTGATCTTTAGCTTGGTAGGCGTGATAAACCCGGCGTCCACTGACCACTGATATTCCTAGAGACACAAGCGGTTTGCGACATCAAAGACATACCGACAGGTATACTTGATAATGCTTAATTAGATATACCATAATTTTACCTATTTGAAACTGCCAATCAAAAATTTAGAGGGTTATAAAGGATAAATAGGACCAATCAGATTGCAATTAGAGATGTTCACAGCGGTCGTAGAGGAAATGACAGGAAATTTACCTGTCTTCTTTAATAGTCCCCATCTGGCCTTTAATGCTGACGATTTAATGTTCTTGGCAGATATAAATGTAGTTTTTCTCTTTTTTTACTTACGGAACATTGTGTAGAACTGTTGTGGCAGTAGATCGTTACCGCCCCATGACGTCAGTATTTTATGAGCTCTCGCGTAGGGACGGTGATTATAAGCCGGTTCCGTACCAAACGAGTCTACGATCCTCAGCAAGCAGCTAAAAATTGAAAATTATCGTAGATATTTCATTGAAAAATGTATGACCAGTATTTAAGTGGAATTTTATCTATACAGATAATCTGCAAGTTACTACTGAATCAGATCTTCATCCATGAAGACTATACAAAGTGTACATTCTGAATTGTTACCTTATGAACCCTAAAACTTAGTGATTGAATAATTCAATGAATACGATAAACATCAAAGAAGTACCTAACAATTATTCAGTCTTTAAGTCGAGAAGGCAAGGCAAAATCGTGAGAATTCCCATCGAAACGGTTGCGAACCCCATTTTATTTTCATGATTATTTTTTTGACAAACAGTATGTATGAATTCATCATTGAATGAATGAATATGAATGAATGAAAATGAATGAATGAATATGAATGAATGAATGAATGAATGGATGAATGAATAAATGAATGAACAAATGATTGAATAAATTAATGTACGAATGAATGAATAATGCATCGAATGAATGAATGAATGAATAAATGAATGAATGATTAAATTAATGAATGGATAATGAATAAAATTTATGAAATTTTAAGAATGAATGAAAGAAAGAATGAAATTCTTAATACATTCATGTTAAAAAAAATTGAGTTCAACTTATCCAGGTATGTACGTGTAGTTTGATTTTTTCTCATTTCCGTCTACCATACTTAAAGCCAGTGTGTCTATTATAAGCTATGAGGCAACACTGAACTTTACAGTATTTGACCTATAAATAGATTTATTGTATATCCAATAGAATTAAAGTTAAGACATGACATCGCACACACCTGGATTTATATAGTAACGTGACGTACCTGAATTTCCCGTACCCTCCTTTGATAGGCATCTTAAACTGTCATAACCCATGATGTCTGTGTATACAGATAGTTATATAATAACGTGACGTACCTGAATTTCCCGTACCCTCCTTTAATAGGCATTTTAAACTGCCGTAACCCACGATGTCTGTGTATACAGATAGTTATATAATAAAGTGACGTACCTGAATTTCCCGTACCCTCCTTTAACGTGCTTTTTAAACTGCCGTAACCCCACAATGTCGGTGTATATAATCTGTACAGGAAGCTCTTTTCTGCTCTGACATGGTGAATTAGCAGCAGGGAGTTGTGATAAAATACTGAAATATAGCAAAGGAAACATTTATATTGCATGTACTGGGATCTGGAAATTTGAAATTCCATAAAATACATGTATATACACACTAAAGATATGTTGGGAGTCTCTAGCTAATACACAACTATATTTCTGATTCTGAACAATCTACGTAACTTAAAAGTTTCTTATACATTTGATACATGACATGCAGTATATACATCTAAATAATAATGTCTGCAATGTAAATCTCTAAGTGTGATAATGGCTAAGTCACAGACATCCGTGCTTATATCCCTTGGATCCACAGAAGAGTTGGGTTTTTTTTATGCCTTGGGCAACTTCAAATGGTGTTAATGCTTTAGAACTATTTAAACTTTTCTTCCGTATAAAATTCAAAAATAATTTACCTAATAGTACAGATGATTTACATTTCTATCCCAATATACATGGATTTTTTTCATTATTTTGATAGCTTTTTCAAGTAAGTTAACTCATTTTTGCTTAATAGTAAAATTTTTTATTTTTTTTTCAATAATTTTTTTTTTTAAATTCATTAAAAGTAAACATGGTATAAAAACTCAAAACCAACACTTTTTTTAATTTAACAGATTCAGAATTAAAAACTTCCCAATTGGCATAAGAGAAACACAACAAAACATCAATTTTTTAAAAACAAACTCGTTGAAACATGAATCTGAATCTTTTAAATTAGACCTTCTGGATGACCATGTTTCTGTAAAATGATACCTGAGAGGACAAGACACATGTTAGGAGATTTGCAAAAAAACAAAATCCATTTCCCTCAATTTCGAGTAAGAAATTGAACTCAAAATCATAAGAAATCAATCACTTTTTTAAAAATTTAGTAACCATATATAACTAATGTCTACATGGCAAGGGCATATAAAAACATCACGGATTGCATTTCTGAGGCTTGAAAATGTTTTTACAGTCTATGTATTATGTAAAATGACCAATACTAGAATTATAAAGGAATTTACCACAAGAAGCAATCGACCCTTCCAACTGCGGGAAAAATGCAACATTTCATGACGTCACAATGCGCTTTAACCTCAGACAGACAAGCTTGAACCTTGGTCAAATATCGAAATTGCATTGTGACGTCATGGAATTTCTAAAAATTTTCCTGCGTTCAGAAGGGTCAATTCAATAAATATTGATGTCATGGAATTTCTCATATTTTTCCCATGCTCAGAAGGGTCAATTCAATAAATTTTATTAACCACACTTCTTATATTTTTACTATAAATCCCGAAGATGCCAAGGTGAGAAAGGATTAACAGATATAAAGTAGTACCATGTTCCACACCACAGAGATATAATACAGATAGTGAATAGTATTACATGCACAGTGGCTAATCTCGCAACGCAGAACAATTGATTTTTCTATATTTTTGCGAAAAATATATAATTTATTACAAAAAGGGAAATGTGATGCAGTGTAATAACGCCCAAACTATGAGTTGCATCCAAGATAAGGTGGATATTAGCTTTTTATAACGCACAAACACGATCGGCGTTCTACTTTCACGTTCAACTACACAAATCACCTGAATATCTCCATCCGTTGCAGAAAAAAGTCCGGAAAACTGACCAAAACAGAATTTTCCAAGTCATCAAGGGGCATAACTCCACGAAAAATAGGTTAAGCATGACGAAAGTCAAACTTGCTCTGTAACTATCCAAGACCAAGCTGTGTATCAAATTTCATCTGAATATCTCCATCCGTTTCAGAAAAAAGTCCGGAAAACTGATATTCGGACAGATGGAGGGACAGACGGAGGGACAGACTGACGGACGGACGGACAGACAGACCGAGAGGAAACTAAGAGTTGCCAGTAGGCAACTAATTAGGTTGATCATGCACACAGATATAGGAAAACATGCAATTGATTGAATTTATAGACCACTTGCCAAAATTTAAAATGGATGACAAAATGGAAATTGTCTGGCTCGCTCGTAACTTCTTTTTCATCAATACGTCACAATGGAATGATAAATGCGTCTTTAACAGATATTTTGAGCTTGATTATAAAATCAGAAAATAAATATCAAAGGAATGCATGTGTCGCCTGCGAAACATAGCAACACTCAGGAATCACTTTTATAGGGAGTGACATCCAAGTGTGACAGACAGACGGACAGAAAGACGGATGGACGGACAACGGACAAAGTGATCCCTAAGTGTCGCTATGCTTTGCAGGCGACGCAAAAATGGTCTATCATTAATTAGCTATACATTGTATAGGAAACATGCAATAAATGAAAGTTTATTCAGTAAACATGCAATAGATAAAAATATAAACGAAGAAAGACTTCTTGATTATCAGACTTTTATATCTACATGTTGTATAGAGCATACAATCGGAGCATTTGCTCGTAATTTAAAGTTTAAGTTGAGCTGAAGAACGCAAGGAATGCATCGGACAAAATATTCTTCTCCAGTTTTTCTCGTACCCTGTGAGACAGCCTATGTGAGACACATAAGCTGTCTCAAAGGCTCCGATTGACCAATGATAAAAGAGAATCTTATTGTGATGTCACAGTAACGTCGTCAGAAAACTTGGCGTTAGATGGCATGAACTGTTGTTTGAATCACATTTTTCGTATGTTTCATGGAAGAAGAAATAGATTCTTTCACTTTCTATTGAGTGAGACATAAAAATTTACACTCATGACGGAAATTTTTCATCTTTTCCATCGTTCAGCTATGCTCCACTCGGGAAATGATGAAATTTCCGTCACGAGTGTGAATTTTTATGTCTCACTCAGTAGAAAGTGATAGAAGCTATTAATCCTGCCTATTTCGCCCTGCAGTTTCATTTACAGTTGATCAACATTTACAGAACAAGACAATTAACTTTTGTGAGGTTGATTCATTCAATAACTTTGTTAAATTTTCCATAAAAAAATTGAAAAAAGAGCAGGGACCAAAATTTGTGACACACATCCCTCCAATTTTTTTCTTTCTTATTAATTCATTCATCTACGACACCTGCAAAATTATAAAAAAATATAACGATAATCTGATTAATATACATACTTTCTATACATGGATAATTTGATACTATATGGGCTAAATGTAAGCCTACATTGATAGTATACATCAATGTACATGGTATAGTCCCCTTCACACTTATTTTGATTTAGCTATGACTTTGCTACTATTTCAAAACTCATTCTGACGAAAAAAAGTACGAAATTTGAATAAAACTTAAAACATAACTGTTACACTTATTGTGGGATCTCGACTCAAGCTGCAGATTTCCTCAGAGCAGTGTTTTTTCTCACCTTTGGAGGAAAGGGATCAGGGCCGAAATGTGGGGGGGGGGGGGGGGGAATATGTGTGAGAACTACTAAAAAGGGGAATTTTTGAATAAATCAAAATTCTTGCAAAATGTTCATTACAGGAACCATATTCTACTATTTGGATTCTGATTTTGTTGAATTTTACACACTATCTTTAAAATGACTTTTCCAAACTTTTAAGAAACTTTTTTAAAATATCTTTAAATTTATATGGAGGGAAATTTCTCTGAGAGGAGGGGGAAAAATATACACTCCAGAGAGGGGGGAATAGGGCCGAATATCGCTGAAATTTTTTGGAAAAATAAATGCTGCAGCGAGATAAGGATCAAAGCCTTTTTTTGTACATATCAACGACTTAATCAGCAAAAGTGTGAAGGGTACTTAAACAGTTAAAAGAGTGTGTTAACTAACTATACTCTAAATGAAATCATAAAGCTGTATGTAATAATATTAACTTTTATGGCTCTGATAGAAAATATATTAAAAATTAAGATTTTGTATAGTGCGGTTGAACCTTTGAGAAGCATTGGTAAAATGGCTGACGTGCCTGTAAATAAAGTATATGCAGTTTCCTGATCACAAGTTTTCGTAGAAAGCAAATTGCAAGTAAGCAAGTCTAATTAAGAAAAGTTTAATGTACCCCATTAGTAGGATAGGGAAACGAGAGTATTTCTTATTTTCAAAAAAAAGAGTTACTTCCTGTTTGGGACGGTATTTACATAGACTAATTGCAACGTCATCAAATTCTATGGAAACTATCCTAAAACTCTGGGAAAAGACGGTAGAAAATCGGCTTTATCATAATTACCATTTTCATGACGTCATAATGATTTTACGTCAGATACCGACTCAAATGGGACATAACTCTGTTTTCTGCAAAGACTGTATATTTGGCTCTGGGGACATACTGTGTGCAGTGAAATTTTCACTTCAGTTTAAATTACATCCTACTTGTCAGTGACAATCACCCAAAAGCAAATTATACATGATAAATAAGGACCGCTTTAAAAATGTTAAAACGTTTAAATTTATGTCTGTTAATTTAAAGATAGGGTCATTAATTCTCGTGCAGCTGTACAATGAAAACAAAACTCTGCACATACTAAACCTGATGTTCTATCAATATGATTTCAGTGAACTATTTTTGATATAAATTATTTAATTGAAGTCTTTTCGAGAAAAATAAATCTTTCAAGAATTATTTTCAGATCTCTAATTTCTATGACCAATAGATAGAATCAAATTAAGGCACAATTTTCCTTAGGTCTAGAAAAACTTTCTACATGTAATCAAGGGGCATAACTGTGATAGGTCAAATGTGTGCAATCTTATAATAGAAATTTATCAAAAGATTTATACATGACTGTATGTAATCCTTTTAAAACTTTTATAAAATGAAAAAAATAATAGCTACATATTTCAATGAACAGACATATCTACAGTAAAGGATATTAGGAAATTAATGAGAGAGAGAGAGAGAAAATAATAATAACAACATTTATAATACAAACAACATATAAACCAATCAGAGCTGAGAGCTTCTCACAACAACCAATCAAATCATTCTGAAACAAGACTGTAGCAAAAGAGCTGAAAATGCCATAGGCTTCATCATAAAACCTGCCTATTTTCAGTATTTTTTTTTAGTATACAATAAAGGTGGTTAGAGCAGATGACCTTAACCCGTCACGCTTAGACGGTGCTCCCATGGCGCTCTCGCGGAAGAATGGAAAAATGAAGAATGCCATGGGAACACAGTGGAATCACAGGAGCCATAGCAACGCCGTAACAGCCTTGCTAGTGACATTGCAATGAAATATTTGGAATCACATTTGACTCTGTAACACAGTGTTTATTCTGAGTATGCACACCGGAAATGCTGTCTATTTAGATTGCTGTAGAGTCGCCAAGTTAGCACATGAAGGTCGCTGGAGTAGCCAAATGACGTCCTCTACAACAAAGCAAGAGCGCAGAGAGATTGAGGTGAAAATGCATGGTTGAGACTACACTGCAACTCTACCCAGCTTCACTCTAACCATACATTGCTCTATGAGATAGCACTACATCCTTACTACACATTTACTGCAATCACAGCAACTCTACTGCATTTCTACTGCATTCGTCTCAGTTTGAAAGCAGCTCTAATGCGCTTCTACTGCACCCGTCTCAATTTGAAATTAAGTTACAGAGCAGTAAGAGCGCTGAGAGAAAGTGGCTGTAATGCAACACCTTAAAGGAAACTTTCAAGTTTTATCTTCTTTCCTGCAATCCAGCAGCACTCAAAGTATCAAGAACACCATTAGAATTCAAATTGGGGTCATATTTAAATCAAAATTAAGGTAAAGCGTAAGGTAATAAAAACTTAGCACAATGCCATGCAGAAATGCCTAAAACAGAATTTTTTGTATGATTTTTGTTGAAAGAAATTCCATTTATATCAGGTTTTTTTTTTGATAGATTTTGTACATAATTAATGTAGTTTCAAGAACATTTTGTATGAATTAACTTTAAACTTTCAGATTCACACTTACCAATGGACTTATTTCTACATACACATGGTCATGCAGTGACCAAACTGGTGAAATTGATGGAGGAAATAACGGACTAGGGACTCAACAAAAACCGAGAATAAACATCTGATCGACCAAACGAAGAAATGAACGTGTACATGTCATGATTCCTTGCATGTAAAGTCTTGAAAAAAAAAAAACAACTAAAAATAAACATCTGAACGACCAAACAAAGGAATGAATGTGTACATTTCATGAATCATTGCATGTAACAGTCCAGGAGAATACTAAAAACAGTAATATTACTTAAAACTGTAATATTACTGTTATAAATAATCCCTTATATTACTGAAAACAGTAATGTTGTCACACTATATTACATTTTTCTGTAATATAGACAAAGCAAAGTTTTAAAACTACAAGCACAGTTACTGTTTCTATCATACAATTCTTTGATTCAACAACAAATTAATTTTATATGAACAATTTTTTTCACTTAAAAGTGAAAATTATGTCCATTTGGAACCTATTTTTCCCTTTTTCTTCTTTCTGATATCATATTTTCCTCAAAAATCTTATGGAAAAAAATTTTCCTGACATTTTGAATAATTTTTCAGTGTACATTTGAATAAGATACAACACCTAATCACCCCCATTTCTCCCCGAATCCACTGGTATAAGAGCGAACTGACTATCTTAATAGTATTACTGCTTACAGTAATATAAAGAGATAAATTTCCAAGAAAGACAACTCCAATTTAAGTTATATTATTGTTTTTAGTAATATTACTGTTTTCAGTATTCTCTTGGACTGTGTAAGGTCTCGAGAAAAAACTAAAAATACACATCTGACAACCAAACCAGGGGATGAACGTGTATGTTTTATCAATCATAATTACATGAAAGAGTGTAGAGGAAGTATTCTCGCACATTGGATAGACTGATTTCTCTTTTCAGCGGTGCTGGAAAATTCGATCCGGTACCCCTGATCCGGCACTGTTAATTGTTCCTTTATGACGTCACAGACAAACTGACGTACGTTAATTCACGTGCACATACACGTACATTTAGCTTGATGTTCAGTAATTCTGATGCGTAAAACGAGGATTTTGAAGGTTTCAATGTGCGAGAAAAATAATCAAGCACCACATTTGAGTTCCAGATAGAAAAATATCAGTCTCGGTTGGGATGATGAACGTCCCAAACTCAGCTAACGCCTCGGTTTGGACTTGATCAATCCCACCCTCGACTGATATTTTTCTATCCGGAACTCAAAGTGGTGCTAGATTCTATTATGAACGTTGGAGGAGAAGTGAGAACAGTACACATACACATAGTAGTAACCACTATATATATACAACTACCTATGAAATGATGTGGTCCACAGGGTATTAGTTACACTAAACACAAAAACAAAACATCAACTATATGTACAAAACTTCATCTCAGGATATATATATGTATGTCTGTTACTTTATAACAATATAAGTCTTATTCCCTTAACACGGAATAATAAATTATGCATTTTAGGCGTACACTATCTGATATACATGTATGTTACTCTATCGCACTATAAGTTTTATTCTAACACAGAATAATAAATTATGCGTTTTAGGTGTACACTATCTGATATATGCGAAAAATAAGTATGTCGAAAATTTTGAAGGAAAGTAAATTCTATCATTTGAAAAAGTTTTGTGCAATTTCACATTAAAATGGATAAATGAAGTTACAATTTATTTAATTCAAGTTCAACAGCTATAAATTAGTACATGTAAAAGGGTCAATTGTAAATAATCCAGTGTTTTTTTCTCACTTTTGGGGGAACAGGGTCAGGGCCGATACCTGGGATAAGATGTGCCCATGAACTATTCAAAAGAGGAATTTTAAATAATTAAAATTCTTGCAAAAACTGCATTAGATAGCATCCATATTACAATATTGGAATGGCTTTAAATACAAACAGGTTCATAAAATGAACCATATTCTACTATTTTTTTTCAATGTTACACAATTTCTTTCAAACAATTTTTTGCTTAGAAAAATTCTCTTATATGGGGGAAATTTCTCTGACAGGAGGGAGAAAATATCGCCAAATTTTTTTGGAAAGAAAAACACTGTAATCTACAGTAAATTGTATATTATTTTATTAGAAGCTTAATTCACAAGAAACGTTAAAGTTTAACACAGAATTAATTGATTTAACAGTCATTTTGACTATGAGGAATAACAAGCTTTTTTTCTAGGTTAGAGTGGCTTCCTGCTCTAGATTCTGTTTCACATTTGTCTCACATAAATACCGTATAACCAGACATGTTCACGAGATTCTAATTTACGCTATATTCATGAGTGATTTGGAATCGCGAAAACATATTCCTCTGAAAAATTATGTTTGATAAGGTAAATCATAAATTTGTATATCATTGCTCATTGTACATGTGTCATTCTTTACTTTTTTTTATTAAAATCTCAAAATTTGATACTTGCAAAAATTTCTGGTTAATCAGTAAATACCCTTTAGTTAGGCCATACAAAAAAAATTTTCTGGTTCTCAGATAATTGATCTAAAAAATATGGGTAGGTAGGTAGGGTTTTTATTTTTTGTTTTTATTTTCCGAAAACTACTTAAGCACAATTTTTTATTCAGATATTATAGAGACTGTGATCTATAGTGACTATATTTGTAGTAAATGTTCACCATACTCAACTCTTCTCATTTTTACAGTGCCAAGAATGCTTCAGCCCAGTTCGATTCCAATGGCAAGATAATCCTTGGCACAACTGTGTTGCCTTTAAAATTCACCTTCAAGCTAACAATCACTCGTTCCCCCCCCCCCCCCACCCGGTCGCCATTTTGCATCTTGTGTACAATAACAAAGTACAGTATTTCCCTCCACAGAAGTCAGAGCACCTAAGCGTCTTGGTCGTGTAAAGTCTTAACAAAACCGACAAGCGCCCTTAAAACGTAAAGCGCTGTACTGAAACAGACATTTCTACTTTTTGTTTGTACAGAAATCCCTGTTCTATTAATAGAAAATTATATTTATCAGCATGAGAAATCTGGCGGGCGGCGGCTATTTTTTTCCCTTCCTACGATAAAAACGTCTCATCGGGAGGAATTTTGAGCGCGCGGCGGTGTCTGAGAACCAGGATTTTTTTTTTATATGGCCTTATTATTTGAAATTTGCAAATCAAGATTAACAAATTTTTACTCTGTCATTTCCATTCTTAATCATGTTAATATAGCTAAATACTTAATGATTTATATGACGTATCCTTATTGTAAAATTCAATCTAATTCCAAGATTTGGTCAGGGGCAAGGAGAGTGGAACAATTGGGCGTAGGTCAAAAATGGGAAGGGAACACAAATGAAGTACAAAAAGGGGCCAGTTTGGCTAAAAATCCTACAAAAAGGGATTTAAGAAAGAATAACCCTAACCCTAACCCTAACCCAGTAATTCAACAGTTGGTAAATTTAATTTCCAAATATTCTCCTGTCTTAAAGCTGCATGTATATGTACAGTTGTATATAATTCACAAATTAACGTTACCATGGAAACCTAAATGTACATGCACAAACAATATTGAAGCTCCAATAAAATTTGAAAAAAAAAATTGTCACTGATGATTGTCCTTCATTATTGGATACTAAGGAACGAAAAATGAAAATAAATATTTTTTAATATTAATATTTCAATCTTTTCATTTATATCTTACATTTTATTTGGGAGAGTATATGATTAAGATACAACACTTGTTTTAATATGTAGTACATTGTACCTTTTATCAAATTCTAATAGAAAAATTATTCTTGTAGAAATTTTGCAGAATTTCGTTCTCATAGCCAGCAGATTTATACTTAGAAATAGAATTCTGTCGCAATTCATTCTACTTAATACCTACACAAAAGCAAACTGTATAATTATGTAAAATATCTAATCAAGATACAATAGCTGCAAAGTGCACGCTTAGCAGGTGACTTAAAATTCAGCATAATAATGTATCTAAATATAGAATGATGTTATAAGTACACGTGTACTTACTTGGCAAGTTGTTCGGTCTCACTAGTAATGGTGAGGTCATGACCCAAGATGTACAAGGTCGTTATAAGGTCACTCCACTGTACCAGCTCTCCTAAAGGTCCTCCTGTTACCAAGGAAACATAAGGTTAATGTAACCATGACAACATAAACAAAACATGTATACTACATGTATATCTATAAGTCAATTTTCTCGAAGTGTTCAATATACAAGTTTTGCCTGTTACCTTGGAAACACAAACATAATGTAACCACTCCATCATTAACAAAAAATTGAATATTTTTTTTAAATTGCCTCAAAGCGTTCAAATATACACAGCCAATTGTGCCTCACATGAAATTCATATGAAATGAGCATCATGAAAATTTCACATGAAAGTTCATGTAAAATTCATAAAATTTTCACATAAGATTTATGTCAAAAAAATTTCCACATGAATTTCATATAAATTTACTTCACATGAATTTCATATGAATTTTTCTTCATGATCTTCATGCGATATTGAATTCATATAAAATTTATGTCAGAAACTTCACATGAATTTCATGTAAAAAATTTCATGTATTACTAAATTTCATGTTCGTGCTCGTTTCACATAAATTTCATGTGAACTTTCATGTAAAGTTCAAGTAAATTTCACATGAATTTCATATGAGGCACAATTGGCTGTGTACATGTATTGAAGTGTTCAAACCTTTGAACTGATTCTCAGCAAACTTCCAGCCTGACTGCTTCGACAATAATCCTAAATGGACAAGAATCTGAAAAAAAATTAATACCGGTAAATAAACATTTTGCTTTGGATGGGAATAAGTACAATAATCTATTGCTCCAGACAATATTTCTCTTTAAATTGCAGGGAATAAGGACAATATTATTTACAAAACCACATTAGAACTCATGTTTAAGATTGCAATAGGGAACGTACACAACACAAAACAATCAAACAAACAGCTTGAGACAAAAACTCGAGATAAATATTAAATTTTATATATTTTCTTGCGTCGTTTGCCCAGATCTTGTTTTTTGCCTTGTTCTTTGACAGCGTTGTTTACCCAGGTCTTATCTTTTTCTTACGTCGTTTGCCAAGATCTTCTTTTTTGCCGACTTCTTTAACAGCGTTGTTTACCCAGGTCTTACCTTTTTCTAACATCGTTTGCCCAGATCTTGTTTTTTGCCGAGTTCTTTGACGGCATCGTTTACCCAGGTCTTACCTTTTTCTTGCATTGTTTGCCCAGATCTTGTTATTTGCTGACTTCTTTGACGGCGTTGTTTACCCAGGTCTTACCTTTTTCTTGCATCGTTTGCCCAGATCTTGTTATTTGCCGAGTTCTTTGACGGCGTTGTTTACCCAGGTCTTACCTTTTTCTTGCGTCGTTTGCCCAGATCTTGTTATTTGCCAAGTTCTTTGACGGCGTTGTTTACCCAGGTCTTACCTTTTTCTTGCGGCGTTTGCCCAGATCTTGTTATTTGCCGAGTTCTTTGACGGCGTTGTTTACCCAGGTCTTACCTTTTTTTTACGTCGTTGGCCCAGATCTTGTTTTGACGAGTTCTTTGACAGCATAGTTTACCCAGGTCTTACCTTTTTCTTTTGTCGTTTGCCCAAATCTTGTTTTTTTGCTGAGTTCATTGACAGCATCGTTTACCCAGTTCTTACCTTCTTCTTACGTCGTTTGCCAAGGTCTTACATTTTTCTTGCGTCATTTGCCCAGATCTTGTTTTTTTTGCCGAAATCTTTGACAGCATCATTTACCAAAGTCTTACCTTTTTCTAACATCGTTTACCCAGGTCTTACCTTTTTCTTACGTCGTTTGCCCAGATCTTGTTTTTTGCCGAGTTCTTTGACGGCTGTTGTCCATCTCGGCCACATTCCACGGATCCTGCGGCGGATCCAGGCATAGCTGCCTCTCTCGTTTGGATCCACCAGGGTTTTCATGAGATCATCAAGGTCAAGCTGCACATCAGCCTTCAAGGTTAAAAGGTCATAGTTCAAGGTTAAAGGTCATAGTTCAAGGTTAAAGGTCATAGATCAAGGTTAAAATGTCATAGTTCAAGGTTAAAAGGTCATAGGTCAAGGTTAAAACTTTTTAAGGTTATAATTCAAGGTTAAGGTATCCAATGTACAAATGAAGATCTCGCAGACGTCTTGTCCATTTGAACAGTGTTAAAATTATCGCGGTAATCTTTGGCAGTGTCTCGATAGTTTCCGTGACTTTTTCCGTGACTTGAGCGACGGTCGGCATGCTGACCTTTGATGATAGAAACCATTATTTATGTTGTATTAGGTATATTTAGGTAAAAAATGCCATTATTCTAACTATATAAAACACCTGATATTTATTTGTACAACGGATATCTTAAAAGGTCATGGTTCACAGTTGAAGAATTAGTTCCAAAATCTCTTATCTCAAACTGAATTAGACTTCTTTTTTTTTTCATATAAATTGTATAAGGTTTGTGATATGCATATTGCTTATTACTGCCATGGTAACTTACAGGTATGCTTGTTTTTGTTTATTAGTGTTTCCATGGTACCCTATATTGGGTAATTTTGACGTCGGGAAATTTGGGAAATTTGGTCCAAATTAGGTGTTGGAAATGTTGGCGTTTTTATAATTGGCGGATTTTTAAAACATTTGCCAAAATATAATCATTATGGTCAAAATCAAGACCGTATCGTAGATCAATGCTTCTTTACCGCATATACAAACATATAATGAGTAGAAAATATGTAAAACATGCATCGTAAATGAGAGACAATGTCAGAGTATAGACTAAAACTATTTTAAGGGGTGAGCGGTTATCGTATAGTTGAAGTTTCAGAGTTTATCTATTAAATGTTGCAGATCTCTGAATAAATTCCGACTAAAACTAAAATAAACGAAAAATTTTGCGCTTTTAAATTTGGGGATTTTATTGCATTCGCCAACAAAGCCAAATTTCCATTGTGCCAAAATTACCCGATATACAGCAACTTACATATTTGATCTGTGAAATGTCTTCAATTTTGTTTATTGTTTCCATGGTAACTTCTATATTTGATCTGTGATATGTCTTCAATAGGAGGTGTATTGTTTATTGTTGCCATGGTAACTTATTGTTTTTGTTTATTGTTTCCTTGGCAACTTACAAATTTGATCTGTGATATGTCTTCAGTAGGAGGTGTATTGTTTATTGTTGCCATGGTAACTTATATTTGTTTTTTTTTTTATTGTTTCCATGGTAACTTACATATTTGATCTGTGATATGTCTTCAGTAGGAGGTTTCAGTTCTTTCTTCCACGACTTCACTGGACACCAACCTTCAACCTAGAAAATGTTAAATCATAGTTCAGCTCTATTTTTCGGAAATAGGAGTTTGCTTACGGTAACAATAAATAAAAGACATTCATCGAAAGGATTAGAAGTATGAAGATTCCTAAAGTGGCACTTGTGATATTCTCTTTACCAAGAAATTTTAGCACCCCTTAATAGTTGTCTTTACTGTCCTGTAACCAGGAGGCAAATTGACAAAATGACTAAACATAGTGTAATCAAAGATTACGAAGCTCACCTCGCGGCAGCAAAGTTCAATTCAAACATATCTCTAAGTACATGTATAATAAGAAAATCACTCAAGTGGAAAAAAGTAGGTCAAGGTCATTTTATGAAAGTTTGATCAAAGGTACATCCAATATGCAAGTTTGGTACATGTAGCACTTATACTTTGCTCAATATTGGCCTTTAAAGGCAGAATCACTCAAGCGGAAAAAGTAGGTCAAGGTCATTTTATGAAAGTTTGATCAAAGATACATCCAATATGTAAGTTTGGTACATGTAGCACTTATACTTTGCTCAATATTGGCCTTTAAAGGCAAAATCACTCAAGTGGAAAAAGTAGGTCAAGGTCATTTTATAAAAGTTTGATCAAAGATACGTCCAATATGCATGTTTGGTACATGTAGCACTTATACTTTGCTCAATATTAGCCTTTGAAGGCAGAATCGCTCAAGCAGAAAAAGTAGGTAAAAGGTCATTTTATGAAAGTTTGACCAAAGATACATCCAATATGCAAGTTTGGTACATTTAGCACTTATACTTTGCTCAATATTGGCCTTTTAAGGCAAAATCACTCGAGTGGAAAAAGTAGGTCAAGGTCATTTTATGAAAGTTTGATCAAAGGTACATCCAATATGCAAGTTTGGTACATGTAGCACATACACTTTGCTCAATATTGGCCTTTAAAGGCAAAATCACTCAAGTGGAAAAAGTAGGTCAAGGTCATTTTATGAAAGTTTGATCAAAGATACATCCAATATGCAAGTTTGGTACATGTAGCACTTATACTTTGCTCAATATTGGCCTTATAAGGCAAAATCACTCAAGTGGAAAAAGTAGGTCAGATGCTGCATCCAATGCATGGGTTCACCTCAGCATCTCAAGATGAATCACTTGTGCAAGTTTGGTTACTGTAGCATCAGTACTTTGTCAGATACTGAACTACCCCAAAAACTTTAACCAGACATTAACAGTCATTCAACCGGAAAATGTAGGTCAGATGCTGCATCTGATGCATGGGTTCACCTCAGCATCCCAAGATGAATCACTTGTGCAAGTTTGGTTACTGTAGCATCAGTACTTTGTCAGATACTGAGTTGCTCAAAAACTTTAACCGAACGTGGACGCGGACGCGGACGGGGACAGGGACGCGGATGCCGGGGTTATAGCATAAGCTCATCTCAACTTCGTCGAGGTGAGCTAAAAATGTCCGAGGTAGGCAATTTTTGCGCAACTTTTTCATTGTTAGGTCACAATGGAACGGCATCTTTTAACAGTGACGTCATTATGTAAAACAACGCCGAATGAAGTTGACTCGGACATTTTGTGCTTTCTAACGAAGTTGGAAATTGGTCTATTCAAAGCTTTGTTCTTACTACTAGTTTGCCATTAAAAATTACCATCATGACATAAAAAGTCAATGAATACCACAAAAGTCATTATCATTAGTCATCATCCTTGCAAAAAGTTTAGTACACTAGGGTTGAGAATAATACGATCTACTGAGTGAGACATAAAAATTTATACGAGTGACGGAAATTTCATCTTTCCCTGAGTAGAGCGCAGTGGAACAAGGGAAAAGATGAAAAATTTTTGTCAAGAGTAAAAAGTGAAAGAATCTATTTCTTCTTCCATGAAACATAAGAAAACATAGGTAATCACAGATTACGAAGCTCACCTCGTGACAGCAAAATTCAATTCAAACATATTTCTAAGTACATGTATATTGGCTTTTAAAGGCAAAACTACTCAAGCAGAAAAAGTAGGTCAAGGTCATTTTATGAAAGTTTGATCAAAGATACATTCAATATGCAAGTTTGGTACATTTAGCAGTTATACTTTGCTCAATATTGGCTTTATAGAGCAAAATCACTCAAGCAGAAAAAGTAGGTCAAGGTCATTTTATGAAAGATTGATCAAAGATACATCTAATATGCAAGTTTGGTACATGTATCACTTATACTTTGCTCAATATTGGCTTTTACAGGCAAAATCACTCAAGCGGAAAAAGTAGGTCGAGGTCATTTTATGAAAGTTTGATCAAAGATACATCTAATATGCAAGTTTGGAACATCTAGCACTTATACTTTGCTCAATATTGGCTTTTAAAGGCAAAACCACTCAAGCAGAAAAAGTAGGTCAAGGTCATTTTATGAAAGTTTGATCAATGATACATCCAATATGCAAGTTTGGTACATGTAGCAGTTATACTTTGCTCAATATTGGCTTTATAGAGCAAAATCACTCAAGCGGAAGAAGTAGGTCGAGGTCATTTTATGAAAGATTGATCAAAGATACATCTAATATGCAAGTTTGGAACATCTAGCACTTATACTTTGCTCAATATTGGCTTTTAAAGGCAAAATCACTCAAGCGGAAAAAGTAGGTCAAGGTCATTTTATGAAAGTTTGATCAAAGATACATCTAATATGCAAGTTTGGAACATCTAGCACCTATACTTTGCTCAATATTGGCTTTTAAAGGCAAAATCAATCAAGCGGAAAAAGTAGGTCAAGGTCATTTTATGAAAGATTGATCAAAGATACATCCAATATGCAAGTTTGGTACATGTATCACTTATACTTTGCTCAATATTGGCTTTTAAAGGCAAAATCACTCAAGCGGAAAAAGTAGGTCAAGGTAATTTTATGAAAGTTTGATCAAAAATACATCCAATATGCAAGTTTGGTACATGTAGCACTTATACTTTGCTCAATATTGGCTTTTAAAAGCGAAATCACTCAAGCGGAAAATGTAGGTCAGATGCTGCATACGATGCATGGGTTCACCTCTGCATCCAAAGATGAATCACTTGTGTCATTTTGGTTACTGTAGCATTAGTACTTTGTCAGATACTGAGCTACCCCAAACTTCTTAACCAAGTCACTCAAGCAGAAAATATAGGTCAGATGCTGCATCCGATGCATGGGTTCACCTCAGCATCCAAAGATGAATCACTTGTGCAAGTTTGGTTACTGTAGCATTAGTACTTTGTCAGATACTGAGCTACCCCAAACTTCTTAACCAAGTCACTCAAGCAGAAAATGTAGGTCAGATGCTGCATCCGATGCATGGGTTCACCTCAGCATCCAAAGATGAATCACTTGTGCAAGTTTGGTTACTGTAGTATCAGTACTTTGTCAGATACTGAGCTACCCCAAACTTCTTAACCAAGTCACTCAAGCGGAAAATGTAGGTCAGATGCTGCATAGGATGCATGGGTTCACCTCAGCATCCAAAGATGAATCACTTGTGCCAGTTTGGTTACTGTAGCATTAGTACTTTGTCAGATACTGAGCTACCCCAAACTTCTTAACCGAGTCACTCAAGCAGAAAATATAGGTCAGATGCTGCATCCGATGCATGGGTTCACCTCAGCATCCAAAGATGAATCACTTGTGCAAGTTTGGTTACTGTAGCATTAGTACTTTGTCAGATACTGAGCTACCCCAAACTTCTTAACCGGACGCGGACGCGGACGCGGACGCGGACGCGTAGGGTTATAGCATAAGCTCACTCAACTTCGTCGAGGTGAGCTAAAAAGTTAATTCAAACAATGTTCCATGTCATCCAACGCCATGTTTTCTGACGACGTTACCGTGACGTCACAATAAGATTCTCTTTTATCATTGGTCAATTGGAGCCTTTCAGACAACTTATGTGTCTCACATAGGCTGTCTCACAGGGTACGAGCAAAACTGGAGAAGAACTTGGCATCTCTCCTACATGGTGGAGCTTGATTATTTTTCTCCCACTCTGTCAACAAGGAAAGACGACGTCAATGTCTGTTATAATCAGTTGTCTTTCCTCCAGAACTTCGCCTTGGTATGTCATTGACAACGATAGCGATGGCGTCAGAGAATGATATCCATTTGAATACGGTATAACCAGAAATTTTCACGAGTATCAAATTTCGCAATTTCATGGTAAAATAGGGTGACTGTCTTTATTTTCGCAAGTACAATTTTTCGCAATTCCGAAATTACACAAAAAATATGTACATATAATTTCACTGTTTTGTACCTTACATTATTAAAGTTTCAGTTATTTCTATCCTAAGAATTAACTAGAACTACTTTGCTTTATGTTTAGTCAGGATATGTTCAGAAATACACATGTACAATAAAAAGAAATGTCACTAATATACCGGCCGTACCACTTCATCTTATACCTTAAATTATCAAACACAATTTTTCACGAGAATAATTTTTCGCAATTCCAAATCACTTGCGAATATAGCGAAAATTAGTATCTTGCAAAAATTTCAGGTTATACGGTAGAATTCTCAGTCTCAAGTGGGAGAAACAATAATTTTCCGAGATGTGATATTTACCTCACTGAGATACATAACAAATGAACACTCTGAGCCATCCACGCCGTAGGAAGCATAGCACAGGTCTGACTGCCACATCTGTCTCATCCACTGTAAAATATATCATATATAGGGTGTGTTATAATATATCATATATAGGTGTGTTATAATATCATATACATGTATAGGTGTGTTAATATATGTAACAACATATTAAGAATTCCTGATTCACACGGGTCTGTCTGCCACATCTGTCTCATCCACTGTAAAATATATCATATATAGGGTGTGTTATAATATCATATATCATGTATAAAGGGTGTGTTACAATATCATATATAGGTGTGTTAATATATGTAACAACGTAGGAAGATTTACACAGGTCAGGCTGCCACATCTGCCTCTACCACTGTAAAATATATCATATATAGGGCCAGATTTTTTTTTAAATTGGATTACGGATCCGGCGACCGTATTTTTTGCTAATCTAGAAAAAAAATAAAATCATTTTTGGGGGACTTTTTTTTCTTTTCCGGTCCTAGGAATTTATGATCACAAAAAAAAAAAGAAAAGAAAAATAAAAAATAATTACTTTTGAAACGATTTTAAATAGCTGTGTGTCTAAAAATCCTACGATAAACACCGAGGGGCCGATCGCATCGTTTTATAAAACGAGATCGAGATTAATCATGTATTGTATATGGAAAAGGAAAGTAAAACTTCGGTCGTGATGGAGATGGAATCACCATGTTCTGACAATCCTAGCTCAAATTTAGTTTTTAAAAGACAGTTATAAGGTCACGAAAGTTTCGGGGACATGGTATAGGGTACCTTTAGTTAGATGAATGTCAGGGCCGGAGGTACATGTACCGTGAAATAAAGTCAAGGCCTGACAAATGAAATGACGTTGCCCATGCAATCAGGCTGTAGAGCTACAGTAGAGGCAACGTATTCAGAAAGCATGAATAAATGTGTGTATACCTTGTATAGCACTGTATGAATTCTGGCATAACATTATGAGAGTTGAATTGGACAGAATGGAGGACCAGAATCTCACCTCCCCCCCCCTCCAATCAACAATAAAACACAATTACAGGTTTGTTTTTTTTAAGTATAACTTGCATACAGATTAAAGCCCCTCCCCCCTAAAATTTCCAAAGATTGCATTTTCTGCTAGTGGAAGACCAGAATCTCACCTCCCCCTCCCTCCAATCAAGGATAAGTTTTTTTTTTAAGTATAACTTGCATACAGATTAAAGCCCCTCCCCCCTAAAATTTCCAAAGATTGCATTTTCTGCTAGTGGAAGACCAGAATCTCACCTCCCCCCCCCCCCTCCAATCAAGGATAAGTTTGTTTTTTTTTAAGTATAACTTGCATACAGACTAAAGTCCCTCCCCCCTAAAATTTCCAAAGATTGCATTTTCTGCTTTTTTATGGGGGGCATATAGTTTTTGGCCTGTCTGGCGTCTGTTTGTCTGTCCGTCTGTTTGTTTGAAAAACTTTAACATTGGGCATAACTTTTGAATGGAGGGTGATAGAGCTTTCATATTTCACATATGTATTCCTTGTGACAAGACCTTTTCATTGATAGCAAATTTTTTACCTCGTGACCTTGACCTCTGACTTACTTTTCAAAAACTTTAACATTGGGTATAACTTTGGAATAGTAAGTGATAAGGCTTTCATATTTCACATGTGTATTCCTTGTCACAAGATTTTTCCATCATTACCAAAAAAGTTTAACCTAGTGACCCTGACCTTGATCTTTCACATACTTAAGGAGGTATTGAACACTTAGACGCCAAATTCAATTTTTCTAAAAATTTATGAAATTATATATATCTTGTCTGTCCTTGACTATACAAACTTACATTTGATTCTATCCACAGGAAAATTTTCTACGAGACTTTTAAATATGCATTAGTTGACGTTTTCGTGAATTTCTTGATGACGTCATAATATTGAAAGTGTCATTCCAGTTCTCGTAAACCTATTGGAAATTAATTTTGATTTAACTTCCAAAATAACCATAAATATATTGCACTTACGTATGGAAAAGATAAAATGAATTGTGTTTTAAACATAGGCAGGATACTTGAATAAAAGATGACACTGTCGCTAAAAAATTGCAATTTAATCCAATTTAATGTAGTTGCTAGTTAATAATTAGGAATCCTGTGGATGAATCTTTGTCAAAAACTATCAAAATTATCAAGAATGTCCAGAGATGATTTCATGATTAAATGGGGAAAATTGAATTTAGGATTAAAATATTACAAGGCTTTATATTTTCCAATTTTTTCTTCCAAAATCGTCCATTTTCAATGAAGTGACATCCGCTTTCCAGTAACGTAAATTTTTCAACGAATATACTGTAATGAAGCTTTAATTTTCTATTTTATACATGCTAAGTTTCAATGCAATACGTTTATTAATAATGTTTTTATTGCATTTTAAATGCGAAGGTTTGTGACGCCATTTTTCCCGATTGCGTCGAAATGACGTCGTGGTTTGCTCATGGATAAAACTCCCAAAGTCCTAAATTTCTAAAATCGCCATAATTTCTTCAAATGACGCCGGAAATTATTCAAACTTCATCAGGATACGCAAATGCGTATATCAATCAAAGTATCAAATGTTTTAAGGGAGTTAAGACTGTACTTTTCCTAGGAAGCGAGAAAGCAAATTGTGCCGCCGCCATCTTGGTATTCAAACCCTCCTTAACAGAAAATGGTGTTTATATTTACAAAGATGCCACCGGGGGCATTCGTGTTTCACAAACACAGGCTTTATAATAATTGGCTTAGAAATTATTAAAACTTCTGGCTCTTATAAATTAGAAGTTGTAAAACTTCTGCAAACCTCTTGTTGATTGTCATGATACCGTGATGACATGTAAAGATAAAAAATAGTGTTCAAGTTAATATTACATATCAACAATAGTGTAGGATTCTAAGGAAGGTCACTGTCAAGTGTCAAAACAGAAAATGAACAGATAAAGCCATTCTGAGCATAATTTATATCTGTTCTGTGTAGATGTATCACTCAAATTTAAGTTTGGTCAGTAAAGGCGGATTGAATTTTTATTTTTATTTTTTTTCGGCCTACCGACCCAAATTTTTTGAAAAAAAATCCCTAATCCAATTTAAAAAAAAAATGTGGCCTAGGGTGTGTTAATATATGTAACAACATAGGAAGATTTACATGGGTCTGACTGCCACATCTGTCCCATCCACTGTAAAATATATCACATATAGGGTGTGTTAATATATCATATAAAGGGTGCGTTAATATATGTAACAACATAGGAAGATTTACATGGGTCTGACTGCCACATCTGTCTCATTCACTGTAAAATATATCATATATAGGGTGTGTTACAATATATCATATATAGGGTGTGTTAATATATCATATATTACATGTAGGTGTGTTAATTTGTAATAAACAAGGGTCATATGTGTGTCCATATGTAACACATGTGTATCATATTGGAAATGTGTCACAGTACAGTACATGTGTATCATAGTACAGGTGTGTTAAGTAACAAAAGTTATAAGTGTATCCATTTCAGGTGTGAATTTTAGTTTTCCGAAAGTGTGTCAATATTACACATGGGGGTACAACAATATAAATATACCTCAATCTTTCCCTGACAGTGGGGGAATAGTTGTTTATCCTCTGGCGTCAGCTCGCACGTCTCTGCCTTCTGTTGTATCAAATCTGTAATCATGGAAATAGTCAACATTCAGTTAATTTCGATTTAATAAGACATAATTAATATAATATTAAATATCATGTTTGAGTTGTTCTGGTAATATTCCTTTAAAAATGTCACATTTGTAGCCCTGCAGCTAGTTTCACAAAAATACTTATGAACAACTTCAGGAATTTTCGTAACTTTTGATCGCTTTGTTCTTCTTTCAAAATAAAAATATCGATATTTTGTTTCTGATTTTAGATGGAGTATGTAGAAATGATATTGGAAAACATAGTATAATCTAAACGGAAAATCTTTTGAACGTTTTATCAAATGACGAAAGTTACAAAAATTCCTGAATTTTTTCGTAAGAACTTTCTTGAAACTGGGCACTGGTGCCAATGTCACAAAACTTCTTACGAAAAAAAATCAGGAATTTTCGTAACTTTCATCATTGAATAAATGTATTAAATAAATATGTTTTCTAAAATCATTACTACATACTGCATTTATATTTAGATACAAAATATCAAAGTGTTTAAATCATTAATAAAGCCTGTGTTTGTGAAACACGAATGCCCCCGGTGGCATCTTTGTTAGTATGAACACTATTTTCTGTTAAGTACATGTATGTGAGGTCACTGGGTTAAAAGGTCAAGGTCAAGGTCACGAGGTCAAAAATTTTGGTATCAATGGAAAGGTCTTGTCACAAGGAATACACATATGAAATATGAAAGCCCTATCACTTACCATTCAAAAGTTATGCCAAATGTTAAAGTTTTTGAAAAGTAGGTCAAAGGTCAAGGTCAAGGTCACGAGGTCAAAAATTTTGGTATCAATGGAAAGGTCTTGTCACAAGGAATACACATGTGAAATATGAAAGCCCTATCACCTCCCATTCAAAAGTTATGCCCAATGTTAAAGTTTTTGAAAAGTAGGTCAAAGGTCAAGGTCAAGGTCACGAGGTCAAAAATTTTGGTATCAATGGAAAGGTCTTGTAACAAGGAATACACATGTGAAATATGAAAGCCCTATCACTTACCATTCAAAAGTTATGCTCAATGTTAAAGTTTTTGAAAAGTAGGTCAAAGGTCAAGGTCAAGGTCAAGAGGTCAACAATTTTGGTATCAATGGAAAGGTCTTGTCACAAGGAATACACATGTGAAATATGAAAGCCCTATCACTTCCCATTCAAAAGTTATGCCCAATGTTAAAGTTTTTGAAAAGTAGGTCAAAGGTCAAGGTCAAGGTCACGAGGTCAAAAATTTTGGTATGAATGGAAAGGTCTTGTCACAAGGTATACACATGTGAAATATGAAAGCCCTATCACTTCCCATTCAAAAGTTATGCCCAATGTTAAAGTTTTTGAAAAGTAGGTCAAAGGTCAAGGTCAAGGTCACGAGGTCAAAAATTTTGGTATCAATGGAAAGGTCTTGTCACAAGGAATACACATGTGAAATATGAAAGCCCTATCACTTCCCATTCAAAAGTTATGCCCAATGTTAAAGTTTTTGAAAAGTAGGTCAAAGGTCAAGGTCAAGGTCACGATGTCAAAAATTTTGGTATCAATGGAAAGGTCTTGTCACAAGGAATACACATGTGAAATATGAAAGCCCTATCACTTCCCATTCAAAAGTTATGTCCAATGTTAAAGTTTTTCGGACAAACAGACAGACAAACAGACAAACAGATAAACAGACAAACAGACGGACAGGCCAAAAACTATATGCCCCCGAATCTTTGATTCTGGGGGCATAAAAATGTTATGATCGCTGAGCGATATAGTCCCCTACCGGCGGCATATATTTATGTCCTGCAACTCTGCCTATGAATTACTCTTCAATTAAACATATATGAGTTTAAATTAAACTTACTGTCTGTGCAGCTCAGTTCTGAGGTTTTATCTGCTTTATCGATTCGAAAAAGAGGTCAAGCGTGACGAAAGTTGAACTTGCTCTGTAACTATCCAAGACTAAGCTGAGTATCAAATTTCACCTTAATATCTCTATTTGTTGCAGAAAGAAGTCTGGAAAACTGACAAAAACTGAATTTTCCAAGTCATAAAGGGGCATAACTCCTCAAAAAAAAGGTCAAGCGTGACAAAAGTCAAACTTGCTCTGTAACTATCCAAGACCAAGCTGTGTATCAAATTTCATCTCAATATCTTCATCCGTTGCAGAAAAAAAGTCCAGAAAACTGACAAAAACTTAATTTTCCAAGTTATAGAGGGGCATAACTCCTTGAAAAATAGGTCAAGCGTGATGAAAGTCAAACTCGCTCTGTAACTATCCAAGACCAAACTGTGTATCAAATTTCATCTGAATATCTCCATCCATTGCAGAAAAAAGTCCGGAAAACTGACAAAAACTGAATTTTCCAAGTCATCAAGGGGCATAACTCCTTGAAAAATGGGTCAAGCGTAATGAAAGTCAAACTTGCTCTGTAACTATCCAAGACCAAGCTGTGTATCATATTTCATCTGAATATCTCCATCCGTTGCAGAAAAAAGTCTGGAAAACTGACAAAAACTGACTTTTCCAAGTCATCAAGGGGCATAACTCCCCGAAAAATGGGTCAAGCGTGATGAAAGTCAAACTTGCTCTGTAACTATCCAAGACCAAGCTGTATATCAAATTTCATCTGAATATCTCCATCCGTTGCAGAAAAAAGTCCGGAAAACTGACAAAAACTGGATTTTCCAAGTCATCAAGGGGCATAACTCCTCGAAAAATGGGTCAAGCGTGACGAAAGTCGAACTTGCTCTGTAACTATCCAAGACCAAGCTGTGTATCAAATTTCATCTGAATATCTCTATCCGTTGCAGAAAGAAGTCCGGAAAACTGATATTCGGACAGACGGACGGACAGACGGACAGACAGACCGAGAGGAAACTAAGAGTCCCCTTCGGCGTTGCCGGTAGGGGACTAAAAAGAAATAAGTGATCAAAATAAACGAAAATTCCTTAAATTTTTCGTAAGAATTTTTGTGAAATGGGCTGCTGTTTCCCTGAATTTATTCCGTTTCCAAATCAATGACAAACAAAGGTCAATTACATGAAGCATTACATCCGAGGTTCAATTTCAAGATAAGCAACCAAAATTCATGCCCAGTCTGTTAAGCTATGACGCAGTCCTTTAAATGAAATTAATGTATTTTTCTAATAAGATTGCTCTTAATCATAAAGATCAAATAATGTAACAGTAGTAAAAAAAATTTTTTTTTCATAATCTATCTAATATCTAGATATTTCGTTCAATTGAATAGTTTTGATCTTCATTTTTAGTTTTGAACTTTTTTTTTAACGAAAAAGAAAACAAGTTGTTTTTTTTAGCAGCATAGATTGATCTGCATCTCCTCAATATTGTAGATGATTTTACTTTCACTTTGCCTCAAACTTAAATATTAAGTAAAATAAATGTATATAGTACATGTAGTAGTATAACAATGTTCATTGGTCATTTTTCACAAGAAAATGCCGCTAAATTCTTATGAACGCAATCAATTCATCAGGTTCAAAACTCTTAATATCACAGACCTAATTAAAAATTTAATAACCAAAGGTACAAAACAGTAAAATCATATGTACATATTTGCTTGCAATTAAGAAATCACGAATAAATTGTACTCGCGAAAATAAAGATTTACACCCTATTTTACTATAAAATCGCGAAATTTGATACTCGCCAAAAATATTAATGTCTACTGCTAGACAAATGAAATTGATCTGTAAACCTGCATCTTTCATGCAATCAAAGACCTGTATTATCATCTTTTATCTATCTTAACCCTCAACAATTATCTCGGCAACATATGTCACCACCATAGAGCAGTAAAATAATTGTTTCTACCAGCTATTATTTACCCATTCTGAATTGCGGACAATTGACACTGATTTATACCGAGTCGTCGATATCGTTACAGCCAAATGTCAAATATATAAATGTAACATATGAACAACACACTGGTAGTTAACTAGACTTAGTACATCAAAATTGATTGTTTGTTTTGTTTATATATGTATCTCCATGTCAGATTTATTGCAATATTGATTATTAATGGTATATCATTTTTAATTAGAATGAAAGAAGACAAAATAGAAAAGTAGAGCTACAGTAAATTGTAGCAGAGAAATGTACATGGTTATCCTGATACCTTTTTTTGTAATTATTTACAATTCAACAAAGATATGGAAATAGAAGTTTCATATCCCCAAATTTAGATCACAGAATACAAGATGTATCTTATAAGGGTAATGATTAAATAATATTATGAACATATACAAGCAGAGTAGCTAAACACAAATTGATCAGAAAAAAATCTGCATGAATTAATGCATACAGAATCCACATAATTATATGTATATATATGAGATACAATTATCATAGATAATGATAGAAACTTTCTATATTGTTTCTTTCAAAGCGGTATACACTTTCTTGAGATTAAAATGAGATTTTTTTTTATTCAATCATTGAGCCGTATCATATAGAAATTCTTTGTTCTTAAAGTTTAATTCCATGTCTTATGCATAAGGAAAGATAGATAGAGGCAAACAAAACTACAGACAAACAAACAGACAGACAGATTGACAAAGGGATGGATTGACAGATAGACAGACCGACAGACAATCTGATATAATATTGATAATCTAATAAGAAAGGTTTAAGTATAACTTTGTCATAAAAAATGAAACAAGCGTTTGATTCTCACAATTGACAAACATGTACCTTCCGTAAGTTAGAGTATGCAGATATCTTAATTTTGCTTGGTTCCCAAGAGAGTTAGAAAATATAATACATGTTAGATAGAAAAGTAAATATCAATTGAAGAGACATAAATATTGGACAATACAATTGTTCAAGGTACACATGTGTTGCCTTTTATACATTTATGTACATTGTAAGTCGAGACTATTCGATCAAGAATTGATCTATTGACCTATACCTTCATTTATTGTCCTGCTAACTAAATCCAGAGCATCCTGGGGGGGGGGGGGGTTGGCAATTTTCTATGAAATATACTATAATGCTGTCGTATTATTAAAAAGAATGTCCTGTCTATGAAACGCCTTGTCATAACAGAAAACCACAGCAAATTAGTGTCAGTCAATGGATACCTTATGTATTTTCAAAAGATAATTGTGTGAACAGACTCGTAGCCAGACTCAGCTATGCATAAAGCCATGACATGCATATCAGACATCAGACTTATTCAAGACAAAGCGATCCGTAGTGCCACTTAACGAGCAACTCATCAAAAAAACGAGCACCTCATCAAAACGAGTTAGAGAGAATTAATTAGCGTCCAAAATAAAGCGTAATAAACTATGAAGAATCACAAAGCTTTTCAAGATGTCTATATTTTGCACAGATTTACCATTTTTCACGGGAATCTTCACCTCTGAAAATCATGCATAATCAGTTTTTTTACTTTATACAGAAATTTGTGTAACATACAATGTAGCAAGGACAACATAACTCAAGACATGCAGAATCATGTGCAAAGAAATTTCCTTCAACAGAAAAAAATATTATCAATTTGAAAATTTGCATAGACACTCCAAGGAAGGATTTATCAAGAAAATCATGCATCTTAATTAAAGAAGTATCGGTAACTTTTAGACATGCAACGATAAGTTTGAATAATCTATGTATGTAACATAATTTGATGATTATATTGAGTCTTTGTGGAATAGAGAGCTCTTTCCCCTTACAGTCGGTATCTGACGTAAAACCATTGTGACATCATGAAAATGGTATGGTAACGTCGATTTTATACTGTCATTTCCCAGACTTTTAGGACTGTTTCCATAGAATTTGATGACGTCATAATCAGTCTATGTCAGATACCGTTTCAAATGGGACGCAACGCTGCTTTTCGTTCGAAAATAGCAAATAAGATATTAGAATTTTTATTTCATTGTGAAATGAATCTTTAAAATTTTGTAGCTGCACTGTGCCCAGTTTCACAAAATTTCTTAAGAAAAATTTCAGTAATTTTCATAACTTTCATCAGCAAATAAAAGCTTAAAATGTTTTTTTTCAATTTAGACTATAGTTTGTGCTTTCTAATACCATTTCTACATATTAATTTTATAATACCATTTCTACATACGAAATATAAATTAAGAAACAAATCATCAGAACTTTTAGTTTATTAGACAGTGTTAGAAGAAATAATCAATCAAAAGTTATGAAAATTCCTAAAAAAATTCGTAAGTATTTTTGTGAAACAGGCTGCTGGTCAGTGACAAGTTACTACCTCTTCGTCTTTATACTAATTTAAATTTTAAAATTGAAAGATTTTTCCCCTCAATGACATATTGATTTTTCCCCTCAATGACATATTGACTTAAGTACTGTCAGTGTACTTGATATAAGTTAAATGATAAGAACAAGCCCATTCAAGCAAAACTGCGTGAAAAAATCATAAATTGCAAGAAAATTTCATTTTAGTTTTAAACATGTTAAATAAGCTTATACATGTAAGTTCAACTCATAACAAGAGGTCCAAATGGGCCTATATTGCTCATATTTTGCTGATGAATCCTTCATTACTAAGCATCCTTCTTTATGGTATACACAGACTTACTTCCCTTTGGGGATAGTATCTGACGTAAATGCATTAAATTTAAGAGAATAACTAGTTATGTTTGCAGACGATGAATGCTGATTTTACGGTCACAAACTGAGTTTTTCTAGCGAGTTTGCACCATAAAATCAGCATTTAACGTGCGCAAACATAACAACAGTATCTAGTTATTCCCATTCTTATGCAATCTATATCTTTGTGAATATAAGGCGAAATGTGACGTTAGCAACATCAAAGCCTAGTATGTTCTCATTTTACAGCCGTAACTAAGGAGCAAATAACCACTGAAAATTGACATTATAGCGACGTTGCATTCTTAATACAATACCTTACTGGGATGTCAAACGCAAATCTGCATCTCCATTGAGTTTCGCTTTGAGGGTATAATATGACAAGATCAGAGTCTATATTTTATCATACTTTCATATTTAAAAGTGAAAACATTCAAACACAATTTGCCAGAAATTAATTCGAATTATGGCCTGATAAGTCTCTAAACGAAACTCACCGGAGACGCAGTTTTGTGTATGACATCTGACAAGGGGGAGTAATCAGGTAATGTTTTATGTACACTTGTATTGAGAATTAAGATGTTTTCATGACATAATAGGATTTCAGTAGAAACATTGTATGTTAAGCAAGTTTTCCCTAAACTGGTTTCTACAGAATTTGATTGCATTATAAATAATTCATGTCATTACCCACATCAAATTTCAAAATGGGCTAACAAAAAACTCTGTATATCAAAAAGACAAAAATTAATATTGGGATCAATGTTTTATCTACACAACCAAAGTAGATGTGGATACCCAAGCTGACAGAGTTGCTTATAATGTACCATACTTGAAATTTGTCCCGATTCCCGTACTGTAAACGTGGTTATTTTCGCTGGGGTAAAATTTCGCAATTATAACATCAAGACGTTTCACGTGGAGGAAATATTTGTGATAAAATTGTCTTTCTCATAGTAAGAATGCAGCGGTGATATTTTCGCGTGGGAGAAACTTTCGCGAAATCCCTCGATTCGCGAAAAACGGGAAAATTACCCCCATGCGAAAATTTTCACGTTTACAGTATATAAATCCCAATAGATCCTTTCACGCATATGTCCATTCGATTCACTTTTGTCTTTTAAGGTAGCATGATTTTGCCGACTAGGACAATCAAATGATGTTAATCCAGTGTGCCAAATTATCGGTGGCCTGATGGCCAAATTCTACAGTAAATTGGATCGGTCTATAGCAATTGAGAAAGTCATAGACCAACTTGTCTATAGGAATTTTCAGCATCAACATCACATAAAATTCATGCGATTCATATGAATTTCTATGGATTTTGAATCATTGTCTATGATTCTATTTTTGAAAAAAGTAAATTGTTGTATCCACTAAAATGCACAAAAGATAAGATTTTTGGGGTTATTTTTATTTTGGTCTACAGTAAATTGCTGCGGTCTATAGGACCTGAAATCACTGTAGACCGAATGTCTATAAGACTTCAATTGTCAATCTCACACACTGTCAATCTTAATGGTGTACGCTACTATTTTGAACCGAACGATGTCATTTTATTCTTCTGGCAAAATCATCCTACGAAGAAACATAAATGAGCCAAACAAACATTAGTGTGAAAGGGTCAATAATTTTTAAGAAACCAAAAATATGAATAATTAATACCATGTATAACTGAGTATCAGCCACAAAAATAAACACTGTAGCATATCACGTGACATGCAAATAATCTCTAGCCTGGGAATTCCCTCCGATTTAACAAGGCAAATACTGTCTTAATCTACTTTATATGAATTTATTTTAGGTCTATCATATGAGTGCCATTATCATTTATATGATGGTAATATATTCCGATCAAGAATAGAATTATACTCATAGAACACTTCAACAGAAAAGTTTGTTTATTTACGCGCACCATATCACAACATGTAAACAAAATATAATAAAATCTGTTGAAGTGTTCTCTGAATATACCTCTATTCTTGACCAGAAAAGATTACCAGCATATAGATGATAGTGATGCTCATATGATAGGCTTAAAATAGTTTCCTAAAAAGTAGACTTAGACTGTATTTACATTACTTAATCGTAGGGGATTCCCGGGCTTGAGATTATTTGCATATCACGTGATACACTACTGTGATAAAGATGATTAATGATTATTCACACACTCAACCCATCGTCACATTACCTGGTTTATGATAAACATGTTTGACATGTTTAATAGTACGGCCCAGGAGGCGAGCACCTGAACATGAGGGTAAAATACGTCAGATATTATCAAAGATTACTTAATATTTCTGTATGTAATGAAACCTTATAGTTTGACATGTTTAATAGTACGCCCCAGTAAGCAGGCACCTGAACATGAGGGTAAAATACGTCAGATATTATCAAAGATTACTTAATATTCTGTATGTAATGAAACCCTATAGTTTGACATGTTTAATAGTACGGCCCAGTAGGCGAGCACCTGAACATGAGGGTAAAATACGTCAGAAATAATCAAAGATTACTTAATATTTCTGTATGTAATGAAACCTTATAGTTTGACATGTTTAATAGTACGCCCCAGTAAGCGAGCACCTGAACATGAAGGTAAAATACGTCAGAAATTATCAAAGATTACTTAATATTTCTGTATGTAATGAAACCTTATACTTTGACATGTTTAATTGTACAACCCAGTAAGCGAGCACCTGTACATGATGGTAAAATATGTCACATTTATCAAAGATTATTTAATATTTCCGTATGTAATGAAACCTTATAGTTTGACATGTTTAATAGTACGACCCAGTTGACGTGCAGCTGAACATGAGGGTAAAATACGTCAGAAATCATCAAAGATTTCTGTAATATTTCTGTATGTAATGAAACAAGTATAAATGTAACTCCCTCATCTTTGTTGGTGGGGATAAATTTTGCAATGATATAATTGATCATAAATTTATAAGCATCAAAGATAATTTTTTTTATAAGTATCATATTTAAGACAAAATTTCAGGTAATTTCTTTGAACATAGTCTGATCAGAAAATATTGGGTATCCATGCAAAAAATTATCAGCAATGTAAACCTAAGGAATGTTCTACCTTATACAAGAATTGGCGATCCCAAAAAAATTAAGCTCTTAGTTTTCATGCCCATCTGTCCCTTTATTTTTCTGTGTTCTTTCATGAGAAGGGAATTACTAGCAATACAAGCAACTCTATGAATGCACATCATTTGCTTTACTTTCATCATGTGAAGAAATACGGCTAATTCAGTGCATTAAACAACATCCATTCCATTCTAATTAGTTTCTACAACTAGTGACCTACCTTCAGCTCTAAGCGGGTGCCCCTCCCCTAATGCTAGTAGACTCAGGTTATACGGTAATGAGGTATTGGATCCATTGAACACATGGTGCATCTGATGCTCCAGACGAGCTAGACGTTCTAACATGCTCTCTAAGAGCACCGCCATGGTCTTCTTCAGATCTGAAATATTCATAATTCTAAATGTAATACATGAAGAAAAACGGCTAAAAGAGTCAGACACTCATTCTATTTTTGATATTTCGAACGATACAACTAGTGACGTAATCTGATGCTCCAGACGAGCTACACGCTCTAACATGCTCTTTTATAGTACCCCCAAAGTCTTCTTCAGATTTGAAATAGTCATAAAATATTTTCTCCTATGGCATGTTCGACTCTTTTTTTTCAAAATTCAAAGAGTGTTGGACCTGTGCACAGTATTGTTTTGTACTTGTGAATAACATTGATCATTTACAGCAAAATGAGGGTTTTTAGCGGTAAAACCCCTGTTTATGAGCTAGTGACCAAATACTTATCATCATCTGATGTTCGGTAAGTCTTAATCGATCCCTTCTTTTGAAACTCTTGATCCACTTCAGAGATAGTCCGACTTGCAGACCTACGACGGTGTTATCTGTTTTTTCGTCTTCGGTCTGACTGCTATGCATAGGCAAAACTTGAGAATTTCGGTGCGAAAATAATTTTGGCAAGTCTTCCTTTTTTTGACAAATTCCAGTCTCTTCAACCAAAAAATAAGTCACCCAGTCCTCCTGCCCCTAAAAAATCCCCTCTAGGCCTAGTTTCACCTCTGTGCGCATGACAAAATGTAGTCAATCAGAGGAAAATCGGAAGAAAAGAAGAGGCGAAACTAGGCTTGGAGGGGACATTTTAGGGACAGGAGGACTGGATGACTTCTTTTTTTGGTTGAAGAGACTGGAATTTGTCAAAAAAAAGGACGACTTGCCAAAATTAATTTTGCACCGAAATTCTCAAGTTTTGCCTATGCATAGCAGTCAGACTGAAGACGAAAAAACAGATAACACCGTCGTAGGTCTGCAAGTCGGACTACTTTAGAGAGTGCATTCAAAATTGCACCATAAATCGGAAGACCAGATCGCGAAACTTTATCGGACTGCGATACTAACCGATTAGAGACGTAGGATTTATATTCTACCGCATCGGAGGTAATATTCTCTGCTTCGATGTGCAACGTGTTAGCCACTTTCATCATGAATTTCTGAAAATCGGAGTGACCCTTCACAGATGTAGCTGCAACAGACTCCTGGTCCAAAGATGTATCCGATAGATGAGATCTAGTGTCTGATATATGAGATCTCGAGTCTGAAATCTGTGATCTCGAATCAATGTCCAATATGTCATCAGACCGGACCAAATTGTCCCTTTCATCCAGAGATTCGCTCTGTAAATCGTCCTGGTCAAGAGAGGACGCAAATCTATCGAATCTCCTGTATCTCTGCTTCTCAGAGGTGGAAGGAGCATTATTGTTGCTATCCATTTGCTTCCCAAAACGAGCGTCGAGAAGACGATTTATCAGTTCCTCTTGTTGTCTTTGCCAGTCAGAGGAAACGGGAGCTAATGCGAATGGCGGCAGAACGTTTTGCACATATTGTATCCCCGCAAAGGGAGCTGGATGTGAAGCCGGGCTTCCCACAGAGGAAGCTTGTGGCAAGGAAGTCGGATTCCCCTCAGAAGGAACCGAATCTGTCTCAGACGTAAGTGTCGCCGTAGGAACACGTTTTGCCTTTGCCTTGTTAACCATTTTCTCGATGATATTTCTTTTTTCCTCCGACCACTGCCTGCATGTGTTGCACGGAAAATCCGCATTGCACACTCTGTGCTTATAACACTCGGCGTGATCATCCAGAATATTCATCTGTCCTTTGCATTTTATGCAAGATTTAAATGATTCCGGCATTTTAACGACGTAGAACCGCAGGTAAGAAAAAAAAAATCCGTCACATTCAATGCCTGAACAAAAACTGAGGCACGTGACCTTCAGTTTGTATATTGGCGGGTTGAGGGGTCGTCTCAAAAGTTCAGACAGAACTGCAGGTGCCTGGGGCAAATTGCTAATAGTTAAGATGTGGGTAAGTATAAATATTGAAATAAACTGGACAATGTGATGCAGTGTAGGAATGCCTAAGTTGTATCCAAAATAAGTTGGATATTTGCTTTTTATAACGCACAAACACGATGGGCGTTCTACTGTAACATGAATCACGGCAATCGTTTTTCAGCTTTATAAAAAGAAATTATTTCACTTATTTTGGATAAAACTCATAGCTGAGGCATCCTTACACTACATCATATTCCCCCTTTAGTGATAAATAATCTATTTTATACAAAATCATAGAAAAATGGAATGTTCCCCGATCTGAGATTACCCACCATGTCTATTCAGCTTAAACCTAAGGTATAAATCACAAGTTGCCGGACCCTAACATACCTATTACTGAGGGCCCCGATAACTTACCGTAAGCGGTAAAGCGCCCGGCATCTGGTCCATCAACAACATCCGAATTCTCCCTGGAGAGTGCTCGGACATACTTCTCACTCAAGGAAATGATCTCATCCTAAAAATAGAATTGAAGGTATCTCAACTTATAAACATCTCATTACATTACTGTGATTGATGAGAAAAAAATAAAGGATATTATCAAAGAAACGACATGAAATTATTGAGTCTTTGCGATAACAGAGTTTTCTCCCATTTGAGACGGTATCTGACGTAAAACTATTATGACGTCATGATAATGGTATGATAAAGCCGATTTTATACCGTCATTTCCCACAGTATTAGGGAAATTACTAATAGTATTATTTCCATAGAATTTGATGATGTCACAATTAGTTTACGTCAGATACCATCCCAAACGGGAAGTAACTCTGTTTTTCGAAAATAAGGAATGTAACATAATTACAGTGTACAGTTAATCTAGTTTAAATATATTTCATTTCCGTAACCGAGGCTTAGTTACTAGAATTACCCTTAACAGGATTTCTACTCTACTTTAATGAAAAAGTTGGAAAAGTAGGAAAAAGGAGGAACAGAAGGAAGCCTGCCTTAATATACAGCATGTGACTGTAGACAGTACCCATCTCAGGAACCCCATGAATGAATTTTACTGACATTGATTATACCTTTAAGACTTCACTCTCTTTCTGCGTTATTTGGTTAACATTTGCCACCCGATATAGAGTTATGCACCAAAATAGGAAAAGACAGCAAGCTAAAAATAGAAGTTGACGGCTGTTTGGAAGTCTGCCAAATAGTCGCCATGGAGACAGCGCCATTGCTATCCCGGCACGCTCTCTTTGTTCGTCATCTCATCCTTCCCATAATTCCCTGTAAAGAGATTAGAAACAATTAAGCTTAAACTTTTTGAAAAACTCTTCCACAATACAAGGTTGTCAGACACCCCTATGCCACAGTGTCACTGAAGAAGTGAACATATCTCTTACAGAACATGTACCTAGAAAATTATTGTAACCTTGACCTTGCAAATAGAATCATACTTCAAGGTCATGACATACTTTTCAGTTATTTGAAACCAATTTATCATTCAGTATCTCAGAGTCAGGATGAGACAGAAAGAAATGTATCCTGATAAAAACTTTAATATCATTATGCATAACACTGAACATTACTTTGACCTTGAAGATATGACCTTGAAGATATGACCTTGAAGATATGACCTTGGGTCAAATGGCATCCCCATGAATCAGTTTGAAGATAATCTAACAACATGTACTAAGGATGTTAATCTGTGCCTCTTAGAATTTTTTTCACCATATGCAGTGACTTTAACCAGCTTGCACAAGACTGAATTAGGGTTATTATGGAAATGTCACACCAACAAGTGACCGTTTGTACCAAGTTTGAAGTAAATCCAAACAGGCATAAAGAAAGTCCGCCTAGTTTGATCAAATAAATTATTTATGTTACACCAATCTGCCTGGACTTTTACATGTAACTGTATGGAGGGGTGGACAGGGTGAAAGGGAGGGGGGGAACGGGTGGGAGGAGGGAAAGAGGGGGAACGGAGAAGGGAGGGAGGGGGAGGAAGGGGTGGGAGGAGGGAGAGAGGGGGAACGAAGAAGGGAGGGAGGGGGAGGGAGGGAGGGGTGGGAGAAGGGAGAGAGGGGGAACGTAGAAGGGGAAGAAGGGAGGAAGTGTGTGGGGGGGGGGGGGGGTAAGGGAAGGGAAGGGTGAAAAGGAGGGGGAGGGAGAAAGGGGCAGGAGGGGGAGGTAAGGGGTGGGAGGGGGGAGAGAGTTACCCCATGCCCCCCCCCCCCCCCCTGTATAAGTATTAAGCATTATTTTATTGTCACAAAGATGGCATACGTCAGTGGTGCCTTTAAAAATTCAAATATAATATTATTTCAATTCAAATTTAACTTTCATACTTTATCATATGAGAATATCACCACAGGTAGGAAAATAAGAAGTGATGGATCAAAACAAAATCCAGTAAAATCAGCGTTCCGTTAAAAAAAACCACGATGATTCGTATAGTGATGCGCCTTTTAATTCTATTTTCGCTCAAAAAAAAAACATGTCTCTCTTACGTAAAAATTCAAAGATATCATCAATTAGTGACAATTACCCATGTAAGGGGACGTAACCTACCTACTTAGAGCGAGAGAAGAAACCTCGGATATAAATAACGAAGTCAGAGAGAAGGCAGAACGTGTAGACATCTGATACATTCAGATTCACAGGAGCACGACACTTAATCCATAAATAATATGTGTCAATCAACCAATCAAACACCAAGGGAAAGACATTTAGAACTGAAAATTCTATCGTATACTGTTCATGTTCTTTGTGCACGTGTGCTGGTAGCCTTGCTCAAGTCCAATAAATTTTAAAAATAAATACATTTAAAATAGACTTTTTATTCAGGATGTTCATTGAAATCCCTTTACTAGTAAGCAAAAGTTTTCTCCTCTGCTTCGTGATATACAAAATGTAGAAGATGTCTCTCTGGAACCACTTGCTTACAGTTTATACTATTTCTAAAGGGCATTTCTTTATAAATTTAAAGTTTTCATTTATAATTGAAATTATAGTCACATTTTATTTGATATAAGGATTTGAGAAAGTCTAGTATGCTAGTGGTAGTTAAATGCATAGAGTGTCAAACGCCTGTGATAGAATCTTTTATCTGGGTTTGAAATCAAATGGAGCGAAACGAAATGCTTGGTGAAAGCGAAATGACTTCATTCATAATTGACGCTGTATGGAATGCATTTTATTCCGTCGAATCTACAGGGAATTCTTCTATGATATTTTCTATACAATATATTAAATAATCATTACAAACGGACTTTTCTTTCCATTAGTTTAATTTTATCTCGCATGCATATGCTAATTAATTCATGTATTTAAAAAAATGCGATTTTTGCGTACTTATTCGATGTATGGTACAAATTATATATTTATTTCAGAAGTCCCTATTCTTCCTTTCCTTTGATCATAGTGACTTTCTTCCAATTCTTTGTTCTGTTTAGGGTTTGGTAACCGTTTTTGTTTACAATTAATCTCTCTCAATTGGCATGCGTGATCGATGGCATGTAATTCCCTTTTCTATTTTTCTGCAATCTCTCTCTCTCTCTCTCTCTCTCTCTCTCTCTCTCTCTCAGCACCCTTAGTTTGCATTCGCACGCATGTTCGATAACTTTTTTTTCTACAATCTCTCCTTTTCACTCTCACTTTGCATCCGCCTGCATGATCGATGAAGAAGAATATGGTATACCCTAGTGGTGTAATGATAATATCGTTTGTACTGTCAGTTGTCATGTGCTCACTTTCATTTTATAAAAAGGAAAGTTAGAAAAAGACAGTACTCTTATCGCGATACAGTAGCTTGACGATACGTATCACGATACATCTTCCACAATGATACAGTATTTTCTAACAAAATAAGGCGCTGTAACAAATAGAGACACATTTTTATCTGTATCATTTACTTATAATGCATGTTGTATGATGCCATTAGTACATGTATATCCCCATCACCATGTAACTTGTGAGAACCCCTTTTATGCTGTTTTAAAAGACTTAAATTGCTGCAAGTATGACTGTTCAGTTTTTCTTTGGATTCAAGGAATATGTGGGTGTTAGATTGGATAGAAAAGTGTATCATGATACGTATCGTATCGTGAGCCTTGTATCGTGATATGTATCCTATCGTGATCTAGTGTATCGTTACGTCCCTACAAGTCCCTTAAAATCTCTCTCTCTCTCTCTCTCTCTCTCTCTCTCTCTCTCTCTCTCTCTCTCTCTCTCTCTCCACCCTTCTAACTCACCATTACAAAGTAAAATATTAATTCCATGTAAGTCAATTGACCAATGTATATGTAATTTCCGTTCAATTCGACTACAAACTACAAACACAGAAACCCTTTAAACCTATTACAACCATTTTAGGAAATATATGAAATGATAATATTTTCTTTGCGGACATAATTCTCCAGGCATAAATGAGGGTAATCTTCATTACGGACACACGCACCACGGTGACATTTAAATAAAAGAAAACAAAAGTACAAAGATCAGCGGAAATGAATGTGTTTCTTTTTGTCAAAATAAATATAGTCTAATACATGTGAAATAAGAATGAAAGAATCAAAAGAATGGAGAGGATTACCTATTTCAGGACGATATTTCTGAATTATACGATCGACTTAAATTTAAAATCAAAACTTGTTAGTAAATTAGTCCTTTGATACAAATTTAAAACTTTTTTTGTCCAAGTTAAAAGTCAAGTCCTTTTGTTTTTAGGAGCATTTAACCCTCCCTTCCCATCTCCTTCATACCGGTAATTCAGAGCATTTTCGAGCGAATATGCATTCAACATGTATATAATATTTGCACAGAACTAAAGTAAAGTTTAACTTACTACAAAAGTTGTTCAAACTGAGAATGAAGTTTTACTAAATGGCATTGGTACTACACGTACAATGCATGTCTAATACAACCCCACCCACCCCCATCCCTCTCCCTCGCCTTCACCCCAGATCCGTGCTTGTACCTACATCCCCCATCCTTCCTCCCTCACCCCTCTACCTCGCCTCAACCCCAGATCCGTGCTTGTACCTACATCCACCATCCTTCCTCCCTCACCCCTCTACCTCGCCTCCATCCCAGATCCGTGCTTGTACCTATACATCCCCCATCCCTCCCCACCCCTCTCCTCCACTCGATCCAATGCATCCCTCATTATAACATTTACCTACCTGCCAGCCTGGTCCTACAGACAACGTCATGGCACATATGTATGGAATGTAATTCTAAACATCGGAGTCAAATATCACAAAATTCAATACCAAAATGACATTTCGTTACAGATGCGGCCACAAACTCCCCGGTCGAGCTCCTCCTCATCGCTAGTAGAAGTTTGGAGCGGACAATGATGAAACTCGGGGGATATCTACATGTACAAATGTACAACCCTCTTGACCTCTCCCATTTACTTTTGGGAAATTCATTTCTTCCTTTTTCATAAAGCGCAAAAGCTGAAACATAGGGTAATCAAAGATTACATAGCTCGCCTATACAGGTTTTTGTCAGAAACCAGGTTAAAGTTTTTGAAAAGTAGGTCAAAGTCCAAGGTCAAGGTCACTAGGTCAAAGGTCATGGTCTTAAATGAAAGGTCTCATCACAAGGTATCTACATGTGAAATATCAAAGCCCTACCCCTTATAGTTGAAGAGATATAACCCAGGTTAAAGTTTGTCTACGGACGAAGACAACACGACGACAACTAGCTCTCCGGTCTTTTTCGTCCCGGCGAGCTAAAAACCATCCTTAAATAATACAATTTCCTCTATCTCGTTATAAAATCTAAGAACACATTGTACATCAAATCGTGTTAAATTGCCACATGTAGTGTTGGGAATCGGATGAGAAAATAATCGATTAATAATCACTGTTAATCGGATAAGTCTTTCGATTGATTATCGATTATAACCGGATTCTTCAAAAATCTTACGGCAAAATGTAAAATACTTCATGATTTGTCCATGATCTTTTTTTAATTAAAAAAGATTTGTTCATAAGTGACTTAAAACTCGGCAAAATTGTGTTCAATTCCATTATGCTTCCTGATCCAAGTCTACGACATCTGCAGACTGATCATGCAGATGTTTCTCTCGCAAATATACGGGGTTTTTTTTCTTATGTGTATATATTATCATTTTAAAAGTGTTTATATTTCACAATTATAATCGATAATCAAAAAATTTTAATCGATTATCGTAATCGCAAGGGTCAGGCGACGATGTCTCAGACATCGGCGATAATCGGCACAACATCATAGCAACAACCAATAGTTTGAGCTACTACTCTTAGTATTTCTGAACTCAAGATTAGCCTACGTTGGATTCCGTCGTAACCCCCCCCCCCCCCTTCCGTCTTCATCCCTGCTTTTCCCCTTACGGGTAAGTACGGGTACGCGCCTGAATTAGATTACATCATTATTATGTAACAATGGCCATCTGTTGTGCAAACATAAGAGGCACACACCCTGCCCGCATTAACAAGCTTAAAATTCGGATCACCCAGTACAATTTACTGAAACAATGATATACAGCAAGCGCAGATCTAGAGGGGGTAAAGGGGACCCTCTCTTGGATTTCCCCCAAAATGCTTATTTTACCCTTTTCACGTATAGCTTTTTCATATCAGACTCACTGGACCCCCACCCCACCATCCCAGGAAGGGCTTGGACCCCTCCCTCTGAAATTTTCTAGATCTGCCAATTCAGTACACTTAACTGAAACAATGATACGAAGCAAGCGCAGATCAAGAAGGAGTCAGGAACCCCTCATCCTGGAATTGCCCAAAATGCTTATTATTTTCCCCGTTTTTACATTAATTTTATTTATTTTTTTCGTAATCATAGGCTGGACCCCCTCCCATCCCCGACGGGCTTGGATCCCTCCCTCCGAAATTTTCTAGATCCGCCAATGATTCAGTACACTTAACAGTAACAATGATGCAAAAATAAATCATGCAAGCGCGGGGGTCATGAATCCCCGTGCAATTTGCCCAAAATATCAATTTTCCCCGTTTTTAACTTTTTTTTCAAAGCAAAAGGCTGGACCCCTTACGCATTGCCCCCTTGGAAAAAAAACTCTGGATCCTCGAATATTAGAAGTGTCATAATGTTTGCAAAATACGCATTAGAGAAATACAGCGCTTATTGTATTACATTATGCAATATTAAATATTTACCTTAAAGCAAGAGAGGCATCATTGCAGCTCAACAGATAGAGACACCCTCGGGGAGTAAAACCAATTTACGGATTATCACATAAAACGGCGAATTCGTACATTGACTGGGTACATATATGTTCCACCCTATTTGACCCAGACCCTTAAATTCCACGTTGGGGCTGGTGAAAAATCATTTAATATACAGACCGTGACGATTTTATCAACAAAATTTAAAATCACACGTGATTTTAAGGGCCGTAGTGTCGTATATTTTCTTAAAGTCAAAATCATCTAAGTCACGTTTGAATTTAATACTATGAGAGATAATGATATATATATATATACTACTATTGGCTTTGTTTTTAATCGACATAATTATTCCGTGATCGACGAATTGTTTATACTGTTTCATAACTGACATACATTTTCGTGTAGAACCAAGACGAACGGACAGACGGTTAGGCATTGAGACCATGTAACATAAATGATAAAATATTTGGGGACAACAGCACCCTATCTCCTTCCAGGCCGGTCCCTCGTTTTACCCTTCTTATTAGTATCCCCATAGTATCGGTAATCATGGCAGTATGGTACACTAACTTTCTCTCAAAACGGCAAACGGTCTCGAGTTCGAGTCCCAGTCGAGTTTGACAGACGATGCATTCGTACACTCTCGGTTCTCTCCGGAGGAACAAAAACAACCTACGGCGGAAATTAAGGCCCTACAAATGTGCAGCTGACAATATCCATATTTTATCCCGTCACGTTTACTTTTAATCCCTTGCATACTTCCTAATTCGAATAATCTTGAAAGAACATCATCAACATTTCCTTATCATTATACGTGTAACATAAGCGCGGATTTAGAGGGGGTTAACGGGCCACCCCCCCCCCCTTTCCCCACCCCTTGAAATTGTCAGTAATGTTGATTTTTTCAGGCTTTTATCTTAATTTCTTTTCAAAATCACGGGCTGGACCTCACCTTTCCCTGATGGTCCGCTGGATTCCCCCTGCACACCCTACCCACCCCCATCCCCCACACACCACACCCTAACACCCCCCCCCCCCCCCCCCCACATACACACACACACACACCTTAACCCTGACAAACTAGCCCGTAAAAATTCTAGATACGCCCATGATCATGAAGGAAGTCACTCAGAATAAAAAGTTAATACAAGTTAATATAAATCCAGGAAATACAGCCCTACCTTCAAGGGAAGACTTCCATCACGAGTGATATCATCTAAATCAAATATTCAGCGATAAAGCATCACAAATATCCAATGTTTTTCCAAATTTCCCCTCGTTTTATTGATTTACAAATCATACAAACTTTATTGTTATTAAACTTGTATCGTATCCTTTACAAGTAGGCAATTATATAATAATAATGGACTATTATATTGATCAAATTCCATGAATTATAAGCAAATCTAACTCTCCTTCAATTAGCCGTCATGCAGCAAGAGATAGAGTCTAAATTATAACAATATCTGTCACTAACGCCTATCATACCTAGTACATGTATTACCGGTAATAATGGTGACAGAAATACCTTAGCAGACAGACGGACAGAAAGTCAGGAGTACAAGCACGGAACGGAATTGGGGTCATTTTTTTTTCAAAACCATACGCCAGAATCCCCCCCCCCTCACCCCAACTGACCCCGTTGGACAGTTTGGAACTACCTCCGGTAAACATTCTAGATCTGCCCATAAGAAAGAAAGCTTGCATGTACCTGAATTCTAGTATCTCCTCAGATTAATAATAAAATACATGTCAAGTATGATCAACAAAACGGAAGACGGACGGCTGTATCCCTAATCATATTCCTTGATGAAATTTGAACTGCAGATGGCATAAAAACTCCAAACTAAACTATTATTGCAGCCCCTTCATTTCCACTAACAAAAGTGGGTACTTTCAGCCACAGGGATTTTTCGCGCTTCCTTGGTTCCTTGATGTACTATGAGTATATACCCATAGCACATCAAGCAACCGGGAAGCGCGATAAATCCCTGTGATTTCACCTTAATTCATTTTACATCTTAACACTGACAGTAATAATAAATATTTTAAAACCACGAAACACCCAATCACCACAAATAAGACGTGATCTTTTATGAATGACTATGTCTTAATGTACATACAAGTGGGACACTTTTATTGGATTTTTTCTATGATCAATTATTGATTGCTGAAGTGATAAGTCAATGCATGACTAGTTCTTTATGTTCATTAGATGGTAAGGAGTGGAGAACGCTACAACATGTCCCTGTTCTTGCATGACAATAACCATCTTGGAGGGGGTGGACAGGGTGAAAGGGAGGGGGAGGAAGGGGAGGGGGATGGAGGGAAGGAGGGAGGAATGGGAGGGAGGTGTGGAGGCAGGAGGAGGGAGGAAGGGAAGGATGAAAGGAGGGAGAGGGATGAGGGGGCAGGAGGGGAGGTAAGGGGGTGGGAGAGAGGTACCCCCTGTCCCCCCTCCCCATCTTGTGTTTGTGTGTTTTCATGCCTGGCTGGAGGGTACCTTTCAGAAACAGTTCGGGGTGAAAAGCATATTATATTAAAATTACCATGGCCTAATTTTACATTCACAGCAGCTTGCATATGAGATGTTTCCTTCCAAAAATCTGTTCAAGTAGAATAGATACAATGACAAAAGCAAAAACTGTAAGATTTTTAAAAACTTTTTATAACCACTTGCAAAATTTCAGTTTAAATTACATGCATCCCTAGCTTTGCCCTAAATTTTTTGTGAACCCGGCTTTGATGAGCTCGGATTACTTTCACTTTATCATGTATATGCCATATTTTAGCCCCCTCCCCCCCCCCCCTTCCTCTTCTCCCATCTTTTTATCACTTAATCATCATTATCATAATAAGAACTATAAATTAAGAACAATCACAGCTTGCCAATCTGCAGTTCCTCTATCTACATAAAGAGCTCTGCATACATGTACTGTATTTTAAATCTAAGATAATGAATTTACCTCCATACACTATAAAGAAACTTTAGACTTTTACGCCCAAATTTAAAGTTTAACGTGGAATTTAAGATGGGATGGCAAACTTTATTAAGTGCTTTTTTTTCCACATTGCTGCACATCAAATACCCTTGACAGTGGCGGATTCAGGGGGGTGCGGAGGGGACGCCCGCCCCCCGGCACTGACCCCAAATTTTCCAAAAACAGGTATATTTTTGCCCATTTTCAGGAAAAATCGGCATAATTCGCCCCTTGACCCCCCGGCAAAGGGGGCGCTGGATCCGCCACTGCTTGAAACAGCCTTTACCGTTAAAGTTTAAATGAATATTGAATTAAGCATGTTTGGTATATACTTTACTTGTACATCACATCCCATTAGAGATATGATGCCTTAAAATAAACTTTTCTCTAGCAACAACATACATATTGATTGTCTGTACGTACATGCAGGCTTTCTACTCAACCTTGATGAAAAAGTAGGAAAAAAGTAGGAGTAGTCAATGAAAAAAAGTAGGAGAAAAATAGGAAAAAGTATGAATTAATAGGGGATAAGTAGGAAAGTTTCTATCACTTTTAGCACCAATTTTCAGTAAGTATGACATACAAATCACAGGAAGCAATGATTGTAGACTGGTAATGTTCATCTTTGATGAAATTGCAGAGAGAAATAAGGACAGATTGATATTTCAAGTAATATATATAGAATGGGTGAGCGAAGCGAGCCCGAAATTTTTTAAAAACTTTGAATCAGTAAATCAGATGTCGATAACAAGTGAAGCAAGTAATTTTTTACTTTAGAGATTAAAAAGTAGGAATAGTAGGAGGTTTTGAAGAAAAGGTAGGAAAAAATAGGATCAAAATAAAAAAGGAGGAAAAGTAGGAAATAGTAGGAAAAAGTAGGAAAAAGTAGGAACAGTAGAAAGCCTGGTACATGTGTACGGAAGTCTGAAGATTGATCGTAATATTATGTGGCTTTTGATATTGAATAATTTGACTTGCAGAGTCAAATAAATGTACACTTGCATGCTTTATCTATATTTCGAATCTTGAGGGAACTTTCAAGGTTTCTCCATGTTCTCCTTGGATCTTCTTAAGTATATAACCTTGGTACCAATTGTCTCCCCTTTAAATGATTTATCTTAAAGGCATCATAGCCTTATTGCAGCCACCCTACCAAGTTTCATTTTTGTACTGTTTACCAACAGGCCTAGGGTATATCAAAACTGTCTGATGAACAGTCCATAAATGTACTTAGTGGGCTATAACAAATTCTGTCTTCACATATTCGTTATTTTCGAAAACAAGAGTTGCTTCCCCTTTGGGACAGTATCTGACGTAGTTTAATTGTGACGTCATAAAATTCTATAAAACAGTCCATAAATTCTGGGAAATTACAGTATAAAATCGACGTTACCGTGCCATTCTCATGACGTCACAATAGTTTTACGTCAGATACCGTCTCAAATAGGAAATAACTCTGTTTTCCGCAAATACTCAATATAACCTGACATATAATGTACCTTTTTTTATCACTATTTATAATGTAACAATTCCCTCAGAAATATTTTTATAGGATATATGAACATCAGCTACCAGCAGTATTTTCACTAAAAAATCTATTTTTAGTCCTAAAATGACCTTGACCTTTCACCTATGACCTTGAAAATCAATAGGGTTCTTTGTCTTATTACACTCAATCCACATGGTAAATTTGAAGTTCCTAGCTCAATGGGATTGGGCTCTATCTTGTTTACTAGGGTCTGACAGACAGATGGGCGGATGGAAGGACAGACATTGCTGTACCATAATACGTTCCATGTAAAGACAGGTGTATAAAAAGTATATCAAACAATGCTCATTGCAGTTATCAACATTATGCACCCTACCAAGTTTCATGATTGTACTGTTTACCAACCTCATAATGAATATTAAGGTATCCGTTGTACAAATAAATATCAAGTGTATTATATAGTTAGAATTACGGCATATCTTTACCTAAATATACCTAATACAACATAAAAGTTGGTTTATAACATCATAGTTCAACATCCCAACCTCTAACTAAGCAACGGAAACTGCCGAAGACTACCGAGATATTTTCACACAGTTTAAATGGACAAGATGTCTGCGAGATCTCCATTTGTATAATGGATACGTTAAAATTGTCCATATTATAAATGTACTTAGAAGGCTACACTTACTCATAATTTATAATGTACCTTAAACTTCTTTATAATGTAATAATTTCCAGAGAAATATTCACAATATACGTGATAACATCAGTTACTTGAGGTAAAAAGTATTATATTATCTTAGTAACACATGATGTGTTCAATACTGTACACCTGTGCACTTCTCAAGTTTGAAGTTGTTTCTAATGCAAACGTCAAAATCAGCATCGCTTTTATGCGCGTGTATGCTTAATACGATCATTATAACGGTGTAATTTGTACCAGATTGTGGTATAGCTTGTGTATTAAAAGGCCAAAAAAGTAATATGTATGCTTTCTCAAACTATGCGTTATTTTCATATCCAAACACTTCAGTATTATTTTTATATAATATACCTGTACAGGTAACTGCAGTGTTCTCCTCGGGCAATTTAGCATGGCGACCCTGTTATGGGATTGGGAGATAATATGATAACAAAATTTTTTTTTCATTCCATTTCTCAATATATTTCCCGTACAATATACATGTATATGGACATGTATCTAGCAATCATCAATGGGTTATATAAGGGCCTGGTTACTATGGTAACACTTGGGCCAAATAAACCATGAATGTTGCAGAGAATCCGAAAGTCACAAGACATACCAGACAAACCTGGTAAAATTTGCTTCGGTCTGGTAATATATTTCAACTTTTTCTTAATAAACATGTTTGAATTTCTACAAAAATTCAAAAATGTCTGGTAAGTTGTAAAAACTTTTGCGATTTCTGATGTTTGGTGCAGTGTACCATAAACAGAGAAATCTAATAACCCCCTTCAAAAATTTTTGGAAAGCAGTACAAATACTTGAAAACATTGTTTTTGAAATTAAAATCCAATATAGCAGTCCACATTCATAAATCGATGTCTTCAACATTAGAAGTCAAAGGCAACATTTCTGTGAAAAATTTTATAATTCAAATTAACATAATTATGAAGAAGGACGAAATCTCAATACATGCACTATTCTCAGTGTGACTTTGACCCCTGTAGATACATATAGATACATATATGTACATGTGTAGGACCCAAATTCAAGGTCATGACACAACTGACAGCATTGGACATTTGGCAAAATTCTGTGACATATCATTCAAACCTATAAAGAAATTTTAACAAACCCATAAAGGAAATTTTAACAAGCACATTCAAGATGCTATGATTTCTTCTCCCTATGACCTTGACCTTGAAGATTTCTCACTATGACCTTGACCTTGAAGATGCAGATATAACCTTAATCAAAGTGAAAAAGAGCATGAAGGGCCTTGGGTTCTAGGAATATTGCCTGTAAAGTACAAGTCATGCATTTTTCTAATAGATGAAAAGGTTTGAAGTTACCATCATGGTTATGCAATATGGCAAGAACAAGATTTCAAAATTACATTTTCACTGTGACCTTGACATTTTCACTGTGACCTTGACATTTTGACACATCCTTGGGTCCTTGTAATAATTCTGTAAAATACCATATTCCACTCAAATCCATAATGATAAGGGATTACAACCTAGACAAGATTTTCATTGTGACCTTGACCTTAAACTAAAGATACAAGTATACAAATATGACCTTGGTTCAAAGCCTTTTTACCAAGTTGCAAAATCAGCTCTTAATTCAGTTTTTTTTTTGCCCAATTTACCATTTTGTTTACCACTGAATATGGGTGGCTTCCCCTTTCGAAATTTGGCTTACTTTCCCAAAATATTAGGTATCAATTCCCAATTTCAAAGTCCTAAAATTTCATTTTGAAGTATTAATTATTTGCAATACAAATCTCTTAAAAAGTTAAACTTAAATGTAAGGATAGTTTGAGTGCTTAACCATGTTTTACATTACCCAAATCTTTTATTAAACAAGCGTTTGAGAGTAGCATTGGTCTGAGATTCCATAATTCATCCCAAAATGTCGTATAATTTCCCAAATTAAAGGGTAGGGGTAGCTGTTAAAAATGACAAAAAATTACTGTAATTTGAAGTAAGACGGACAGCTGTCAACGATGCTAGTGCAATGAAACTTCATACACTTACTCACTACATGTATGAGTCAAGGATGACCCCTATTAATTTGGGGTCAAATGGTCAAAGGTCAAAGGACTCTGGATTGAAAATGGTTTCTGGACCATAAATCAAGTATGATTTATGATTTATATTGAATCATACTTGATTTATGGTCCGGAAACCATTTAGACATTTTGACCCAACAATCAATAGGACCTTTGACCTTTTGACCCTGAAATCAATAGGGGTCATCCTTGATTTAACTAATTATTTCTATAAACTCTGCATAATCCATAATAACAATTACAAAATATTTAGTAACTTCTTTGTGGTACAAGTGTACATGAAGTTGAATCTTTTGCTAAGCTGCTGCTGAGTCAGATGGTGAAGTTTGGTGGAATATCAAATTTTGTTGACTTAAAATGAATAACAAAATAAGTTGTGCTCATTTTTAATGGTCTTTCCAGTAAGAATATGCGTCTTTTCAGTGAATGTTGTCTTTTCGGTAATTCCTACTACCCGCTATAATGTACTGATGGGGCTATTATTTCTATAAATATATAGAATTATTTCTCTAAATTTTCAGATTAGCACCTATGATTTCAAAGAGTTTTTTGAGTGATAAGAAAAATGCAAAATTTGAAATGCTATGATAAAAATTTCAAAAAACTGATTTCACGACATGTTGTTCACTCTTACATACATGTATTTGTAAAACAATGTAGTGGATCCAGTGGAGAGTGGCCACACAGCAGGGTACATCCATTGCCCTCAAAGAAAGGGGGGAAGGATGTAATGGATCCAGTAAGGTTCTAAGACTGAGCTATCGGGAAATCCCTTTAGTTTAGCTCACTCGGGAACTAGTACAACTATGGCCCAGAACGGTCGGGGTTCGAGTCCCGGACAGGGCACCTGCAAACTACTTGGTTTGAAAACAAAAATCAGAAAGATGAAAAAAACCCGATCGGGATATCTAGCTCCCTTTGGGATATAGCCCGAGTGGCTTTGGAATGGACCTGATGATGACTGGAAATGAAATTGAAAACATTTCGACATCTCTGATTATTCTGGTAAATTTGACGGTTACCAGTCATATCGGCCCTTTTCCAGTTCGGCCCACAGTCATATCGGCCTTTTCACATTTCGGCCCTTTTCCATTTCGGCCCGAATTTTTTTTTTATGATAATTATGCTGAAAATTTTCGGCCCTTTCCCCTTTCGGCCTTTTTCCGTTTCGGCCGAACAAAACAATGAGTACGTTAGACACTAACAATCTTAGTGAGAGGAAGGAGCGATAACTCTGTTTGGGATGTTTAAAAGCCCAATCATTTCTATCAATACTTCTGAATACATAGTTTATGAAAAACAAAATGAATAATCATGATAATTCTGCAACATTTCTTTTCTTTTCAGATTTCATAGTCCGGAGCAAACCTGGTCTTAGGAATGAGATACATCACGTCCGAATTGATGAAGTACAATGTACATTAAATTACCAAACTTTATTTAACTTTGACTCTATAAGTATTGAAGTGTGCACATGTATATGTATCTCCAATTTTACACAAAATTACATGCCAACTTGTATCCTGTAAACACTATTATAGGTTGTCATTTGTTTTCGAGTATTTCATTTAATACAAAAGTATAATTATGACATATTTTGAGTTCTTTGTTATTTGATGTACCAATTAACTTGCTTTGTGGAATAAATAAACTATTGAATTGAATACCAATAAATGTATTATCATAATTACATTTTTTAGCATTCCCGAGACGAATAGTCCAAGTAATTGTTTTACATTAGAATCCAAGCACATGTATGCAAGCGTAGATTTAGTGAGGAAATGATAGGAATAACCCCCCCCCCCCCCCCCACACACACACACCCTCACACACACACACACCTTTCTTGATATCTAAAAAAAATACTTCTAACTTTTCCAGTTCCATGTATCTGCTTATGTTATAGCTCCCCTTTACTTAAACTTCCCAAAAGTTCTAATTTTGCCTTAAATTCATTTATGCGGAACATTTCCTATAAGGTAAAGATTCTTATTGATTATGGTCTAAAACCAAAAATGACTGTAATATAATATAAAGAGGGTTTCAAATCCATGTGGAACATACACATATCATACATTCATTTTTGTCTTAGGTATTAGTAAAAGGGACTACAAGAAGGCTGTCGAAAAGGATAAAAAGATAGCCTTCGTTTGTCGGCAATGCAAGGACTCTATTAATATAGCCTTTTCTAGACTTGCACTGGAGGATGACCTGCCACCTCCTCCATCCCCTTCCAATATGGAAGACATTGAGGATATCCTTGATAGGACTTTACCATCTCCTCCTCGTGAATTATGCCAAAGGTCTGAACATAATTTATATTAATGAAAAAAATATTAATAATACCCAAGCATAATTACAAATGTATGATATATATAAATATTTAAATTTACTATTATTTTGAATACTATGAACTATCATAATAAAAATCTATTTATTACGTTTTATGAAAATATTTAGAGAGAACTCAGACTGTTCATGAATTTTAAACATGTCGTAATTAATGCATGTTTAAAATTTTAATTTTAATATGTCATAGGACAGAATCCTGTCTGATATTTACGGAAAACAATAGACTGCTAAAATAATTTTTTTCTTATTTTCTTTTATCTTGCTTGAGCGATATCGTCCTCGTTATACTGAAAATCTTTTAATTTGTCTATTTCACTCAGAGATGATGTTCTTGATAATGATGGCGGTCTCTCCCCTATCTCCACATCTGAAGCCTGCAATACAAGCGATCCCTTTATGAGCCTAAGAAAAGATGTGGCTCTTGATGGGTCATTTGATCTGTCCCCGTCTGAAGGCGATCTGTCGAAGGAGATACAGGACAGGTCATTATATTTAACATTGTTTTTTATCGATTCACTTATTGCTCTGCTAAAAATGTATAATGAAGTGATTAAATACTGGCATTTTTAAACTTAAATCCACCGTATTATACGTTAAAAGTAAAATACTTACCAAATATTTAGGTCACTGAGCGATACTGACCCTAACGACTTCGATACAACTAAACCCAAGAGAGTGGAATTCCGTGTTATACCAAAGGGCAGCAAAAGAGGCGGGGATATACTTGTAACGTCTACAGGTTTCTCCTACACGTTTCTGCAGTCCACTTCATGCATAGCGAGATAGCAATATACCACGTGATCATTCAGTCCAATCAAAGTTAAATTCAATCAAGTATAAAGACTGACAAATGATAAAATGTCATGTGATCACAATGATCCAATCAAATATAAAGACTTACAAATGATAAAATGTCATGTGATCACAATGATCCAATCAATGATAAGGATTCTACATATGATATTTAATGTTTTAAAAAGATTTTTTATGAATTTTATTATTGTATGAATGTTCAAAATTGTAATAGAATTAATCCCTTTTTCGGAACCCGTAGAATTTCTTTCTTAATTTATTAAATTAACATGTCCTGTATGTTGATTTTCGTATATACACTGTATTTTAAAAAATAATAATGAAATAAACAAGCAATCTGAATTGAAATATAGGTGCAAAAATCAAAAACGCAGTATTGGAGATGCTCGGTACGAGGCTCAAAAATCACCTGCAAGGCAACCGTGTCCGAAAAGGATGGAGATTTTGTTCCTGGACCACATAATCACAATCATCCTGCAGATCCTGATATGACGATACATTTATCTGTAAAATGTTCTGATTTTAGGTGTTTGAAAGAATAAACAACTGTTTAACAGCTAACGCACTTGAAAACGTTGTTCTGGATTTCGAAAAAGCTGCATGGCTTGCAATAAGGGAAACATATCCAGATGTATCTATCAAAGGTATCATAATGTATATAAGTGAATATATAGCATGTTGGTTATAAGTACTGATTAAATCATCTAAAAGTTTACGAAAAAAAACAAAATGAAATATGATAACAAAACTATGTCTCTTTAGGTTGCGTATTCCACCTGACCCAGGCCATTTGGAGAAAAATACAAGACCTAGGACTCTCTGGGCAGTATTTTGAAAAAGGAGGGCTTTACAATTTTTGATGAAAACTGATGGCACTACCCTTTCTACCCCATCATTCAATTGAGAGGGCTTTTGATAAGTATGTACATGTTTTTTTTTATGCTTTACAAATTATGATTTACATACTTTACCATATTCAGCCATAACGTGTCTATACAATTATTAAAAAAAAAATGATTTTCTTAAAAAAAAAAATACCTTTATGTTTAGCAATATATATAAATTATAATGGCCTTAACATTTTTTTTCAGCATAAAAAAAACTTGCAGACTCCCCAGAACTCCATCGATTATGTGATTACATGGAGAGAACTTGGATTGACTCATCTGTGTGGGGCCCGAGAGATTGGAGCATCTACAGGAGATCCGTGCGAACGAACAATGATGTTGAAGGTATCTATTGCTTTTATTTCATTCAAGACAAAGTATTTGCACATGAACATGAATAAAAAAGCATGAGTATATAAAAAAGCTTCATGCATAATATTCAAATGCGCTTTTTATCTCTCGCTTTCACTCTCGGTGGCATCAGCGTTTAAATCGAAAAGCTAAAAAGGCAAACCTGCCTTTTTATATGTTTGTTCTGCTCTTAAAGGAGGAGGGGTCCACTGTGGAACTGCAAATGACCCTAGTTAATGACGGTCTCCTTTGCAGACGCCATCGCTCTGGCTACAACAGAGTAAATTTAGACATTTTCCAATTGTGGGAAAAACTAGACAGCCGTCTGGTTACAACTTCACAATTCCTACGGGAATGTGCCCGAATTTATGGCCCAGGCGATATCGCTAACGAGTAAAGTTCTGTGTTTTCTACGAAGTGTTGAGATTATCGTCAGGAACTTCTTTTTCTCTTCGATGTATTGAGCATGACTTCCATATGTTTAATGTACAATGATGTTTAGTCACAAATGAAAATTAAACAATTTTGTATGAAAGTTTTTATTGTATCAATTTTTTATCTTAGGGAAGGCCGAAGAAAATAAAGGCCGAATGGTCTAGGGCCGAAAGGTAGGACATTTTTACTTACATTTTTAGGAGGGCCGAAACAAAGGCCGAATGGTCTAGGGCCGAAATAAGAAAAGGCCGATATGACTGTGGGCCGAACTGGAAAAGGGCCGATATGACTGGTAACCAATTTGACGTACAGAATCAATAAAACAGCTAAACAATATTATCAATATATATCAACAATACCCATTCATTCGTATCTTGTTTTATATGTTGTCATAAATTTGATAAAATCTTAATAAAAAGGCAAAAATGAACTTACAGTCGCTGTTTCGACAAGCCGGAAGTGAATGGTCGAGCTTTGAATGTAGTTATCAAACGGTAACGGAGTTATTTTCCGGAATCAATAAAAATATTTTCTGGCAACGAATATAAATTCAAGGACCTATGTTTATTTATAAGTGCTCTGTAAATAAAAATATGAAAAGTGTAATGAGGTGTTAGGGTTGTCATTTTTTTTTTGTTATTTAAATGACTTTGTCTACTAAAAGATGATAATCTTGACAGGAACGCATTTCCGCATTCAAGTTAAACTCAATTTGTCCCACTTTTATCCGACATTTTTACTCTTTTCCTTCAGAAATTAATTCATTCGCATCTATTACTTTACTTTTTATTGTATATACACACAATTCAAGCTTTCCAAATATCTTTGCAGTGAAATGTACCATCAATATTGTATTTTGGATTGATTTTCTATCCTATCAGAAATTTATTCAGGCTTTTTTGCAGATAATACAATCGTACATTAATTCTGAATTCATATAGTGCTCCAAGTAGCATTCAAGATTTGGTTGCCAAAAAGCGACCTTGCTTAACTTTTGATCGCCATTTCCAAAATTTTGTTGCAATAAGCAAATTATTGGTCGCTATTTGTGTATGTTTGACTTTCCAGAAACAAAAACCTGTATTTTCTCATAGATAAACTTTCAGTTTTAAGTCTATATATGATACAGGGAAAGCCTCGCTAGAAAACACTTTGACGTAATCAGTTTTATCCCTGCTTCGGCAGGCTATCTTTCTCCAGTAGCAAAAGAAGTTTTAAACAATTTTCAGAGTTTTCATACCCCAAAGTGCCGTAACGTAATTCACAAAAATTCTTTAAAGTTTAATTGTCCATGAGATAATTATGTTTAACTTAACAATTCCTTGTCGATCCATTGCCCTGTAGACCTTAAAACAGGATCTGAATCTAGGCTGTGCTAGATCAAAATATATCACAAACTTGAATCATCTGGCATGTTTTAACTTACATGAAATAGAACATCTTACAGAAGAGAAAAGCAAAGTGTTTGGTGCATAAAGCTACTTTATATTAGTGTATTTCTTTCTTATTTCTAAGCTGATTTCTATCTTCCATATCATCTTTTGTATACATCCGTGTGATACAGTATTACTCTGTGCAATGCTTGTACTCTGTGATCAATAAAGAATGCCTATACCAGCTAAAAATGGTAAATTGTATATATTTGACATTTTAAATAGTGTTTCTGCCCACAAACTAAGTATCATCATTAGCTAGCATGTCTGAAAGTAAAATAATTGGGATAAATCCCATCTAGACACATCAGGAATGGATATTTCTCTGAATTTAGTATCTACTACGTAACGTAATTCACCGTCACGTAATTTACGGTCATGTTTTTTCTATGTGTTTATTATATGCCTCTCCGTACTTAAGGAAGCTTTAAACAAATTGTGATTGTCTTTATATAAAGGCATAAGCACCCGATTACGACATGACCTTAGTAATGTACTCTGCGATTCTTATCACAGTAAAAGCAGCGTAACGTAATTCACAAAATAAGTGATTTTTTTTCAGAAAATAAGAAATGAAAGGATATTTTTTCCTAAAATGAAACGAATGTAAAACATTCAATGAAAAACTATTAAAGTTTGGTCTATTACAAGTTAGAAAAGTATTGCTATGATATTATATACATTTGTAGTTCCTATTTTAACTCATCCTAGAACTCCAAAGATGGTGACGTAATTCACCGTAAATCTTGTGACAATCGAGTTTAGTATAATTCAGGGTAAAATACTATGACGCGTATGAACTGAACTCGATTTTTAAAAATACTGATATTGCTTTTATTAAAATATGTGATAAATATTTTGAATTTAATACATTTTCGCGTCACTGACAACCCATTTCATCATACACCTCAGTTTGTGACATGCATTTTTTGACAAATACAACCCTTATATGATAGAAAAATCCACACATATTGAATTCAAAGGTAACCATAAGGCATATGGAGGGATAGCAACTAATCCAAGGAATAGGTAAAAGCAACAAAATCTTTCCATGATTCATTGTTTCTTTCAAAATGTATTGTGACACAGTTTTTGCGTATTGGCACAACTTAACTGATTTATGCATTGTCCGATACCTTGCCACAAGGAATGAGTATTTCTGTTGTTCCGAAGTGGAATACTATGTACTTTGGTTTTTGGAGAAAAGTCGTATAGATCTAAGTTTTCCCAAATTAGAGCAAAATATCGCTAATTTTCTGGTAAGTGCTTGTGCATGTTTTACTTCCTGTTTTCACAGATTGACCTTTTTACTGGAGGGAAATATCCAGGGAAGAAGGTTTCTTGATTTACCATGGGCTATTTATTAATTATAATTAAATAACCCATACAGTAGTACATCCAGGAACCGGAAAGTGCGATAAATCCCTGTGATTGTGACCAGCTTTCGCCGGGACAAATGAGTCCGAAGGAATACTTCTGTTCAGTCAGTACGCACTGGCTGATTGACGGCCTTATTGGGGTTTGAAAATAAAGGAAAGCTCCTTCAAAAATTACAGCTGGAACATGCAATCTCTTCCATCGAATAGTGAGAGGAAGGAGCGATAACTCTGTTTGGAGATGGCTGGAACATGCTATGACAGAGGAATAAGATGCTAGATC